>CM059437.1:57536314-57648233 GCA_030390025.1 Squalus acanthias
GAGTATCAGTAGAGTGGTGAGTATCAGTAGAGTGTGAGTATCAGCAGGAGTGTGAGTATCAGTAGAGTGGTGAGTATCAGTAGAGTGTGAGTATCAGTAGAGTGTGAGTATCAGTAGAGTGGGAGTATCAGTAGAGTGTGAGTATCAGTAGAGTGTGAGTATCAGTGGGAGTGGGAGTATCAGTAGAGTGTGAGTATCAGTAGAGTGTGAGTATCAGCAGAGTGTGAGTATCAGTAGAGTGTGAGTATCAGTAGAGTGTGAGTATCAGTAGGAGTGTGAGTATCAGTAGAGTGTGAGTATCAGTAGAGTGTGAGTATCAGTAGAGTGTGAGTATCAGTGGAGTGGGAGTATCAGTAGAGTGTGAGTATCAGTAGGAGTGTGAGTATCAGTAGAGTGTGAGTATCAGTAGAGTGTGAGTATCAGTAGGAGTGTGAGTATCAGTAGAGTGTGAGTATCAGTAGAGTGTGAGTATCAGTAGAGTGTGAGTATCAGTAGAGTGTGAGTATCAGTAGAGTGTGAGTATCAGTAGAATGTGAGTATCAGTAGAGTGTGAGTATCAGTAGAGTCTGAGTATCAGTAGAGTGTGAGTATCAGTAGGAGTGTGAGTATCAGTAGAGTGTGAGTATCAGTAGAGTGTGAGTATCAGTAGAGTGTGAGTATCAGTAGAGTGTGAGTATCAGTAGGAGTGTGAGTATCAGTAGGAGTGTGAGTATCAGTAGAGTGTGAGTATCAGTAGAGTGGGCGTATCAGTAGGAGTGTGAGTATCAGTAGGAGTGTGAGTATCAGTAGAGTGGGAATATTAGTAGAGTGTGAGTATCGGTAGGAGTGTGAGTATCAGTAGAGTGTGAGTATCAGTAGGAGTGTGAGTATCAGTAGGAGTGTGAGTATCAGTAGAGTGTGAGTATCAGTAGAGTGTGAGTATCAGTAGGATGTGAGTATCAGTAGAGTGTGAGTATCAGTAGGAGTGTGAGTATCAGTGGAGTGTCAGTATCAGTAGGAGTGTGAGTATCAGTAGGAGTGTGAGTATCAGTAGGAGTGTGAGTATCAGTAGGAGTGTGAGTATCAGTAGAGTGTGAGTATCAGTAGGAGTGGTGAGTATCAGTGGAGTGTCAGTATCAGTAGAGTGTGAGTATCAGTAGGAGTGTGAGTATCAGTAGGAGTGTGAGTATCAGTAGAGTGTGAGTACAGTAGTGTGTGAGTATCAGTAGAGTGTGAGTATCAGTAGGAGTGTGAGTATCAGTAGGAGTGTGAGTATCAGTAGAGTGTGAGTATCAGTAGGAGTGTGAGTATCAGTAGTGTGTGAGTATCAGTAGTGTGTGAGTATCAGTAGAGTGCGAGTATCAGTAAGAGTGTGAGTATCAGTAGAGTGTGAGTATCAGTAGAGTGTGAGTATGAGTAGAGTGTGAGTATCAGTGAGGTGTGAGTATCAGTAGTGTGTGAGTATCAGTAGAGTGTGAGTATCAGTGGGAGTGGGAGTATCAGTAGAGTGTGAGTATCAGTAGAGTGTGAGTATTAGTAGAGTGTGAGTATCATTGGGAGTGTGAGTATCAGTGGGAGTGGGAGTATCAGTGGGAGTGGGAGTATCATGGGGAGTGGGAGTATTAATAGAGTGTGAGTATCAGTAGAGTGTGAGTATCAGTAGAATGTGAGTATGAGTAGAGTGTGAGTATCAGTAGCATGTGAGTATCAGTAGAGTGAGTATCAGTGGGAGTGAGAGCATCAGTAGAGTGTGAGTATCAGTAGAGTGTGAGTATCAGTAGAGTGTGAGTATCAGTGGGAGTGGGAGTATAAGTAGAGTGTGAGTATCAGTGGGAGTGTGAGTATCAGTAGAGTGTGAGTATCAGCGGGAGTGTGAGTATCAGTAGAGTGTGAGTATCAGCGGGAGTGTGAGTATCAGTAGAGTGTAAGCATCAGTGGGAGTGGGAGTATCAGTAGAGTGTGAGTATCAGTAGCGTGTGAGTATCAGTGGGAGTGTGAGTATCAGTAGAATGTGAGTATCAGTTGTGTGTGAGTATCAGTAGAGTGTGAGTATGAGTAGAGTGTGAGTATCTGTAGAGTGTGAGTATCAGTAGAGTGTGAGTATCAGTAGAGTGTGAGTATCAGTAGAGTGTGAGTATCAGTAGGAGTGTGAGTATCAGTAGGAGTGTGAGTATCAGTAGGAGTGTGAGTATAAGTAGGAGTGTGAGTATCAGTAGGAGTGTGAGTATCAGTAGGAGTGTGAGTATCAGTAGGAGTGTGAGTATCAGTAGAGCGTGAGTATCAGTAGGAGCGTGAGTATCAGTAGGAGTGTGAGTATCAGTAGGAGTGTGAGTATCAGTAGAGTGTGAGTATCAGTGGGAGTGGGAGTATCAGTAGGAGTGTGAGTATCAGTAGGAGTGTGAGTATCAGTAGGAGTGCGAGTATCAGTAGAGTGTGAGTATCAGTAGGAGTGTGAGTATCAGTGGAGTGTGAGTATCAGTAGGAGTGTGAGTATCAGTAGGAGTGTGAGTATCAGTAGAGTGTGAGTATCAGTAGGAGTGTGAGTATCAGTAGGAGTGTGAGTATCATTAGGAGTGTGAGTATCAGTAGAGTGTGAGTATCAGTAGGAGTGTGAGTATCAGTAGAGTGTGAGTATCAGTAGAGTGTGAGTATCAGTAGGAGTGTGAGTATCAGTAGAGTGTGAGTATCAGTAGGAGTGTGAGTATCATTAGGAGTGTGAGTATCAGTAGAGTGTGAGTATCAGTAGGAGTGTGAGTATCAGTAGAGTGTGAGTATCAGTATGAGTGTGAGTATCATTAGGAGTGTGAGTATCAGTAGAGTGTGAGTATCAGTAGAGTGTGAGTATCAGTAGAGTGTGAGTATCAGTAGGAGTGTGAGTATCAGCAGAGTGTGAGTATCAGTAGAGTGTGAGTATCAGTAGAGTGTGAGTATCAGTAGAGTGTGAGTATCAGTAAGAGTGTGAGTATCAGTAGGAGTGTGAGTATCAGTAGAGTGTGAGTATCAGTAGAGTGTGAGTATCAGTAGGAGTGTGAGTATCAGTAGAGTGTGAGTATCAGTAGAGTGTGAGTATCAGTAAGAGTGTGAGTATCAGTAGAGTGTGAGTATCAGTAGAGTGTGAGTATGAGTAGAGTGTGAGTATCAGTAGGAGTGTGAGTATCAGTAGAGTGTGAGTATCAGTAGAGTGTGAGTATCAGTAAGAGTGTGAGTATCAGTAGAGTGTGAGTATCAGTAGAGTGGGAGTATCAGTAGAGTGTGAGTATCAGTAGCGTGTGAGTATCAGTGGGAGTGTGAGTATCAGTTGAGTGTGAGTATCAGTAGTGTGTGAGTATCAGTAGAGTGTGAGTATGAGTAGAGTGTGAGTATCAGTAGAGTGTGAGTATTAGTAGAGTGTGAGTATCAGTGGGAGTGGGAGTATCAGTTGAGTGTGAGTATCAGTAGCATGTGAGTATCAGTGGGAGTGGGAGTATCAGTAGAGTGTGAGTATCAGTAGTGTGTGAGTATCAGTAGTGTGTGAGTATCAGTAGAGTGCGAGTATCAGTAGAGTGTGAGTATCAGTAGGAGTGTGAGTATCAGTAGAGTGTGAGTATCAGTAGAGTGTGAGTATCAGTAGGAGTGTGAGTATCAGTAGAGTGTGAGTATCAGTAGAGTGTGAGTATCAGTAAGAGTGTGAGTATCAGTAGAGTGTGAGTATCAGTAGAGTGTGAGTATGAGTAGAGTGTGAGTATCAGTGAGGTGTGAGTATCAGTAGTGTGTGAGTATCAGAAGAGTGTGAGTATCAGTGGGAGTGGGAGTATCAGTAGAGTGTGAGTATCAGTAGAGTGTAAGTATCAGTAGAGTGTGAGTATCAGTGGGAGTGGGAGTATAAGTAGAGTGTGAGTATCAGTGGGAGTGGGAGTATCAGTAGAGTGTGAGTATCAGCGGGAGTGTGAGTATCAGTAGAGTGTGAGTATCAGTAGAGTGTGAGTATCAGCGGGAGTGTGAGTATCAGTAGAGTGTGAGTATCAGTAGAGTGTGAGTATCAGCGGGAGTGTGAGTATCAGTAGAGTGTGAGTATCAGTAGAGTGTGAGTATCAGTAGAGTGTGAGTATCAGTGGGAGTGTGAGTATCAGCAGAGTGTGAGTATCAGTAGAGTGTGAGTATCAGTAGGAGTGTGAGTATCAGTAGGAGTGTGAGTATCAGTAGGAGTGTGAGTATCAGTAGGAGTGTGAGTATCAGTAGGAGTGTGAGTATCAGTAGGAGTGTGAGTATCAGTAGAGTGTGAGTATCAGTAGGAGTGTGAGTATCAGTGGAGTGTGAGTATCAGTAGGAGTGTGAGTATCAGTAGGAGTGTGAGTATCAGTAGGAGTGTGAGTATCAGTAGAGTGTGAGTATCAGTAGGAGTGTGAGTATCAGTAGGAGTGTGAGTATCATTAGGAGTCTGAGTATCAGTAGAGTGTGAGTATCAGTAGGAGTGTGAGTATCAGTAGGAGTGTGAGTATCAGTAGAGCGTGAGTATCAGTCAGAGTGTGAGTATCAGTAGAGTGTGAGTATCAGTAGGAGTGTGAGTATCAGTAGGAGTGTGAGCATCAGTAGGAGTGTAATTATCAGTGGGAGTGGGAGTATCAGTAGGAGTGTGAGTATCATTAGGAGTGTGAGTATCAATAGAGTGTGAGTATCAGTGGGAGTGGGAGTATCAATAGAGTGTGAGTATCAGTGGGAGTGGGAGTATCAGTAGAGTGTGAGTATCAGTAGAGTGTGAGTATCAGTAGAGTGTGAGTATCAGCAGGAGTGTGAGTATCAGCAGAGTGTGAGTATCAGTAGAGTGTGAGTATCAGTAGAGTGTGAGTATCAGTGGAGTGGGAGAATCAGTAGGAGTGTGAGTATCAGTAGAGTATGAGTATCAGTAGAGTGGGAGTATCAGTAGAGTGTGAGTATCAGTAGGAGTGTGAGTATCAGTAGAGTGTGAGTATCAGTAGAGTGGGCGTATCAGTAGGAGTGTGAGTATCAGTAGAGTGGGAATATCAGTAGAGTGTGAGTATCAGTGGGAGTGGGAGTATCAGTAGAGTGTGAGTATCAGTAGGAGTTTGAGTATCAGTAGGAGTGTGAGTATCAGTAAAGTGTGAGTATCAGTAGGAGTGTGAGTATCAGTAGGAGTATGAGTATCAGTAGTGTGTGAGTATCAGTAGGAGTGTGAGTATAAGTGGGAGTGTGAGTATCAGTAGAGTGTGAGTATCAGTAGAGTGTGAGTATCAGTAGGAGTGTGAGTATCAGTAGGAGTGTGAGTATCAGTAGAGTGTGAGTATCAGTAGAGTGTGAGTATCAGTAGGAGTGTGAGTATCAGTAGAGTGTGAGTATCAGTAGAGTGTGAGTATCAGTAGGAGTGTGAGTATCAGTAGGAGTGTGAGTATCAGTAGAGTGTGAGTATCAGTAGGAGTGTGAGTATCAGTAGAGTGTGAGTATCAGTAGGAGTGTGAGTATAAGTGGGAGTGTGAGTATCAGTAGAGTGTGAGTATCAGTAGGAGTGTGAGTATCAGTAGGAGTGTGAGTATAAGTGGGAGTGTGAGTATCAGTAGAGTGTGCGTATCAGTAGGAGTGTGAGTATCAGTAGGAGTGTGAGTATCAGTAGAGTGCGAGTATCAGTAGGAGTGTGAGTATCAGTAGGAGTGTGAGTATCAGTAGAGTGTGAGTATCAGTAGGAGTGTGAGTATCAGTAGAGTGTGAGTATCAGTAGAATGTGAGTATCAGTAGGAGTGTGAGTATCAGTAGGAGTGTGAGTATCAGTAGGAGTGTGAGTATCAGTGGGAGTGTGAGTATCAGTAGGAGTGTGAGTATCAGTAGAGTGCGAGTATCAGTAGGAGTGTGAGTATCAGTAGGAGTGTGAGTATCAGTAAAGTGTGAGTATCAGTAGAATGTGAGTATCAGGAGGAGTGTGAGTATCAGTAGGAGTGTGAGTATCAGTAGGAGTGTGAGTATCAGTGGCAGAACATAAGAACATAAGAAATAAGAGCAGGAGTAGGCCATACGGCCCCTCGAGCCTGCTCCGCCATTCAATAAGATCATGGCTGATCATCGACCTCAACTCTACTTTCCCGCCCGATCTCCATATCCCTTGATTCCCCTTGAGTCCAAAAATCTATCTATCTCAGCCTTGAATATACTCAAAGACTCAGCATTCACAGCCCTCTGGGGCAGAGAATTCCAAAGATTCCCTACCCTCTGAGTGAAGAAATTTCTCCTCATCTCAGTCTTAAATAGCCTACCCCTTATCCTGAGACTATGCCCCCTAGTTCTAGACACGCCAGCCAGGGGAAACAACCTCTCAGCATCTACCCTGTCAATCCCCTTCAGCATCTTGTATGTTTCAATGAGATCACCTCTCATTCTTCTAAACTCCAGAGAGTATAGGCCCATTCTACATAATCTCTCATCATAGGCCAGCCCTCTCATCCCAGGAATCAATCTAGTAAATCTTTGTTGCACCGCCTCCAAGGCAAGTATATCCTTCCTTAGATAAGGAGACCAAAACTGTGCACAATACTCCAGGTGTGGTCTCACCAAGGCCCTGTGCAATTGTAGCAAGACTTCCTTACTCTTATACTCCAACCCCCTTGCAATAAAGGCCAACATGCCATTTGCCTTCCTTATTGCATGCTGTACCTGCATGCTAGCTTTCTGTGATTCTTGCACGAGGACACCCAAATCTCTCTGAACACCAACATTTGAAAGTTTCTCACCATTTAAAAAATATTCTGTTTTTCTATTCTTCCTACCAAAGTGAATAACCTCACATTTCCCTACATTATACTCCGTCTGCCACCTTACTGCCCACTGACTTAGTCTATCTATATCCCTTTGCAGACTCTTTGTGTTCTCCTCACAGCTTACTGTCCCACCTAGCTTTGTATCATCAGCAAACTTGGATACATTACACTCGGTCCCTTCATCTAGGTCATTAATATAGATTGTAAATAGCTGAGACCCAACACTGATCCTTGCGGCACCCCACTAGTTACAGCCTGCCAACCTGAAAAAGATCCATTTATCCCTACTCTCTGTTTTCTGTCCGTTAACCAATCCTCTATCCATGCTACTATATTACCTCCAACCCCATGAGCCCTAATCTTGTGTAATAACCTTTTATGTGGCATTTTATCAAATGCCTTTTGGAAATCCAAATATACTACATCCACCAGTTCCCCTTTATCTACCCTACTAGTTACATCCTCCAAAAACTCTAATAATTTTGTAAAACACGATTTCCCTTTCATAAAACCATGTTGACTCTGCCTAATCATGTTATGATTTTCAAAGTGACTTGATACCACTTCCTTAACAAAGGATTCCAGCAATTTCCCAATGACTGATGTCAGGCTAACTGGCCTGTAGTTCCCTGTTTTTTCTCCCCCTCCTTTCTTGAATAGCGGTGTTAAATTTGCGACCTTCGAATCCGCTGGGACCATTTCACAGTCTGGAGAATTTTGGAAGATCAAAACCAATGCATCCACTAACTCTTCAGCCACCTCTTTTAGAACCCTAGATGTAGGCTAGCAGTAGTGTAGAGTGTGAGTATGAGTAGAGAGTGAGTATGAGTAGGGTGTGAGTATGAGGAGAGTGTATGTATCAGTGGGGTGTGAGCATCAGTAGAGTGTGAGTATCAGTAGAGCGTGAGTATCAGTGGGGTGTGAGTATCAGTAGAGTTTGAGTATCAGTAGAGTGTGAGTATGAGTAGAGTGTGAGTATCAGTGAGGTGTGAGTATCAGTAGTGTGTGAGTATCAGTAGGAGTGTGAGTATCAGTGGGAGTGTGAGTATCAGTGGGAGTGTGAGTATCAGTGGAGTGTGAGTATCAGTGGGAGTGGGAGTATCAGTGCGAGTGTGAGTATCAGTGGGAGTGGGAGTATCAGTAGAGTGTGAGTATCAGTAGAGTGTGAGTATCAGTAGAGTGGGAGTATAAGTAGAGTGTGAGTATCAGTAGAGTGTGAGTATCAGTAGCGTGTGAGTATCAGTAGAGTGTGAGAATCAGTGGGAGTGTGAGTATCAGTAGAGTGTCAGTATCAGTAGAGTGTGAGTATCAGTGGGAGTGTGAGTATCAGTGGGAGTGTGAGTATCAGTAGAGTGTGAGTATCAGTAGAGTGTGAGTATCAGTAGAGTGTGAGTATCAGTGGGAGTGGGAGTATCAATAGAGTGTGAGTATCAGTGGGAGTGGGAGTATCAGTAGAGTGTGAGTATCAGTAGAGAGTGAGTATCAGCAGGAGTGTGAGTATCAGTAGAGTGTGAGTATCAGTAGAGTGTGAGTATCAGTAGAGTGTGAGTATCAGTAGAGTGGGAGAATCAGTAGGAGTGTGAGTATCAGTAGAATGTGAGTATCAGTGGGAGTGGGAGTATCAGTAGAGTGTGAGTATCAGTGGGAGTGTGAGTATCAGTAGAGTGTCAGTATCAGTAGAGTGTGAGTATCAGTGGGAGTGGGAGTATCAGTGGGAGTGTGAGTATCAGTAGAGTGTGAGTATCAGTAGAGTGTGAGTATCAGTAGAGTGTGAGTATCAGTGGGAGTGGGAGTATCAATAGAGTGTGAGTATCAGTGGGAGTGGGAGTATCAGTAGAGTGTGAGTATCAGTAGAGAGTGAGTATCAGCAGGAGTGTGAGTATCAGTAGAGTGTGAGTATCAGTAGAGTGTGAGTATCAGTAGAGTGTGAGTATCAGTAGAGTGGGAGAATCAGTAGGAGTGTGAGTATCAGTAGAATGTGAGTATCAGTGGGAGTGGGAGTATCAGTAGAGTGTGAGTATCAGTAGAGTGTGAGTATCAGCAGAGTGTGAGTATCAGTAGAGTGTGAGTATCAGTAGAGTTTGAGTATCAGTAGGAGTGTGAGTATCAGTAGAGTGTGAGTATCAGTAGAGTGTGAGTATCAGTAGAGTGTGAGTATCAGTGGGAGTGGGAGTATCAATAGAGTGTGAGTATCAGTGGGAGTGGGAGTATCAGTAGAGTGTGAGTATCAGTAGAGTGTGAGTATCAGCAGGAGTGTGAGTATCAGAAGAGTGTGAGTATTAGTAGAGTGTGAGTATCAGTAGAGTGTGAGTATCAGTAGAGTGTGAGTATCAGTAGAGTGTGAGTATCAGTAGAATGTGAGTATCAGTAGAGTGTGAGTATCAGTAGAGTCTGAGTATCAGTAGAGTGTGAGTATCAGTAGGAGTGTGAGTATCAGTAGAGTGTGAGTATCAGTAGAGTGTGAGTATCAGTAGAGTGTGAGTATCAGTAGAGTGTGAGTATCAGTAGGAGTGTGAGTATCAGTAGGAGTGTGAGTATCAGTAGAGTGTGAGTATCAGTAGAGTGGGCGTATCAGTAGGAGTGTGAGTATCAGTAGGAGTGTGAGTATCAGTAGAGTGGGAATATTAGTAGAGTGTGAGTATCGGTAGGAGTGTGAGTATCAGTAGAGTGTGAGTATCAGTAGGAGTGTGAGTATCAGTAGGAGTGTGAGTATCAGTAGAGTGTGAGTATCAGTAGAGTGTGAGTATCAGTAGGAGTGTGAGTATCAGTAGAGTGTGAGTATCAGTAGGAGTGTGAGTATCAGTGGAGTGTCAGTATCAGTAGGAGTGTGAGTATCAGTAGGAGTGTGAGTATCAGTAGGAGTGTGAGTATCAGTAGGAGTGTGAGTATCAGTAGAGTGTGAGTATCAGTAGGAGTGTGAGTATCAGTGGAGTGTCAGTATCAGTAGGAGTGTGAGTATCAGTAGGAGTGTGAGTATCAGTAGGAGTGTGAGTATCAGTAGAGTGTGAGTATCAGTAGTGTGTGAGTATCAGTAGAGTGTGAGTATCAGTAGGAGTGTGAGTATCAGTAGGAGTGTGAGTATCAGTAGAGTGTGAGTATCAGTAGGAGTGTGAGTATCAGTAGTGTGTGAGTATCAGTAGTGTGTGAGTATCAGTAGAGTGCGAGTATCAGTAGAGTGTGAGTATCAGTAAGAGTGTGAGTATCAGTAGAGTGTGAGTATCAGTAGAGTGTGAGTATGAGTAGAGTGTGAGTATCAGTGAGGTGTGAGTATCAGTAGTGTGTGAGTATCAGTAGAGTGTGAGTATCAGTGGGAGTGGGAGTATCAGTAGAGTGTGAGTATCAGTAGAGTGTGAGTATTAGTAGAGTGTGAGTATCATTGGGAGTGTGAGTATCAGTGGGAGTGGGAGTATCAGTGGGAGTGGGAGTATCAGTGGGAGTGGGAGTATTAATAGAGTGTGAGTATCAGTAGAGTGTGAGTATCAGTAGAATGTGAGTATGAGTAGAGTGTGAGTATCAGTAGCATGTGAGTATCAGTAGAGTGAGTATCAGTGGGAGTGAGAGCATCAGTAGAGTGTGAGTATCAGTAGAGTGTGAGTATCAGTAGAGTGTGAGTATCAGTGGGAGTGGGAGTATAAGTAGAGTGTGAGTATCAGTGGGAGTGTGAGTATCAGTAGAGTGTGAGTATCAGCGGGAGTGTGAGTATCAGTAGAGTGTGAGTATCAGCGGGAGTGTGAGTATCAGTAGAGTGTGAGTATCAGTAGAGTATTAGTATCAGTAGAGTGTGAGTATCAGTGGGAGTGTGAGTATCAGCAGAGTGTGAGTATCAGTAGAGTGTGAGTATCAGTAGGAGTGTGAGTATCAGTAGAGTGTGAGTATCAGTAGAGTGTGAGTATCAGTAGAGTGTGAGTATCAGTGGGAGTGGGAGTATCAGTAGAGTGTAAGCATCAGTGGGAGTGGGAGTATCAGTAGAGTGTGAGTATCAGTAGCGTGTGAGTATCAGTGGGAGTGTGAGTATCAGTAGAATGTGAGTATCAGTTGTGTGTGAGTATCAGTAGAGTGTGAGTATGAGTAGAGTGTGAGTATCTGTAGAGTGTGAGTATCAGTAGAGTGTGAGTATCAGTAGAGTGTGAGTATCAGTAGGAGTGTGAGTATCAGTAGGAGTGTGAGTATCAGTAGGAGTGTGAGTATCAGTAGGAGTGTGAGTATAAGTAGGAGTGTGAGTATCAGTAGGAGTGTGAGTATCAGTAGGAGTGTGAGTATCAGTAGGAGTGTGAGTATCAGTAGAGTGTGAGTATCAGTAGGAGCGTGAGTATCAGTAGGAGTGTGAGTATCAGTAGGAGTGTGAGTATCAGTAGAGTGTGAGTATCAGTGGGAGTGGGAGTATCAGTAGGAGTGTGAGTATCAGTAGGAGTGTGAGTATCAGTAGGAGTGTGAGTATCAGTAGAGTGTGAGTATCAGTAGGAGTGTGAGTATCAGTGGAGTGTGAGTATCAGTAGGAGTGTGAGTATCAGTAGGAGTGTGAGTATCAGTAGGAGTGTGAGTATCAGTAGAGTGTGAGTATCAGTAGGAGTGTGAGTATCAGTAGGAGTGTGAGTATCATTAGGAGTGTGAGTATCAGTAGAGTGTGAGTATCAGTAGGAGTGTGAGTATCAGTAGGAGTGTGAGTATCAGTAGAGTGTGAGTATCAGTAGGAGTGTGAGTATCAGTAGAGTGTGAGTATCAGTAGGAGTGTGAGTATCATTAGGAGTGTGAGTATCAGTAGAGTGTGAGTATCAGTAGGAGTGTGAGTATCAGTAGAGTGTGAGTATCAGTATGAGTGTGAGTATCATTAGGAGTGTGAGTATCAGTAGAGTGTGAGTATCAGTAGAGTGTGAGTATCAGTAGAGTGTGAGTATCAGTAGGAGTGTGAGTATCAGCAGAGTGTGAGTATCAGTAGAGTGTGAGTATCAGTAGAGTGTGAGTATCAGTAGAGTGTGAGTATCAGTAAGAGTGTGAGTATCAGTAGGAGTGTGAGTATCAGTAGAGTGTGAGTATCAGTAGAGTGTGAGTATCAGTAGGAGTGTGAGTATCAGTAGAGTGTGAGTATCAGTAGAGTGTGAGTATCAGTAGAGTGTGAGTATGAGTAGAGTGTGAGTATCAGTAGGAGTGTGAGTATCAGTAGAGTGTGAGTATCAGTAGAGTGTGAGTATCAGTAAGAGTGTGAGTATCAGTAGAGTGTGAGTATCAGTAGAGTGGGAGTATCAGTAGAGTGTGAGTATCAGTAGCGTGTGAGTATCAGTGGGAGTGTGAGTATCAGTTGAGTGTGAGTATCAGTAGTGTGTGAGTATCAGTAGAGTGTGAGTATGAGTAGAGTGTGAGTATCAGTAGAGTGTGAGTATTAGTAGAGTGTGAGTATCAGTGGGAGTGGGAGTATCAGTTGAGTGTGAGTATCAGTAGCATGTGAGTATCAGTGGGAGTGGGAGTATCAGTAGAGTGTGAGTATCAGTAGTGTGTGAGTATCAGTAGTGTGTGAGTATCAGTAGAGTGCGAGTATCAGTAGAGTGTGAGTATCAGTAGGAGTGTGAGTATCAGTAGAGTGTGAGTATCAGTAGAGTGTGAGTATCAGTAGGAGTGTGAGTATCAGTAGAGTGTGAGTATCAGTAGAGTGTGAGTATCAGTAAGAGTGTGAGTATCAGTAGAGTGTGAGTATCAGTAGAGTGTGAGTATGAGTAGAGTGTGAGTATCAGTGAGGTGTGAGTATCAGTAGTGTGTGAGTATCAGAAGAGTGTGAGTATCAGTGGGAGTGGGAGTATCAGTAGAGTGTGAGTATCAGTAGAGTGTAAGTATCAGTAGAGTGTGAGTATCAGTGGGAGTGGGAGTATAAGTAGAGTGTGAGTATCAGTGGGAGTGGGAGTATCAGTAGAGTGTGAGTATCAGCGGGAGTGTGAGTATCAGTAGAGTGTGAGTATCAGTAGAGTGTGAGTATCAGCGGGAGTGTGAGTATCAGTAGAGTGTGAGTATCAGTAGAGTGTGAGTATCAGCGGGAGTGTGAGTATCAGTAGAGTGTGAGTATCAGTAGAGTGTGAGTATCAGTAGAGTGTGAGTATCAGTGGGAGTGTGAGTATCAGCAGAGTGTGAGTATCAGTAGAGTGTGAGTATCAGTAGGAGTGTGAGTATCAGTAGGAGTGTGAGTATCAGTAGGAGTGTGAGTATCAGTAGGAGTGTGAGTATCAGTAGGAGTGTGAGTATCAGTAGGAGTGTGAGTATCAGTAGAGTGTGAGTATCAGTAGGAGTGTGAGTATCAGTGGAGTGTGAGTATCAGTAGGAGTGTGAGTATCAGTAGGAGTGTGAGTATCAGTAGGAGTGTGAGTATCAGTAGAGTGTGAGTATCAGTAGGAGTGTGAGTATCAGTAGGAGTGTGAGTATCATTAGGAGTGTGAGTATCAGTAGAGTGTGAGTATCAGTAGGAGTGTGAGTATCAGTAGGAGTGTGAGTATCAGTAGAGTGTGAGTATCAGTAGGAGTGTGAGTATCAGTAGAGTGTGAGTATCAGTAGGAGTGTGAGTATCATTAGGAGTGTGAGTATCAGTAGAGTGTGAGTATCAGTAGGAGTGTGAGTATCAGTAGAGTGTGAGTATCAGTATGAGTGTGAGTATCATTAGGAGTGTGAGTATCAGTAGACTGTGAGTATCAGTAGAGTGTGAGTATCAGTAGAGTGTGAGTATCAGTAGAGTGTGAGTATCAGTAGGAGTGTGAGTATCAGTAGAGTGTGAGTATCAGTAGAGTGTGAGTATCAGTAGAGTGTGAGTATCAGTAGAGTGTGAGTATCAGTAAGAGTGTGAGTATCAGTAGGAGTGTGAGTATCAGTAGAGTGTGAGTATCAGTAGAGTGTGAGTATGAGTAGAGTGTGAGTATCAGTAGAGTGTGAGTATCAGTAGAGTGTGAGTATCAGTAGAGTGTGAGTATCAGTAGGAGTGTGAGTATCAGTAGAGTGTGAGTATCAGTAGAGTGTGAGTATGAGTAGGAGTGTGAGTATCAGTAGGAGTGTGAGTATCAGTAGAGTGTGAGTATCAGTAGAGTGTGAGTATGAGTAGAGTGTGAGTATCAGTGAGGTGTGAGTATCAGTAGTGTGTGAGTATCAGTAGAGTGTGAGTATCAGTGGGAGTGTGAGTATCAGTAGAGTGTGAGTATCAGTAGAGTGTGAGTATCAGTAGAGTGTGGGTATCAGTGGGAGTGGGAGTATCAGTGGGAGTGTGAGTATCAGTGGAGTGTGAGTATCAGTAGAGTGTGAGTATTAGTAGAGTGTGAGTATCAGTGGGAGTGGGAGTATCAGTGGGAGTGTGAGTATCAGTGGGAGTGGGAGTATCAGTGGGAGTGGGAGTATTAATAGAGTGTGAGTATCAGTAGAGTGTGAGTATCAGTAGAGTGGGAGTATAAGTAGAATGTGAGTATCAGTAGAGTGTGAGTATCAGTAACATGTGAGTATCAGTAGAGTGTGAGTATCAGCGGGAGTGTGAGTATCAGTAGAGTGTGAGTATCAGCGGGAGTGTGAGTATCAGTAGAGTGTGAGTATCAGTAGAGTGTGAGTATCAGCGGGAGTGTGAGTATCAGTAGAGTGTGAGTATCAGTAGAGTGTGAGTATCAGTAGAGTGTGAGTATCAGTGGGAGTGTGAGTATCAGTAGAGTGTGAGTATCAGTAGAGTGTGAGTATCAGTAGGAGTGTGAGTATCAGTAGAGTGTGAGTATCAGTAGAGTGTGAGTATCAGTAGAGTGTGAGTATCAGTGGGAGAGGGAGTATCAGTAGAGTGTAAGCATCAGTGGGAGTGGGAGTATCAGTAGAGTGTGAGTATCAGTAGCGTGTGAGTATCAGTGGGAGTGTGAGTATCAGTTGAGTGTGAGTATCAGTAGTGTGTGAGTATCAGTAGAGTGTGAGTATGAGTAGAGTGTGAGTATCAGTAGAGTGTGAGTATCAGTGGGAGTGGGAGTATCAGTTGAGTGTGAGTATCAGTAGCATGTGAGTATCAGTGGGAGTGGGAGTATCAGTAGAGTGTGAGTATCAGTAGTGTGTGAGTATCAGTAGTGTGTGAGTATCAGTAGAGTGTGAGTATCAGTAGGAGTGTGAGTATCAGTAGAGTGTGAGTATCAGTAGAGTGTGAGTATCAGTAAGAGTGTGAGTATCAGTAGAGTGTGAGTATCAGTAGAGTGTGAGTATGAGTAGAGTGTGAGTATCAGTGAGGTGTGAGTATCAGTAGTGTGTGAGTATCAGTAGAGTGTGAGTATCAGTGGGAGTGGGAGTATCAGTAGAGTGTGAGTATCAGTGGGAGTGTGAGTATCAGTGGGAGTGTGAGTATCAGTGGGAGTGTGAGTATCAGTGGGAGTGGGAGTATTAATAGAGTGTGAGTATCAGTAGAGTGTGAGTATCAGTAGAGTGGGAGTATAAGTAGAATGTGAGTATCAGTAGAGTGTGAGTATCAGTAGCATGTGAGTATCAGTAGAGTGAGTATCAGTGGAGTGAGAGCATCAGTAGAGTGTGAGTATCAGTAGAGTGTGAGTATCAGTAGAGTGTGAGTATCAGTGGGAGTGGGAGTATAAGTAGAGTGTGAGTTTCAGTGGGAGTGTGAGTATCAGTAGAGTGTGAGTATCAGCGGGAGTGTGAGTATCAGTAGAGTGTGATTATCAGCGGGAGTGTGAGTATCAGTAGAGTGTGAGTATCAGTAGAGTGTGAGTATCAGCGGGAGTGTGAGTATCAGTAGAGTGTGAGTATCAGTAGGAGTGTGAGTATCAGTAGGAGTGTGAGTATCATTAGGAGTGTGAGTATCAGTAGAGTGTGAGTATCAGTAGGAGTGTGAGTATCAGTAGGAGTGTGAGTATCAGTAGAGTGTGAGTATCAGTAGGAGTGTGAGTATCAGTAGAGTGTGAGTATCAGTAGGAGTGTGAGTATCATTAGGAGTGTGAGTATCAGTAGAGTGTGAGTATCAGTAGGAGTGTGAGTATCAGTAGAGTGTGAGTATCAGTATGAGTGTGAGTATCATTAGGAGTGTGAGTATCAGTAGAGTGTGAGTATCAGTAGAGTGTGAGTATCAGTAGAGTGTGAGTATCAGTAGGAGTGTGAGTATCAGCAGAGTGTGAGTATCAGTAGAGTGTGAGTATCAGTAGAGTGTGAGTATCAGTAAGAGTGTGAGTATCAGTAGGAGTGTGAGTATCAGTAGAGTGTGAGTATCAGTAGAGTGTGAGTATGAGTAGAGTGTGAGTATCAGTAGAGTGTGAGTATCAGTAGAGTGTGAGTATCAGTAGAGTGTGAGTATCAGTAGGAGTGTGAGTATCAGTAGAGTGTGAGTATCAGTCGAGTGTGAGTATGAGTAGGAGTGTGAGTATCAGTAGGAGTGTGAGTATCAGTAGAGTGTGAGTATCAGTAGAGTGTGAGTATGAGTAGAGTGTGAGTATCAGTGAGGTGTGTGTATCAGTAGTGTGTGAGTATCAGTAGAGTGTGAGTATCAGTGGGAGTGTGAGTATCAGTAGAGTGTGAGTATCAGTAGAGTGTGAGTATCAGTAGAGTGTGGGTATCAGTGGGAGTGGGAGTATCAGTGGGAGTGGGAGTATCAGTGGAGTGTGAGTATCAGTAGAGTGTGAGTATTAGTAGAGTGTGAGTATCAGTGGGAGTGGGAGTATCAGTGGGAGTGGGAGTATCAGTGGGAGTGTGAGTATCAGTGGGAGTGGGAGTATTAATAGAGTGTGAGTATCAGTGGAGTGTGAGTATCAGTAGAGTGGGAGTATAAGTAGAATGTGAGTATCAGTAGAGTGTGAGTATCAGTAGCATGTGAGTATCAGTAGAGTGAGTATCAGTGGGAGTGAGAGCATCAGTAGAGTGTGAGTATCAGTGGAGTGTGAGTATCAGTAGAGTGTGAGTATCAGTGGGAGTGGGCGTATAAGTAGAGTGTGAGTATCAGTGGGAGTGTGAGTATCAGTAGAGTGTGAGTATCAGCGGGAGTGTGAGTATCAGTAGAGTGTGAGTATCAGCGGGAGTGTGAGTATCAGTAGAGTGTGAGTATCAGTAGAGTGTGAGTATCAGCGGGAGTGTGAGTATCAGTAGAGTGTGAGTATCAGTAGAGTGTGAGTATCAGTAGAGTGTGAGTATCAGTGGGAGTGTGAGTATCAGTAGAGTGTGAGTATCAGTAGAGTGTGAGTATCAGTAGGAGTGTGAGTATCAGTAGAGTGTGAGTATCAGTAGAGTGTGAGTATCAGTAGAGTGTGAGTATCAGTGGGAGAGGGAGTATCAGTAGAGTGTAAGCATCAGTGGGAGTGGGAGTATCAGTAGAGTGTGAGTATCAGTAGCGTGTGAGTATCAGTGGGAGTGTGAGTATCAGTTGAGTGTGAGTATCAGTAGTGTGTGAGTATCAGTAGAGTGTGAGTATGAGTAGAGTGTGAGTATCAGTAGAGTGTGAGTATTAGTAGAGTGTGAGTATCAGTGGGAGTGGGAGTATCAGTTGAGTGTGAGTATCAGTAGCATGTGAGTATCAGTGGGAGTGGGAGTATCAGTAGAGTGTGAGTATCAGTAGTGTGTGAGTATCAGTAGTGTGTGAGTATCAGTAGAGTGCGAGTATCAGTAGAGTGTGAGTATCAGTAGGAGTGTGAGTATCAGTAGAGTGTGAGTATCAGTAGAGTGTGAGTATCAGTAGGAGTGTGAGTATCAGTAGAGTGTGAGTATCAGTAGAGTGTGAGTATCAGTAAGAGTGTGAGTATCAGTAGAGTGTGAGTATCAGTAGAGTGTGAGTATGAGTAGAGTGTGAGTATCAGTGAGGTGTGAGTATCAGTAGTGTGTGAGTATCAGTAGAGTGTGAGTATCAGTGGGAGTGGGAGTATCAGTAGAGTGTGAGTATCAGTAGAGTGTGAGTATCAGTAGAGTGTGAGTATCAGTGGGAGTGGGAGTATAAGTAGAGTGTGAGTATCAGTGGGAGTGTGAGTATCAGTAGAGTGTGAGTATCAGCGGGAGTGTGAGTATCAGTAGAGTGTGAGTATCAGTAGAGTGTGAGTATCAGCGGGAGTGTGAGTATCAGTAGAGTGTGAGTATCAGTAGAGTGTGAGTATCAGCGGGAGTGTGAGTATCAGTAGAGTGTGAGTATCAGTAGAGTGTGAGTATCAGTAGAGTGTGAGTATCAGTGGGAGTGGGAGTATCAGCAGAGTGTGAGTATCAGTAGAGTGTGAGTATCAGTAGGAGTGTGAGTATCAGTAGAGTGTGAGTATCAGTAGAGTGTGAGTATCAGTAGAGTATGAGTATCAGTGGGAGTGGGAGTATAAGTAGAGTGTGAGTATCAGTGGGAGTGTGAGTATCAGTAGAGTGTGAGTATCAGCGGGAGTGTGAGTATCAGTAGAGTGTGAGTATCAGCGGGAGTGTGAGTATCAGTAGAGTGTGAGTATCAGTAGAGTGTGAGTATCAGCGGGAGTGTGAGTATCAGTAGAGTGTGAGTATCAGTAGAGTGTGAGTATCAGTAGAGTGTGAGTATCAGTGGGAGTGTGAGTATCAGCAGAGTGTGAGTATCAGTAGAGTGTGAGTATCAGTAGGAGTGTGAGTATCAGTAGAGTGTGAGTATCAGTAGAGTGTGAGTATCAGTGGGAGTGGGAGTATCAGTAGAGTGTAAGCATCAGTGGGCGTGGGAGTATCAGTAGAGTGTGAGTATCAGTAGCGTGTGAGTATCAGTGGGAGTGTGAGTATCAGTAGAATGTGAGTATCAGTTGTGTGTGAGTATCAGTAGAGTGTGAGTATGAGTAGAGTGTGAGTATCAGTAGAGTGTGAGTATCAGTAGAGTGTGAGTATCAGTAGAGTGTGAGTATCAGTAGGAGTGTGAGTATCAGTAGGAGTGTGAGTATCAGTAGGAGTGTGAGTATAAGTAGGAGTGTGAGTATCAGTAGGAGTGTGAGTATCAGTAGGAGTGTGAGTATCAGTAGGAGTGTGAGTATCAGTAGAGTGTGAGTATCAGTAGGAGCGTGAGTATCAGTAGGAGTGTGAGTATCAGTAGGAGTGTGAGTATCAGTGGGAGTGGGAGTATCAGTAGGAGTGTGAGTATCAGTAGGAGTGTGAGTATCAGTAGGAGTGTGAGTATCAGTAGAGTGTGAGTATCAGTAGGAGTGTGAGTATCAGTGGAGTGTGAGTATCAGTAGGAGTGTGAGTATCAGTAGGAGTGTGAGTATCAGTAGAGTGTGAGTATCAGTAGGAGTGTGAGTATCAGTAGGAGTGTGAGTATCATTAGGAGTGTGAGTATCAGTAGAGTGTGAGTATCAGTAGGAGTGTGAGTATCAGTAGGAGTGTGAGTATCAGTAGAGTGTGAGTATCAGTAGGAGTGTGAGTATCAGTAGAGTGTGAGTATCAGTAGGAGTGTGAGTATCATTAGGAGTGTGAGTATCAGTAGAGTGTGAGTATCAGTAGAGTGTGAGTATCAGTATGAGTGTGAGTATCATTAGGAGTGTGAGTATCAGTAGACTGTGAGTATCAGTAGAGTGTGAGTATCAGTAGAGTGTGAGTATCAGTAGGAGTGTGAGTATCAGTAGAGTGTGAGTATCAGTAGAGTGTGAGTATCAGTAGAGTGTGAGTATCAGTAGAGTGTGAGTATCAGTAAGAGTGTGAGTATCAGTAGGAGTGTGAGTATCAGTAGAGTGTGAGTATCAGTAGAGTGTGAGTATGAGTAGAGTGTGAGTATCAGTAGAGTGTGAGTATCAGTAGAGTGTGAGTATCAGTAGAGTGTGAGTATCAGTAGGAGTGTGAGTATCAGTAGAGTGTGAGTATCAGTAGAGTGTGAGTATGAGTAGGAGTGTGAGTATCAGTAGGAGTGTGAGTATCAGTAGAGTGTGAGTATCAGTAGAGTGTGAGTATGAGTAGAGTGTGAGTATCAGTGAGGTGTGAGTATCAGTAGTGTGTGAGGATCAGTAGAGTGTGAGTATCAGTGGGAGTGTGAGTATCAGTAGAGTGTGAGTATCAGTAGAGTGTGAGTATCAGTAGAGTGTGGGTATCAGTGGGAGTGGGAGTATCAGTGGGAGTGTGAGTATCAGTGGAGTGTGAGTATCAGTAGAGTGTGAGTATTAGTAGAGTGTGAGTATCAGTGGGAGTGGGAGTATCAGTGGGAGTGTGAGTATCAGTGGGAGTGGGAGTATCAGTGGGAGTGGGGAGTATTAATAGAGTGTGAGTATCAGTAGAGTGTGAGTATCAGTAGAGTGGGAGTATAAGTAGAATGTGAGTATCAGTAGAGTGTGAGTATCAGTAACATGTGAGTATCAGTAGAGTGTGAGTATCAGCGGGAGTGTGAGTATCAGTAGAGTGTGAGTATCAGCGGGAGTGTGAGTATCAGTAGAGTGTGAGTATCAGTAGAGTGTGAGTATCAGCGGGAGTGTGAGTATCAGTAGAGTGTGAGTATCAGTAGAGTGTGAGTATCAGTAGAGTGTGAGTATCAGTGGGAGTGTGAGTATCAGTAGAGTGTGAGTATCAGTAGAGTGTGAGTATCAGTAGGAGTGTGAGTATCAGTAGAGTGTGAGTATCAGTAGAGTGTGAGTATCAGTAGAGTGTGAGTATCAGTGGGAGAGGGAGTATCAGTAGAGTGTAAGCATCAGTGGGAGTGGGAGTATCAGTAGAGTGTGAGTATCAGTAGCGTGTGAGTATCAGTGGGAGTGTGAGTATCAGTTGAGTGTGAGTATCAGTAGTGTGTGAGTATCAGTAGAGTGTGAGCATGAGTAGAGTGTGAGTATCAGTAGAGTGTGAGTATCAGTGGGAGTGGGAGTATCAGTTGAGTGTGAGTATCAGTAGCATGTGAGTATCAGTGGGAGTGGGAGTATCAGTAGAGTGTGAGTATCAGTAGTGTGTGAGTATCAGTAGTGTGTGAGTATCAGTAGAGTGCGAGTATCAGTAGAGTGTGAGTATCAGTAGGAGTGTGAGTATCAGTAGAGTGTGAGTATCAGTAGAGTGTGAGTATCAGTAAGAGTGTGAGTATCAGTAGAGTGTGAGTATCAGTAGAGTGTGAGTATGAGTAGAGTGTGAGTATCAGTGAGGTGTGAGTATCAGTAGTGTGTGAGTATCAGTAGAGTGTGAGTATCAGTGGGAGTGGGAGTATCAGTAGAGTGTGAGTATCAGTGGGAGTGTGAGTATCAGTGGGAGTGTGAGTATCAGTGGGAGTGTGAGTATCAGTGGGAGTGGGAGTTTTAATAGAGTGTGAGTATCAGTAGAGTGTGAGTATCAGTAGAGTGGGAGTATAAGTAGAATGTGAGTATCAGTAGAGTGTGAGTATCAGTAGCATGTGAGTATCAGTAGAGTGAGTATCAGTGGGAGTGAGAGCATCAGTAGAGTGTGAGTATCAGTAGAGTGTGAGTATCAGTAGAGTGTGAGTATCAGTGGGAGTGGGAGTATAAGTAGAGTGTGAGTTTCAGTGGGAGTGTGAGTATCAGTAGAGTGTGAGTATCAGCGGGAGTGTGAGTATCAGTAGAGTGTGATTATCAGCGGGAGTGTGAGTATCAGTAGAGTGTGAGTATCAGTAGAGTGTGAGTATCAGCGGGAGTGTGAGTATCAGTAGAGTGTGAGTATCAGTAGGAGTGTGAGTATCAGTAGGAGTGTGAGTATCATTAGGAGTGTGAGTATCAGTAGAGTGTGAGTATCAGTAGGAGTGTGAGTATCAGTAGAGTGTGAGTATCAGTAGGAGTGTGAGTATCAGTAGAGTGTGAGTATCAGTAGGAGTGTGAGTATCATTAGGAGTGTGAGTATCAGTAGAGTGTGAGTATCAGTAGGAGTGTGAGTATCAGTAGAGTGTGAGTATCAGTATGAGTGTGAGTATCATTAGGAGTGTGAGTATCAGTAGAGTGTGAGTATCAGTAGAGTGTGAGTATCAGTAGAGTGTGAGTATCAGTAGGAGTGTGAGTATCAGCAGAGTGTGAGTATCAGTAGAGTGTGAGTATCAGTAGAGTGTGAGTATCAGTAGAGTGTGAGTATCAGTAAGAGTGTGAGTATCAGTAGGAGTGTGAGTATCAGTAGAGTGTGAGTATCAGTAGAGTGTGAGTATGAGTAGAGTGTGAGTATCAGTAGAGTGTGAGTATCAGTAGAGTGTGAGTATCAGTAGGAGTGTGAGTATCAGTAGAGTGTGAGTATCAGTCGAGTGTGAGTATGAGTAGGAGTGTGAGTATCAGTAGGAGTGTGAGTATCAGTGGAGTGTGAGTATCAGTAGAGTGTGAGTATGAGTAGAGTGTGAGTATCAGTGAGGTGTGAGTATCAGTAGTGTGTGAGTATCAGTAGAGTGTGAGTATCAGTGGGAGTGTGAGTATCAGTAGAGTGTGAGTATCAGTAGAGTGTGAGTATCAGTAGAGTGTGGGTATCAGTGGGAGTGGGAGTATCAGTGGGAGTGGGAGTATCAGTGGAGTGTGAGTATCAGTAGAGTGTGAGTATTAGTAGAGTGTGAGTATCAGTGGGAGTGTGAGTATCAGTGGGAGTGGGAGTATCAGTGGGAGTGTGAGTATCAGTGGGTGTGGGAGTATTAATAGAGTGTGAGTATCAGTGGAGTGTGAGTATCAGTAGAGTGGGAGTATAAGTAGAATGTGAGTATCAGTAGAGTGTGAGTATCAGTAGCATGTGAGTATCAGTAGAGTGAGTATCAGTGGGAGTGAGAGCATCAGTAGAGTGTGAGTATCAGTGGAGTGTGAGTATCAGTAGAGTGTGAGTATCAGTGGGAGTGGGCGTATAAGTAGAGTGTGAGTATCAGTGGGAGTGTGAGTATCAGTAGAGTGTGAGTATCAGCGGGAGTGTGAGTATCAGTAGAGTGTGAGTATCAGCGGGAGTGTGAGTATCAGTAGAGTGTGAGTATCAGTAGAGTGTGAGTATCAGCGGGAGTGTGAGTATCAGTAGAGTGTGAGTATCAGTAGAGTGTGAGTATCAGTAGAGTGTGAGTATCAGTGGGAGTGTGAGTATCAGTAGAGTGTGAGTATCAGTAGAGTGTGAGTATCAGTAGGAGTGTGAGTATCAGTAGAGTGTGAGTATCAGTAGAGTGTGAGTATCAGTAGAGTGTGAGTATCAGTGGGAGAGGGAGTATCAGTAGAGTGTAAGCATCAGTGGGAGTGGGAGTATCAGTAGAGTGTGAGTATCAGTAGCGTGTGAGTATCAGTGGGAGTGTGAGTATCAGTTGAGTGTGAGTATCAGTAGTGTGTGAGTATCAGTAGAGTGTGAGTATGAGTAGAGTGTGAGTATCAGTAGAGTGTGAGTATTAGTAGAGTGTGAGTATCAGTGGGAGTGGGAGTATCAGTTGAGTGTGAGTATCAGTAGCATGTGAGTATCAGTGGGAGTGGGAGTATCAGTAGAGTGTGAGTATCAGTAGTGTGTGAGTATCAGTAGTGTGTGAGTATCAGTAGAGTGCGAGTATCAGTAGAGTGTGAGTATCAGTAGGAGTGTGAGTATCAGTAGAGTGTGAGTATCAGTAGAGTGTGAGTATCAGTAGGAGTGTGAGTATCAGTAGAGTGTGAGTATCAGTAGAGTGTGAGTATCAGTAAGAGTGTGAGTATCAGTAGAGTGTGAGTATCAGTAGAGTGTGAGTATGAGTAGAGTGTGAGTATCAGTGAGGTGTGAGTATCAGTAGTGTGTGAGTATCAGAAGAGTGTGAGTATCAGTGGGAGTGGGAGTATCAGTAGAGTGTGAGTATCAGTAGAGTGTGAGTATCAGTAGAGTGTGAGTATCAGTGGGAGTGGGAGTATAAGTAGAGTGTGAGTATCAGTGGAGTGGGAGTATCAGTAGAGTGTGAGTATCAGCGGGAGTGTGAGTATCAGTAGAGTGTGAGTATCAGTAGAGTGTGAGTATCAGCGGGAGTGTGAGTATCAGTAGAGTGTGAGTATCAGTAGAGTGTGAGTATCAGCGGGAGTGTGAGTATCAGTAGAGTGTGAGTATCAGTAGAGTGTGAGTATCAGTAGAGTGTGAGTATCAGTGGGAGTGTGAGTATCAGCAGAGTGTGAGTATCAGTAGAGTGTGAGTATCAGTAGGAGTGTGAGTATCAGTAGAGTGTGAGTATCAGTAGAGTGTGAGTATCAGTAGAGTGTGAGTATCAGTGGGAGTGGGAGTATAAGTAGAGTGTGAGTATCAGTGGGAGTGTGAGTATCAGTAGAGTGTGAGTATCAGCGGGAGTGTGAGTATCAGTAGAGTGTGAGTATCAGCGGGAGTGTGAGTATCAGTAGAGTGTGAGTATCAGTAGAGTGTGAGTATCAGCGGGAGTGTGAGTATCAGTAGAGTGTGAGTATCAGTAGAGTGTGAGTATCAGTAGAGTGTGAGTATCAGTGGGAGTGTGAGTATCAGCAGAGTGTGAGTATCAGTAGAGTGTGAGTATCAGTAGGAGTGTGAGTATCAGTAGAGTGTGAGTATCAGTAGAGTGTGAGTATCAGTAGAGTGTGAGTATGAGTAGAGTGTGAGTATCAGTGAGGTGTGAGTATCAGTAGTGTGTGAGTATCAGTAGAGTGTGAGTATCAGTGGGAGTGTGAGTATCAGTAGAGTGTGAGTATCAGTAGAGTGTGAGTATCAGTAGAGTGTGGGTATCAGTGGGAGTGGGAGTATCAGTGGGAGTGGGAGTATCAGTGGAGTGTGAGTATCAGTAGAGTGTGAGTATTAGTAGAGTGTGAGTATCAGTGGGAGTGTGAGTATCAGTGGGAGTGGGAGTATCAGTGGGAGTGTGAGTATCAGTGGGTGTGGGAGTATTAATAGAGTGTGAGTATCAGTGGAGTGTGAGTATCAGTAGAGTGGGAGTATAAGTAGAATGTGAGTATCAGTAGAGTGTGAGTATCAGTAGCATGTGAGTATCAGTAGAGTGAGTATCAGTGGGAGTGAGAGCATCAGTAGAGTGTGAGTATCAGTGGAGTGTGAGTATCAGTAGAGTGTGAGTATCAGTGGGAGTGGGCGTATAAGTAGAGTGTGAGTATCAGTGGGAGTGTGAGTATCAGTAGAGTGTGAGTATCAGCGGGAGTGTGAGTATCAGTAGAGTGTGAGTATCAGCGGGAGTGTGAGTATCAGTAGAGTGTGAGTATCAGTAGAGTGTGAGTATCAGCGGGAGTGTGAGTATCAGTAGAGTGTGAGTATCAGTAGAGTGTGAGTATCAGTAGAGTGTGAGTATCAGTGGGAGTGTGAGTATCAGTAGAGTGTGAGTATCAGTAGAGTGTGAGTATCAGTAGGAGTGTGAGTATCAGTAGAGTGTGAGTATCAGTAGAGTGTGAGTATCAGTAGAGTGTGAGTATCAGTGGGAGAGGGAGTATCAGTAGAGTGTAAGCATCAGTGGGAGTGGGAGTATCAGTAGAGTGTGAGTATCAGTAGCGTGTGAGTATCAGTGGGAGTGTGAGTATCAGTTGAGTGTGAGTATCAGTAGTGTGTGAGTATCAGTAGAGTGTGAGTATGAGTAGAGTGTGAGTATCAGTAGAGTGTGAGTATTAGTAGAGTGTGAGTATCAGTGGGAGTGGGAGTATCAGTTGAGTGTGAGTATCAGTAGCATGTGAGTATCAGTGGGAGTGGGAGTATCAGTAGAGTGTGAGTATCAGTAGTGTGTGAGTATCAGTAGTGTGTGAGTATCAGTAGAGTGCGAGTATCAGTAGAGTGTGAGTATCAGTAGGAGTGTGAGTATCAGTAGAGTGTGAGTATCAGTAGAGTGTGAGTATCAGTAGGAGTGTGAGTATCAGTAGAGTGTGAGTATCAGTAGAGTGTGAGTATCAGTAAGAGTGTGAGTATCAGTAGAGTGTGAGTATCAGTAGAGTGTGAGTATGAGTAGAGTGTGAGTATCAGTGAGGTGTGAGTATCAGTAGTGTGTGAGTATCAGAAGAGTGTGAGTATCAGTGGGAGTGGGAGTATCAGTAGAGTGTGAGTATCAGTAGAGTGTGAGTATCAGTAGAGTGTGAGTATCAGTGGAGTGGGAGTATAAGTAGAGTGTGAGTATCAGTGGGAGTGGGAGTATCAGTAGAGTGTGAGTATCAGCGGGAGTGTGAGTATCAGTAGAGTGTGAGTATCAGTAGAGTGTGAGTATCAGCGGGAGTGTGAGTATCAGTAGAGTGTGAGTATCAGTAGAGTGTGAGTATCAGCGGGAGTGTGAGTATCAGTAGAGTGTGAGTATCAGTAGAGTGTGAGTATCAGTAGAGTGTGAGTATCAGTGGGAGTGTGAGTATCAGCAGAGTGTGAGTATCAGTAGAGTGTGAGTATCAGTAGGAGTGTGAGTATCAGTAGAGTGTGAGTATCAGTAGAGTGTGAGTATCAGTAGAGTGTGAGTATCAGTGGGAGTGGGAGTATAAGTAGAGTGTGAGTATCAGTGGGAGTGTGAGTATCAGTAGAGTGTGAGTATCAGCGGGAGTGTGAGTATCAGTAGAGTGTGAGTATCAGCGGGAGTGTGAGTATCAGTAGAGTGTGAGTATCAGTAGAGTGTGAGTATCAGCGGGAGTGTGAGTATCAGTAGAGTGTGAGTATCAGTAGAGTGTGAGTATCAGTAGAGTGTGAGTATCAGTGGGAGTGTGAGTATCAGCAGAGTGTGAGTATCAGTAGAGTGTGAGTATCAGTAGGAGTGTGAGTATCAGTAGAGTGTGAGTATCAGTAGAGTGGGAGTATCAGTAGAGTGTAAGCATCAGTGGGCGTGGGAGTATCAGTAGAGTGTGAGTATCAGTAGCGTGTGAGTATCAGTGGGAGTGTGAGTATCAGTAGAATGTGAGTATCAGCAGAGTGTGAGTATCAGTAGAGTGTGAGTATCAGTAGGAGTGTGAGTATCAGTAGAGTGTGAGTATCAGTAGAGTGTGAGTATCAGTAGAGTGTGAGTATCAGTGGGAGTGGGAGTATAAGTAGAGTGTGAGTATCAGTGGGAGTGTGAGTATCAGTAGAGTGTGAGTATCAGCGGGAGTGTGAGTATCAGTAGAGTGTGAGTATCAGCGGGAGTGTGAGTATCAGTAGAGTGTGAGTATCAGTAGAGTGTGAGTATCAGCGGGAGTGTGAGTATCAGTAGAGTGTGAGTATCAGTAGAGTGTGAGTATCAGTGGGAGTGTGAGTATCAGCAGAGTGTGAGTATCAGTAGAGTGTGAGTATCAGTAGGAGTGTGAGTATCAGTAGAGTGTGAGTATCAGTAGAGTGTGAGTATCAGTAGAGTGTGAGTATCAGTGGGAGTGGGAGTATCAGTAGAGTGTAAGCATCAGTGGGCGTGGGAGTATCAGTAGAGTGGGAGTATAAGTAGAATGTGAGTATCAGTAGAGTGTGAGTATCAGTAGCATGTGAGTATCAGTAGAGTGAGTATCAGTGGGAGTGAGAGCATCAGTAGAGTGTGAGTATCAGTAGAGTGTGAGTATCAGTAGAGTGTGAGTATCAGTGGGAGTGGGAGTATAAGTAGAGTGTGAGTTTCAGTGGGAGTGTGAGTATCAGTAGAGTGTGAGTATCAGCGGGAGTGTGAGTATCAGTAGAGTGTGATTATCAGCGGGAGTGTGAGTATCAGTAGAGTGTGAGTATCAGTAGAGTGTGAGTATCAGCGGGAGTGTGAGTATCAGTAGAGTGTGAGTATCAGTAGGAGTGTGAGTATCAGTAGGAGTGTGAGTATCATTAGGAGTGTGAGTATCAGTAGAGTGTGAGTATCAGTAGGAGTGTGAGTATCAGTAGGAGTGTGAGTATCAGTAGAGTGTGAGTATCAGTAGGAGTGTGAGTATCAGTAGAGTGTGAGTATCAGTAGGAGTGTGAGTATCATTAGGAGTGTGAGTATCAGTAGAGTGTGAGTATCAGTAGGAGTGTGAGTATCAGTAGAGTGTGAGTATCAGTATGAGTGTGAGTATCATTAGGAGTGTGAGTATCAGTAGAGTGTGAGTATCAGTAGAGTGTGAGTATCAGTAGAGTGTGAGTATCAGTAGGAGTGTGAGTATCAGCAGAGTGTGAGTATCAGTAGAGTGTGAGTATCAGTAGAGTGTGAGTATCAGTAGAGTGTGAGTATCAGTAAGAGTGTGAGTATCAGTAGGAGTGTGAGTATCAGTAGAGTGTGAGTATCAGTAGAGTGTGAGTATGAGTAGAGTGTGAGTATCAGTAGAGTGTGAGTATCAGTAGAGTGTGAGTATCAGTAGAGTGTGAGTATCAGTAGGAGTGTGAGTATCAGTAGAGTGTGAGTATCAGTCGAGTGTGAGTATGAGTAGGAGTGTGAGTATCAGTAGGAGTGTGAGTATCAGTGGAGTGTGAGTATCAGTAGAGTGTGAGTATGAGTAGAGTGTGAGTATCAGTGAGGTGTGAGTATCAGTAGTGTGTGAGTATCAGTAGAGTGTGAGTATCAGTGGGAGTGTGAGTATCAGTAGAGTGTGAGTATCAGTAGAGTGTGAGTATCAGTAGAGTGTGGGTATCAGTGGGAGTGGGAGTATCAGTGGGAGTGGGAGTATCAGTGGAGTGTGAGTATCAGTAGAGTGTGAGTATTAGTAGAGTGTGAGTATCAGTGGGAGTGTGAGTATCAGTGGGAGTGGAAGTATCAGTGGGAGTGTGAGTATCAGTGGGTGTGGGAGTATTAATAGAGTGTGAGTATCAGTGGAGTGTGAGTATCAGTAGAGTGGGAGTATAAGTAGAATGTGAGTATCAGTAGAGTGTGAGTATCAGTAGCATGTGAGTATCAGTAGAGTGAGTATCAGTGGGAGTGAGAGCATCAGTAGAGTGTGAGTATCAGTGGAGTGTGAGTATCAGTAGAGTGTGAGTATCAGTGGGAGTGGGCGTATAAGTAGAGTGTGAGTATCAGTGGGAGTGTGAGTATCAGTAGAGTGTGAGTATCAGCGGGAGTGTGAGTATCAGTAGAGTGTGAGTATCAGCGGGAGTGTGAGTATCAGTAGAGTGTGAGTATCAGTAGAGTGTGAGTATCAGCGGGAGTGTGAGTATCAGTAGAGTGTGAGTATCAGTAGAGTGTGAGTATCAGTAGAGTGTGAGTATCAGTGGGAGTGTGAGTATCAGTAGAGTGTGAGTATCAGTAGAGTGTGAGTATCAGTAGGAGTGTGAGTATCAGTAGAGTGTGAGTATCAGTAGAGTGTGAGTATCAGTAGAGTGTGAGTATCAGTGGGAGAGGGAGTATCAGTAGAGTGTAAGCATCAGTGGGAGTGGGAGTATCAGTAGAGTGTGAGTATCAGTAGCGTGTGAGTATCAGTGGGAGTGTGAGTATCAGTTGAGTGTGAGTATCAGTAGTGTGTGAGTATCAGTAGAGTGTGAGTATGAGTAGAGTGTGAGTATCAGTAGAGTGTGAGTATTAGTAGAGTGTGAGTATCAGTGGGAGTGGGAGTATCAGTTGAGTGTGAGTATCAGTAGCATGTGAGTATCAGTGGGAGTGGGAGTATCAGTAGAGTGTGAGTATCAGTAGTGTGTGAGTATCAGTAGTGTGTGAGTATCAGTAGAGTGCGAGTATCAGTAGAGTGTGAGTATCAGTAGGAGTGTGAGTATCAGTAGAGTGTGAGTATCAGTAGAGTGTGAGTATCAGTAGGAGTGTGAGTATCAGTAGAGTGTGAGTATCAGTAGAGTGTGAGTATCAGTAAGAGTGTGAGTATCAGTAGAGTGTGAGTATCAGTAGAGTGTGAGTATGAGTAGAGTGTGAGTATCAGTGAGGTGTGAGTATCAGTAGTGTGTGAGTATCAGAAGAGTGTGAGTATCAGTGGGAGTGGGAGTATCAGTAGAGTGTGAGTATCAGTAGAGTGTGAGTATCAGTAGAGTGTGAGTATCAGTGGGAGTGGGAGTATAAGTAGAGTGTGAGTATCAGTGGGAGTGGGAGTATCAGTAGAGTGTGAGTATCAGCGGGAGTGTGAGTATCAGTAGAGTGTGAGTATCAGTAGAGTGTGAGTATCAGCGGGAGTGTGAGTATCAGTAGAGTGTGAGTATCAGTAGAGTGTGAGTATCAGCGGGAGTGTGAGTATCAGTAGAGTGTGAGTATCAGTAGAGTGTGAGTATCAGTAGAGTGTGAGTATCAGTGGGAGTGTGAGTATCAGCAGAGTGTGAGTATCAGTAGAGTGTGAGTATCAGTAGGAGTGTGAGTATCAGTAGAGTGTGAGTATCAGTAGAGTGTGAGTATCAGTAGAGTGTGAGTATCAGTGGGAGTGGGAGTATAAGTAGAGTGTGAGTATCAGTGGGAGTGTGAGTATCAGTAGAGTGTGAGTATCAGCGGGAGTGTGAGTATCAGTAGAGTGTGAGTATCAGCGGGAGTGTGAGTATCAGTAGAGTGTGAGTATCAGTAGAGTGTGAGTATCAGCGGGAGTGTGAGTATCAGTAGAGTGTGAGTATCAGTAGAGTGTGAGTATCAGTAGAGTGTGAGTATCAGTGGGAGTGTGAGTATCAGCAGAGTGTGAGTATCAGTAGAGTGTGAGTATCAGTAGGAGTGTGAGTATCAGTAGAGTGTGAGTATCAGTAGAGTGTGAGTATCAGTAGAGTGTGAGTATCAGTGGGAGTGGGAGTATCAGTAGAGTGTAAGCATCAGTGGGCGTGGGAGTATCAGTAGAGTGTGAGTATCAGTAGCGTGTGAGTATCAGTGGGAGTGTGAGTATCAGTGGAATGTGAGTATCAGTTGTGTGTGAGTATCAGTAGAGTGTGAGTATGAGTAGAGTGTGAGTATCAGTAGAGTGTGAGTATCAGTAGAGTGTGAGTATCAGTAGAGTGTGAGTATCAGTAGGAGTGTGAGTATCAGTAGGAGTGTGAGTATCAGTAGGAGTGTGAGTATAAGTAGGAGTGTGAGTATCAGTAGGAGTGTGAGTATCAGTAGGAGTGTGAGTATCAGTAGGAGTGTGAGTATCAGTAGAGTGTGAGTATCAGTAGGAGCGTGAGTATCAGTAGGAGTGTGAGTATCAGTAGGAGTGTGAGTATCAGTGGGAGTGGGAGTATCAGTAGGAGTGTGAGTATCAGTAGGAGTGTGAGTATCAGTAGAGTGTGAGTATCAGTAGGAGTGTGAGTATCAGTGGAGTGTGAGTATCAGTAGGAGTGTGAGTATCAGTAGGAGTGTGAGTATCAGTAGGAGTGTGAGTATCAGTAGATTGTGAGTATCAGTAGGAGTGTGAGTATCAGTAGGAGTGTGAGTATCATTAGGAGTGTGAGTATCAGTAGAGTGTGAGTATCAGTAGGAGTGTGAGTATCAGTAGGAGTGTGAGTATCAGTAGAGTGTGAGTATCAGTAGGAGTGTGAGTATCAGTAGAGTGTGAGTATCAGTAGGAGTGTGAGTATCATTAGGAGTGTGAGTATCAGTAGAGTGTGAGTATCAGTAGGAGTGTGAGTATCAGCAGAGTGTGAGTATCAGTATGAGTGTGAGTATCATTAGGAGTGTGAGTATCAGTAGAGTGTGAGTATCAGTAGAGTGTGAGTATCAGTAGAGTGTGAGTATCAGTAGGAGTGTGAGTATCAGTAGAGTGTGAGTATCAGTAGAGTGTGAGTATCAGTAGAGTGTGAGTATCAGTAGAGTGTGAGTATCAGTAAGAGTGTGAGTATCAGTAGGAGTGTGAGTATCAGTAGAGTGTGAGTATCAGTAGAGTGTGAGTATGAGTAGAGTGTGAGTATCAGTAGAGTGTGAGTATCAGTAGAGTGTGAGTATCAGTAGAGTGTGAGTATCAGTAGGAGTGTGAGTATCAGTAGAGTGTGAGTATCAGTAGAGTGTGAGTATGAGTAGGAGTGTGAGTATCAGTAGGAGTGTGAGTATCAGTAGAGTGGGAGTATCAGTAGAGTGTGAGTATGAGTAGAGTGTGAGTATCAGTGAGGTGTGAGTATCAGTAGTGTGTGAGTATCAGTAGAGTGTGAGTATCAGTGGGAGTGTGAGTATCAGTAGAGTGTGAGTATCAGTAGAGTGTGAGTATCAGTAGAGTGTGGGTATCAGTGGGAGTGGGAGTATCAGTGGGAGTGTGAGTATCAGTGGAGTGTGAGTATCAGTAGAGTGTGAGTATTAGTAGAGTGTGAGTATCAGTGGGAGTGTGAGTATCAGTGGGAGTGTGAGTATCAGTGGGAGTGGGAGTATCAGTGGGAGTGGGAGTATTAATAGAGTGTGAGTATCAGTAGAGTGTGAGTATCAGTAGAGTGGGAGTATAAGTAGAATGTGAGTATCAGTAGAGTGTGAGTATCAGTAACATGTGAGTATCAGTAGAGTGAGTATCAGTGGGAGTGAGAGCGTCAGTAGAGTGTGAGTATCAGTGGAGTGTGAGTATCAGTAGAGTGTGAGTATCAGTGGGAGTGGGCGTATAAGTAGAGTGTGAGTATCAGTGGGAGTGTGAGTATCAGTAGAGTGTGAGTATCAGCGGGAGTGTGAGTATCAGTAGAGTGTGAGTATCAGCGGGAGTGTGAGTATCAGTAGAGTGTGAGTATCAGTAGAGTGTGAGTATCAGCGGGAGTGTGAGTATCAGTAGAGTGTGAGTATCAGTAGAGTGTGAGTATCAGTAGAGTGTGAGTATCAGTGGGAGTGTGAGTATCAGTAGAGTGTGAGTATCAGTAGAGTGTGAGTATCAGTAGGAGTGTGAGTATCAGTAGAGTGTGAGTATCAGTAGAGTGTGAGTATCAGTAGAGTGTGAGTATCAGTGGGAGAGGGAGTATCAGTAGAGTGTAAGCATCAGTGGGAGTGTGAGTATCAGTAGAGTGTGAGTATCAGTAGCGTGTGAGTATCAGTGGGAGTGTGAGTATCAGTTGAGTGTGAGTATCAGTAGTGTGTGAGTATCAGTAGAGTGTGAGTATGAGTAGAGTGTGAGTATCAGTAGAGTGTGAGTATCAGTAGAGTGTGAGTATCAGTGGGAGTGGGAGTATCAGTTGAGTGTGAGTATCAGTAGCATGTGAGTATCAGTGGGAGTGGGAGTATCAGTAGAGTGTGAGTATCAGTAGTGTGTGAGTATCAGTTGTGTGTGAGTATCAGTAGAGTGCGAGTATCAGTAGAGTGTGAGTATCAGTAGGAGTGTGAGTATCAGTAGAGTGTGAGTATCAGTAGAGTGTGAGTATCAGTAGAGTGTGAGTATCAGTAGAGTGTGAGTATCAGTAGAGTGTGAGTATGAGTAGAGTGTGAGTATCAGTGAGGTGTGAGTATCAGTAGTGTGTGAGTATCAGTAGAGTGTGAGTATCAGTGGGAGTGGGAGTATCAGTAGAGTGTGAGTATCAGTGGGAGTGTGAGTATCAGTGGGAGTGTGAGTATCAGTGGGAGTGTGAGTATCAGTGGGAGTGGGAGTATTAATAGAGTGTGAGTATCAGTAGAGTGTGAGTATCAGTAGAGTGGGAGTATAAGTAGAATGTGAGTATCAGTAGAGTGTGAGTATCAGTAGCATGTGAGTATCAGTAGAGTGAGTATCAGTGGGAGTGAGAGCATCAGTAGAGTGTGAGTATCAGTAGAGTGTGAGTATCAGTAGAGTGTGAGTATCAGTGGGAGTGGGAGTATAAGTAGAGTGTGAGTTTCAGCGGGAGTGTGAGTATCAGTAGAGTGTGAGTATCAGCGGGAGTGTGAGTATCAGTAGAGTGTGATTATCAGCGGGAGTGTGAGTATCAGTAGAGTGTGAGTATCAGTAGAGTGTGAGTATCAGCGGGAGTGTGAGTATCAGTAGAGTGTGAGTATCAGTAGAGTGTGAGTATCAGTGGGAGTGTGAGTATCAGCAGAGTGTGAGTATCAGTAGAGTGTGAGTATCAGTAGGAGTGTGAGTATCAGTAGAGTGTGAGTATCAGTAGAGTGTGAGTATCAGTAGAGTGTGAGTATCAGTGGGAGTGGGAGTATCAGTAGAGTGTAAGCATCAGTGGGAGTGGGAGTATCAGTAGAGTGTGAGTATCAGTAGCGTGTGAGTATCAGTGGGAGTGTGAGTATCAGTAGAATGTGAGTATCAGTTGTGTGTGAGTATCAGTAGAGTGTGAGTATGAGTAGAGTGTGAGTATCAGTAGAGTGTGAGTATCAGTAGAGTGTGAGTATCAGTGGGAGTGGGAGTATCAGTTGAGTGTGAGTATCAGTTGCGTGTGAGTATCAGTGGGAGTGGGAGTATCAGTAGAGTGTGAGTATCAGTAGTGTGTGAGTATCAGTAGTGTGTGAGTATCAGTAGGAGTGTGAGTATCAGTGGGAGTGGGAGTATCAGTGGAGTGTGAGTATCAGTAGAGTGTCAGTATCAGTAGAGTGTTAGTATAAGTGGGAGTGTGAGTATCAGTGGGAGTGGGAGTATCAGTGGGAGTGTGAGTATCAGTAGAGTGTGAGTATCAGTAGAGTGGGAGAATCAGTAGGAGTGTGAGTATCAGTAGAATGTGAGTATCAGTGGGAATAGGAGTATCAGTAGAGTGTGAGTATCAGTAGAGTGTGAGTATCAGTAGAGTGTGAGTATCAGTAGAGTGTGAGTATCAGTAGGAGTGTGAGTATCAGTAGAGTGTGAGTATCAGTAGAGTGGGCGTATCAGTAGGAGTGTGAGTATCAGTAGAGTGGGAATATTAGTAGAGTATGAGTATCAGTGGGAGTGGGAGTATCAGTAGGAGTGTGAGTATCAGTAGAGTGTGAGTATCAGTAGGAGTGTGAGTATCAGTGGGAGTGTGAGTATCAGTAGGAGTGTGAGTATCAGTAGGAGTGTGAGTATCAGTAGAGTGTGAGTATCAGTAGGAGTGTGATTATCAGTAGGAGTGTGAGTATCAGTAGGAGTGTGAGTATCAGTAGGAGTGTGAGTATCTTTAGAGTGTGAGTATCAGTAGGAGTGTGAGTATCATTAGGAGTGTGAGTATCAGTAGAGTGTGAGTATCAGTGGGAGTGTGAGTATCAGTAGGAGTGTGAGTATCAGTAGGAGTGTGAGTATCAGTAGAGTGTGAGTATCAGTAGGAGTGTGATTATCAGTAGGAGTGTGAGTATCAGTAGGAGTGTGAGTATCAGTAGGAGTGTGAGTATCTTTAGAGTGTGAGTATCAGTAGGAGTGTGAGTATCATTAGGAGTGTGAGTATCAGTAGAGTGTGAGTATCAGTAGGAGTGTGAGTATCAGTAGAGTGTTAGTATCAGTATGAGTGTGAGTATCATTAGGAGTGTGAGTATCAGTAGAGTGTGAGTATCAGTAGAGTGTGAGTATCAGTAGAGTGTGAGTATCAGTAGGAGTGTGAGTATCAGTAGGAGTGTGAGTATCAGTAGGAGTGTGAGTATCAGTAGAGTGTGAGTATCAGTAAGAGTGTGAGTATCAGTAGAGTGTGAGTATCAGTAGGAGTGTGAGTATCAGTAGGAGTGTGAGTATCAGTAGAGTGTGAGTATCAGTAGAGTGTGAGTATGAGTAGAGTGTGAGTATCAGTGAGGTGTGAGTATCAGTAGTGTGTGAGTATCAGTAGAGTGTGAGTATCAGTGGGAGTGTGAGTATCAGTAGAGTGTGAGTATCAGTAGAGTGTGTGTATCAGTAGAGTGTGGGTATCAGTGGGAGTGGGAGTATCAGTGGGAGTGTGAGTATCAGTAGAGTGTGAGTATCAGTAGAGTGTGAGTATTAGTAGAGTGTGAGTATCAGTGGGAGTGTGAGTATCAGTGGGAGTGTGAGTATCAGTGGGAGTGTGAGTATCAGTGGGAGTGGGAGTATTAATAGAGTGTGAGTATCAGTAGAGTGTGAGTATCAGTTGTGTGTGAGTATCAGTAGAGTGCGAGTATCAGTAGAGTGTGTGTATCAGTAGAGTGTGGGTATCAGTGGGAGTGGGAGTATCAGTGGGAGTGTGAGTATCAGTAGAGTGTGAGTATCAGTAGAGTGTGAGTATTAGTAGAGTGTGAGTATCAGTGGGAGTGTGAGTATCAGTGGGAGTGTGAGTATCAGTGGGAGTGTGAGTATCAGTGGGAGTGGGAGTATCAGTAGAGTGTGAGTATCAGTAGTGTGTGAGTATCAGTTGTGTGTGAGTATCAGTAGAGTGCGAGTATCAGTAGAGTGTGAGTATCAGTAGGAGTGTGAGTATCAGTAGAGTGTGAGTATCAGTAGAGTGTGAGTATCAGTAGAGTGTGAGTATCAGTAGAGTGTGAGTATCAGTAGAGTGTGAGTATGAGTAGAGTGTGAGTATCAGTGAGGTGTGAGTATCAGTAGTGTGTGAGTATCAGTAGAGTGTGAGTATCAGTGGGAGTGGGAGTATCAGTAGAGTGTGAGTATCAGTGGGAGTGTGAGTATCAGTGGGAGTGTGAGTATCAGTGGGAGTGTGAGTATCAGTGGGAGTGGGAGTATTAATAGAGTGTGAGTATCAGTAGAGTGTGAGTATCAGTAGAGTGGGAGTATAAGTAGAATGTGAGTATCAGTAGAGTGTGAGTATCAGTAGCATGTGAGTATCAGTAGAGTGAGTATCAGTGGGAGTGAGAGCATCAGTAGAGTGTGAGTATCAGTAGAGTGTGAGTATCAGTAGAGTGTGAGTATCAGTGGGAGTGGGAGTATAAGTAGAGTGTGAGTTTCAGCGGGAGTGTGAGTATCAGTAGAGTGTGAGTATCAGCGGGAGTGTGAGTATCAGTAGAGTGTGATTATCAGCGGGAGTGTGAGTATCAGTAGAGTGTGAGTATCAGTAGAGTGTGAGTATCAGCGGGAGTGTGAGTATCAGTAGAGTGTGAGTATCAGTAGAGTGTGAGTATCAGTGGGAGTGTGAGTATCAGCAGAGTGTGAGTATCAGTAGAGTGTGAGTATCAGTAGGAGTGTGAGTATCAGTAGAGTGTGAGTATCAGTAGAGTGTGAGTATCAGTAGAGTGTGAGTATCAGTGGGAGTGGGAGTATCAGTAGAGTGTAAGCATCAGTGGGAGTGGGAGTATCAGTAGAGTGTGAGTATCAGTAGCGTGTGAGTATCAGTGGGAGTGTGAGTATCAGTAGAATGTGAGTATCAGTTGTGTGTGAGTATCAGTAGAGTGTGAGTATGAGTAGAGTGTGAGTATCAGTAGAGTGTGAGTATCAGTAGAGTGTGAGTATCAGTGGGAGTGGGAGTATCAGTTGAGTGTGAGTATCAGTTGCGTGTGAGTATCAGTGGGAGTGGGAGTATCAGTAGAGTGTGAGTATCAGTAGTGTGTGAGTATCAGTAGTGTGTGAGTATCAGTAGGAGTGTGAGTATCAGTGGGAGTGGGAGTATCAGTGGAGTGTGAGTATCAGTAGAGTGTCAGTATCAGTAGAGTGTTAGTATAAGTGGGAGTGTGAGTATCAGTGGGAGTGGGAGTATCAGTGGGAGTGTGAGTATCAGTAGAGTGTGAGTATCAGTAGAGTGGGAGAATCAGTAGGAGTGTGAGTATCAGTAGAATGTGAGTATCAGTGGGAATAGGAGTATCAGTAGAGTGTGAGTATCAGTAGAGTGTGAGTATCAGTAGAGTGTGAGTATCAGTAGAGTGTGAGTATCAGTAGGAGTGTGAGTATCAGTAGAGTGTGAGTATCAGTAGAGTGGGCGTATCAGTAGGAGTGTGAGTATCAGTAGAGTGGGAATATTAGTAGAGTATGAGTATCAGTGGGAGTGGGAGTATCAGTAGGAGTGTGAGTATCAGTAGAGTGTGAGTATCAGTAGGAGTGTGAGTATCAGTGGGAGTGTGAGTATCAGTAGGAGTGTGAGTATCAGTAGGAGTGTGAGTATCAGTAGAGTGTGAGTATCAGTAGGAGTGTGATTATCAGTAGGAGTGTGAGTATCAGTAGGAGTGTGAGTATCAGTAGGAGTGTGAGTATCTTTAGAGTGTGAGTATCAGTAGGAGTGTGAGTATCATTAGGAGTGTGAGTATCAGTAGAGTGTGAGTATCAGTGGGAGTGTGAGTATCAGTAGGAGTGTGAGTATCAGTAGGAGTGTGAGTATCAGTAGAGTGTGAGTATCAGTAGGAGTGTGATTATCAGTAGGAGTGTGAGTATCAGTAGGAGTGTGAGTATCAGTAGGAGTGTGAGTATCTTTAGAGTGTGAGTATCAGTAGGAGTGTGAGTATCATTAGGAGTGTGAGTATCAGTAGAGTGTGAGTATCAGTAGGAGTGTGAGTATCAGTAGAGTGTTAGTATCAGTATGAGTGTGAGTATCATTAGGAGTGTGAGTATCAGTAGAGTGTGAGTATCAGTAGAGTGTGAGTATCAGTAGAGTGTGAGTATCAGTAGGAGTGTGAGTATCAGTAGGAGTGTGAGTATCAGTAGGAGTGTGAGTATCAGTAGAGTGTGAGTATCAGTAAGAGTGTGAGTATCAGTAGAGTGTGAGTATCAGTAGGAGTGTGAGTATCAGTAGGAGTGTGAGTATCAGTAGAGTGTGAGTATCAGTAGAGTGTGAGTATGAGTAGAGTGTGAGTATCAGTGAGGTGTGAGTATCAGTAGTGTGTGAGTATCAGTAGAGTGTGAGTATCAGTGGGAGTGTGAGTATCAGTAGAGTGTGAGTATCAGTAGAGTGTGTGTATCAGTAGAGTGTGGGTATCAGTGGGAGTGGGAGTATCAGTGGGAGTGTGAGTATCAGTAGAGTGTGAGTATCAGTAGAGTGTGAGTATTAGTAGAGTGTGAGTATCAGTGGGAGTGTGAGTATCAGTGGGAGTGTGAGTATCAGTGGGAGTGTGAGTATCAGTGGGAGTGGGAGTATTAATAGAGTGTGAGTATCAGTAGAGTGTGAGTATCAGTAGAGTGGGAGTATAAGTAGAATGTGAGTATCAGTAGAGTGTGAGTATCAGTAGCATGTGAGTATCAGTAGAGTGAGTATCAGTGGGAGTGAGAGCATCAGTAGAGTGTGAGTATCAGTAGAGTGTGAGTATCAGTAGAGTGTGAGTATCAGTGGGAGTGGGAGTATAAGTAGAGTGTGAGTATCAGTGGGAGTGTGAGTATCAGTAGAGTGTGAGTATCAGCGGGAGTGTGAGTATCAGTAGAGTGTGAGTATCAGCGGGAGTGTGAGTATCAGTAGAGTGTGAGTGTCAGTAGAGTGTGAGTATCAGCGGGAGTGTGAGTATCAGTAGAGTGTGAGTATCAGTAGAGTGTGAGTATCAGTAGAGTGTGAGTATCAGTGGGAGTGTGAGTATCAGCAGAGTGTGAGTATCAGTAGAGTGTGAGTATCAGAAGGAGTGTGAGTATCAGTAGAGTGTGAGTATCAGTAGAGTGTGAGTATCAGTAGAGTGTGAGTATCAGTGGGAGTGGGAGTATCAGTGGAGTGTAAGCATCAGTGGGAGTGGGAGTATCAGTAGAGTGTGAGTATCAGTAGCGTGTGAGTATCAGTGGGAGAGTGAGTATCAGTAGAGTGTGAGTATGAGTAGAATGTGAGTATCAGTAGTGTGTGAGTTTCAGAAGAATGTGAGTATCAGTAGTGTGTGAGTATCAGTAGAGTGTGAGTATGAGTAGAGTGTGAGTATCAGTAGAGTGTGAGTATCAGTAGAGTGTGAGTATCAGTGGGAGTGGGAGTATCAGTTGAGTGTGAGTATCAGTAGCGTGTGAGTATCAGTGGGAGTGGGAGTATCAGTAGAGTGTGAGTATCAGTAGTGTGTGAGTATCAGTAGTTTGTGAGTATCAGTAGGAGTGTGAGTATCAGTGGGAGTGGGAGTATCAGTGGAGTGTGAGTATCAGTAGAGTGTCAGTATCAGTAGAGTGTGAGTATAAGTGGGAGTGTGAGTATCAGTGGGAGCGTGAGTATCAGTGGGAGTGTGAGTATCAGTGGGAGTGGGAGTATAAGTAGAGTGTGAGTATCAGTGGGAGTGTGAGAATCAGTAGAGTGTGAGTATCAGTAGAGTGTGAGTATCAGTAGAGTGTGAGTATCAGTAGAGTGGGAGTATCAGTGGGAGTGTGAGTATCAGTAGAGTGTGAGTATCAGTAGAGTGTGAGTATCAGTAGGAGTGTGAGTATCAGTAGAGTGTGAGTATCAGTAGAGTGTGAGTATCAGTAGAGTGTGAGTATCAGTGGGAGTGGGAGTATCAGTAGAGTGTAAGCATCAGTGGGAGTGGGAGTATCAGTAGAGTGTGAGTATCAGTAGCATGTGAGTATCAGTGGGAGTGGGGGTATCAGTAGAGTGTGAGTATCAGTAGTGTGTGAGTATCAGTAGAGTGTGAGTATGAGTAGAGTGTGAGTATCAGTAGAGTGTGAGTATCAGTAGAGTGTGAGTATCAGTGGGAGTGGGAGTATCAGTTGAGTGTGAGTATCAGTAGCGTGAGAGTATCAGTGGGAGTGGGAGTATCAGTAGAGTGTGAGTATCAGTAGTGTGTGAGTATCAGTAGTGTGTGAGTATCAGTAGGAGTGTGAGTATCAGTGGAGTGTGAGTATCAGTAGAGTGTCAGTATCAGTAGAGTGTGAGTATAAGTGGGAGTGTGAGTATCAGTGGGAGTGCGAGTATCAGTAGAGTGTCAGTATCAGTAGAGTGTGAGTATAAGTTGGAGTGTGAGTATCAGTGGGAGTGTGAGTATCAGTAGAGTGTCAGTATCAGTAGAGTGTGAGTATCAGTGGGAGTGTGAGTATCAGTGGGAGTGTGAGTATCAGTGGGAGTGCGAGTATCAGTAGAGTGTCAGTATCAGAAGAGTGTGAGTATAAGTGGGAGTGTGAGTATAAGTGGGAGTGGGAGTATCAGTGGGAGTGTGAGTATCAGTGGGAGTGTGAGTATCAGTGGGAGTGTGAGTATCAGTAGAGTGTGAGTATCAGTGCGAGTGTGAGTATCAGTAGAGTGTGAGTATCAGTAGAGTGTGAGTATCAGTAGAGTGTGAGTATCAGTAGGAGTGTGAGTATCAGTAGGAGTGTGAGTATCAGTAGGAGTGTGAGTATCAGTAGAGTGTGAGTATCAGTAAGAGTGTGAGTATCAGTAGAGTGTGAGTATCAGTAGGAGTGTGAGTATCAGTAGGAGTGTGAGTATCAGTAGAGTGTGAGTATCAGTAGAGTGTGAGTATGAGTAGAGTGTGAGTATCAGTGAGGTGTGAGTATCAGTAGTGTGTGAGTATCAGTAGAGTGTGAGTATCAGTGGGAGTGTGAGGATCAGTAGAGTGTGAGTATCAGTAGAGTGTGTGTATCAGTAGAGTGTGGGTATCAGTGGGAGTGGGAGTATCAGTGGGAGTGTGAGTATCAGTAGAGTGTGAGTATCAGTAGAGTGTGAGTATTAGTAGAGTGTGAGTATCAGTGGGAGTGTGAGTATCAGTGGGAGTGTGAGTATCAGTGGGAGTGGGAGTATTAATAGAGTGTGAGTATCAGTAGAGTGTGAGTATCAGTAGTGTGTGAGTATCAGTAGTGTGTGAGTATCAGTAGGAGTGTGAGTATCAGTGGAGTGTGAGTATCAGTAGAGTGTCAGTATCAGTAGAGTGTGAGTATAAGTGGGAGTGTGAGTATCAGTGGGAGTGCGAGTATCAGTAGAGTGTCAGTATCAGTAGAGTGTGAGTATAAGTTGGAGTGTGAGTATCAGTGGGAGTGTGAGTATCAGTAGAGTGTCAGTATCAGTAGAGTGTGAGTATCAGTGGGAGTGTGAGTATCAGTGGGAGTGTGAGTATCAGTGGGAGTGCGAGTATCAGTAGAGTGTCAGTATCAGAAGAGTGTGAGTATAAGTGGGAGTGTGAGTATAAGTGGGAGTGGGAGTATCAGTGGGAGTGTGAGTATCAGTGGGAGTGGGAGTATCAGTGGGAGTGTGAGTATCAGTAGAGTGTGAGTATCAGTGCGAGTGTGAGTATCAGTAGAGTGTGAGTATCAGTAGAGTGTGAGTATCAGTAGAGTGTGAGTATCAGTAGAGTGTGAGTATCAGTGGGAGTGGGAGTATCAGTTGAGTGTGAGTATCAGTAGCGTGAGAGTATCAGTGGGAGTGGGAGTATCAGTAGAGTGTGAGTATCAGTAGTGTGTGAGTATCAGTAGTGTGTGAGTATCAGTAGGAGTGTGAGTATCAGTGGAGTGTGAGTATCAGTAGAGTGTCAGTATCAGTAGAGTGTGAGTATAAGTGGGAGTGTGAGTATCAGTGGGAGTGCGAGTATCAGTAGAGTGTCAGTATCAGTAGAGTGTGAGTATAAGTTGGAGTGTGAGTATCAGTGGGAGTGTGAGTATCAGTAGAGTGTCAGTATCAGTAGAGTGTGAGTATCAGTGGGAGTGTGAGTATCAGTGGGAGTGTGAGTATCAGTGGGAGTGCGAGTATCAGTAGAGTGTCAGTATCAGAAGAGTGTGAGTATAAGTGGGAGTGTGAGTATAAGTGGGAGTGGGAGTATCAGTGGGAGTGTGAGTATCAGTGGGAGTGGGAGTATCAGTGGGAGTGTGAGTATCAGTAGAGTGTGAGTATCAGTGCGAGTGTGAGTATCAGTAGAGTGTGAGTATCAGTAGAGTGTGAGTATCAGTAGAGTGTGAGTATCAGTAGGAGTGTGAGTATCAGTAGGAGTGTGAGTATCAGTAGGAGTGTGAGTATCAGTAGAGTGTGAGTATCAGTAAGAGTGTGAGTATCAGTAGAGTGTGAGTATCAGTAGGAGTGTGAGTATCAGTAGGAGTGTGAGTATCAGTAGAGTGTGAGTATCAGTAGAGTGTGAGTATGAGTAGAGTGTGAGTATCAGTGAGGTGTGAGTATCAGTAGTGTGTGAGTATCAGTAGAGTGTGAGTATCAGTGGGAGTGTGAGGATCAGTAGAGTGTGAGTATCAGTAGAGTGTGTGTATCAGTAGAGTGTGGGTATCAGTGGGAGTGGGAGTATCAGTGGGAGTGTGAGTATCAGTAGAGTGTGAGTATCAGTAGAGTGTGAGTATTAGTAGAGTGTGAGTATCAGTGGGAGTGTGAGTATCAGTGGGAGTGTGAGTATCAGTGGGAGTGGGAGTATTAATAGAGTGTGAGTATCAGTAGAGTGTGAGTATCAGTAGTGTGTGAGTATCAGTAGTGTGTGAGTATCAGTAGGAGTGTGAGTATCAGTGGAGTGTGAGTATCAGTAGAGTGTCAGTATCAGTAGAGTGTGAGTATAAGTGGGAGTGTGAGTATCAGTGGGAGTGCGAGTATCAGTAGAGTGTCAGTATCAGTAGAGTGTGAGTATAAGTTGGAGTGTGAGTATCAGTGGGAGTGTGAGTATCAGTAGAGTGTCAGTATCAGTAGAGTGTGAGTATCAGTGGGAGTGTGAGTATCAGTGGGAGTGTGAGTATCAGTGGGAGTGCGAGTATCAGTAGAGTGTCAGTATCAGAAGAGTGTGAGTATAAGTGGGAGTGTGAGTATAAGTGGGAGTGGGAGTATCAGTGGGAGTGTGAGTATCAGTGGGAGTGGGAGTATCAGTGGGAGTGTGAGTATCAGTAGAGTGTGAGTATCAGTGCGAGTGTGAGTATCAGTAGAGTGTGAGTATCAGTAGAGTGTGAGTATCAGTAGAGTGTGAGTATCAGTAGGAGTGTGAGTATCAGTAGGAGTGTGAGTATCAGTAGGAGTGTGAGTATCAGTAGAGTGTGAGTATCAGTAAGAGTGTGAGTATCAGTAGAGTGTGAGTATCAGTAGGAGTGTGAGTATCAGTAGGAGTGTGAGTATCAGTAGAGTGTGAGTATCAGTAGAGTGTGAGTATGAGTAGAGTGTGAGTATCAGTGAGGTGTGAGTATCAGTAGTGTGTGAGTATCAGTAGAGTGTGAGTATCAGTGGGAGTGTGAGGATCAGTAGAGTGTGAGTATCAGTAGAGTGTGTGTATCAGTAGAGTGTGGGTATCAGTGGGAGTGGGAGTATCAGTGGGAGTGTGAGTATCAGTAGAGTGTGAGTATCAGTAGAGTGTGAGTATTAGTAGAGTGTGAGTATCAGTGGGAGTGTGAGTATCAGTGGGAGTGTGAGTATCAGTGGGAGTGGGAGTATTAATAGAGTGTGAGTATCAGTAGAGTGTGAGTATCAGTAGAGTGGGAGTATAAGTAGAATGTGAATATCAGTAGAGTGTGAGTATCAGTAGCATGTGAGTATCAGTAGAGTGAGTATCAGTGGGAGTGAGAGCATCAGTAGAGTGTGAGTATCAGTAGAGTGTGAGTATCAGTAGAGTGTGAGTATCAGTGGGAGTGGGAGTATAAGTAGAGTGTGAGTATCAGTGGGAGTGTGAGTATCAGTAGAGTGTGAGTATCAGCGGGAGTGTGAGTATCAGTAGAGTGTGAGTATCAGCGGGAGTGTGAGTATCAGTAGAGTGTGAGTGTCAGTAGAGTGTGAGTATCAGCGGGAGTGTGAGTATCAGTAGAGTGTGAGTATCAGTAGAGTGTGAGTATCAGTAGAGTGTGAGTATCAGTGGGAGTGTGAGTATCAGCAGAGTGTGAGTATCAGTAGAGTGTGAGTATCAGTAGAGTGTGAGTATCAGTGGGAGTGGGAGTATCAGTAGAGCGTAAGCATCAGTGGGAGTGGGAGTATCAGTAGAGTGTGAGTATCAGTAGCGTGTGAGTATCAGTGGGAGAGTGAGTATCAGTAGAGTGTGAGTATGAGTAGAATGTGAGTATCAGTAGTGTGTGAGTATCAGAAGAATGTGAGTATCAGTAGTGTGTGAGTATCAGTAGAGTGTGAGTATGAGTAGAGTGTGAGTATCAGTAGAGTGTGAGTATCAGTAGAGTGTGAGTATCAGTGGGAGTGGGAGTATCAGTTGAGTGTGAGTATCAGTAGCGTGTGAGTATCAGTGGGAGTGGGAGTATCAGTAGAGTGTGAGTATCAGTAGTGTGTGAGTATCAGTAGTTTGTGAGTATCAGTAGGAGTGTGAGTATCAGTGGGAGTGGGAGTATCAGTGGAGTGTGAGTATCAGTAGAGTGTCAGTATCAGTAGAGTGTGAGTATAAGTGGGAGTGTGAGTATCAGTGGGAGCGTGAGTATCAGTGGGAGTGTGAGTATCAGTGGGAGTGTGAGTATCAGTAGAGTGTGAGTATCAGTGGGAGTGGGAGTATCAGTAGAGTGTGAGTATCAGTAGAGTGTGAGTATCAGTAGAGTGTGAGTATCAGTAGAGTGGGAGTATCAGTGGGAGTGTGAGTATCAGTAGAGTGTGAGTATCAGTAGAGTGTGAGTATCAGTAGGAGTGTGAGTATCAGTAGAGTGTGAGTATCAGTAGGAGTGTGAGTATCAGTAGAGTGTGAGTATCAGTAGCGTGTGAGTATCAGTGGGAGTGGGGGTATCAGTAGAGTGTGAGTATCAGTAGTGTGTGAGTATCAGTAGAGTGTGAGTATGAGTAGAGTGTGAGTATCAGTAGAGTGTGAGTATCAGTAGAGTGTGAGTATCAGTGGGAGTGGGAGTATCAGTTGAGTGTGAGTATCAGTAGCGTGTGAGTATCAGTGGGAGTGGGAGTATCAGTAGAGTGTGAGTATCAGTAGTGTGTGAGTATCAGTAGTGTGTGAGTATCAGTAGGAGTGTGAGTATCAGTAGAGTGTCAGTATCAGTAGAGTGTGAGTATAAGTGGGAGTGTGAGTCTCAGTGGGAGTGCGAGTATCAGTAGAGTGTCAGTATCAGTAGAGTGTGAGTATAAGTTGGAGTGTGAGTATCAGTGGGAGTGTGAGTATCAGTAGAGTGTCAGTATCAGTAGAGTGTGAGTATAAGTGGGAGTGTGAGTATCAGTGGGAGTGTGAGTATCAGTGGGAGTGCGAGTATCAGTCGAGTGTCATAGAAACATAGAAACATAGAAACTAGGAGCAGGAGTAGGCCATTCGGCCCGTCGAGCCTGCTCCACCATTCAATACGATCATGGCTGATCATCCAAATCCAGTACCCTGTCCCTGCTTTAATCCCCACAGTACACATATCCCACCCTACCCCCGTAACCCCACGTATTTAATTCCCCCTAACATATCCCATCCTATCCCCATAACCCCACATATTTAATCCCCCCTAACACTAAGGGTCAATTTATCATAGCCAAATCAACCTAACCCGCACATTTTTGGACTTCAGTATCAGAAGAGTGTGAGTATAAGTGGGAGTGTGAGTATAAGTGGGAGTGGGAGTATCAGTGGGAGTGTGAGTATCAGTGGGGTGTGAGTATCAGTAGTGTGTGAGTATCAGTAGAGTGTGAGTATCAGTGCGAGTGTGAGTATCAGTAGAGTGTGAGTATCAGTAGAGTGTGAGTATCAGTAGAGTGGGAGTATCAGTAGGAGTGTGAGTATCAGTAGAGTGTGAGTATCAGTAGAGTGTGAGTATTAGTGGGAGTGAGTATCAGTGGAAGAGGGAGTATCAGTGGGAGAGGGAGTATCAGTAGAGTGTGAGTATCAGTAGTGTGTGAGTACCAGTAGAGTTTGATTATCAGTAGAGTGTGAGTATCAGTAGAGTGTGAGTATCAGAGGGAGTGTGAGTATCAGTGGGAGTGGGAGTATCTGTAGAGTGTGAGTATCGGTAGAGTGTGAGGATCAGTAGAGTGTGAGTATCAGTGGAGTGAGTATCAGTAGAGTGTATCAGTGGGAGTGTGAGTATCAGTGGAGTGTGAGTATGAGTAGAGTGTGAGTATCAGTAGAGTGTGAGTATCAGTAGAGTGTATCAGTGGGAGTGTGAGTATCAATAGATGTGTGAGTATCAGTGGGAGTGTGAGTATCATTGGAGTGAGTATCAGTAGAGTGTGATTATCAGTAGAGTGTGAGTATCAGTAGAGTGTGAGTATCAGTAGAGTGTGAGTATGAGTAGAGTGTGAGTATCAGTGAGGTGTGAGTATCAGTAGTGTGTGAGTATCAGTAGAGTGTGAGTATCAGTGGGAGTGGGAGTGTCAGTAGAGTGTGAGTATCAGTAGAGTGTGAGTATCAGTAGAGTGTGGGTATCAGTGGGAGTGGGAGTATCAGTGGGAGTGTGAGTATCAGTAGAGTGTGAGTATCAGTAGAGTGTGAGTATTAGTAGAGTGTGAGTATCAGTGGGAGTGTGAGTATCAGTGGGAGTGTGAGTATCAGTGGGAGTGTGAGTATCAGTGGGAGTGGGAGTATTAATAGAGTGTGAGTATCAGTAGAGTGTCAGTATCAGTAGAGTGGGAGTATAAGTAGAATGTGAGTATCAGTAGAGTGTGAGTATCAGTAGCATGTGAGTATCAGTAGAGTGAGTATCAGTGGGAGTGAGAGCATCAGTAGAGTGTGAGTATCAGTAGAGTGTGAGTATCAGTAGAGTGTGAGTATCAGTAGAGTGTGAGTATCAGTAGAGTGTGAGTATCAGTGGGAGTGGGAGTATAAGTAGAGTGTGAGTATCAGTGGGAGTGTGAGTATCAGTAGAGTGTGAGTATCAGCGGGAGTGTGAGTATCAGTAGAGTGTGAGTATCAGCGGGAGTGTGAGTATCAGTAGAGTGTGAGTATCAGTAGAGTGTGAGTATCAGCGGGAGTGTGAGTATCAGTAGAGTGTGAGTATCAGTAGAGTGTGAGTATCAGTAGAGTGTGAGTATCAGTGGGAGTGTGAGTATCAGCAGAGTGTGAGTATCAGTAGAGTGTGAGTATCAGTAGGAGTGTGAGTATCAGTAGAGTGTGAGTATCAGTAGAGTGTGAGTATCAGTAGAGTGTGAGTATCAGTGGGAGTGGGAGTATCAGTAGAGTGTAAGCATCAGTGGGCGTGGGAGTATCAGTAGAGTGTGAGTATCAGTAGCGTGTGAGTATCAGTGGGAGTGTGAGTATCAGTAGAATGTGAGTATCAGTTGTGTGTGAGTATCAGTAGAGTGTGAGTATGAGTAGAGTGTGAGTATCAGTAGAGTGTGAGTATCAGTAGAGTGTGAGTATCAGTAGAGTGTGAGTATCAGTAGGAGTGTGAGTATCAGTAGGAGTGTGAGTATCAGTAGGAGTGTGAGTATAAGTAGGAGTGTGAGTATCAGTAGGAGTGTGAGTATCAGTAGGAGTGTGAGTATCAGTAGAGTGTGAGTATCAGTAGGAGCGTGAGTATCAGTAGGAGTGTGAGTATCAGTAGGAGTGTGAGTATCAGTGGGAGTGGGAGTATCAGTAGGAGTGTGAGTATCAGTAGGAGTGTGAGTATCAGTAGGAGTGTGAGTATCAGTAGAGTGTGAGTATCAGTAGGAGTGTGAGTATCAGTGGAGTGTGATTATCAGTAGGAGTGTGAGTATCAGTAGGAGTGTGAGTATCAGTAGGAGTGTGAGTATCAGTAGAGTGTGAGTATCAGTAGGAGTGTGAGTATCAGTAGGAGTGTGAGTATCATTAGGAGTGTGAGTATCAGTAGAGTGTGAGTATCAGTAGGAGTGTGAGTATCAGTAGGAGTGTGAGTATCAGTAGAGTGTGAGTATCAGTAGGAGTGTGAGTATCAGTAGAGTGTGAGTATCAGTAGGAGTGTGAGTATCATTAGGAGTGTGAGTATCAGTAGAGTGTGAGTATCAGTAGGAGTGTGAGTATCAGCAGAGTGTGAGTATCAGTATGAGTGTGAGTATCATTAGGAGTGTGAGTATCAGTAGAGTGTGAGTATCAGTAGAGTGTGAGTATCAGTAGAGTGTGAGTATCAGTAGGAGTGTGAGTATCAGTAGAGTGTGAGTATCAGTAGAGTGTGAGTATCAGTAGAGTGTGAGTATCAGTAGAGTGTGAGTATCAGTAAGAGTGTGAGTATCAGTAGGAGTGTGAGTATCAGTAGAGTGTGAGTATCAGTAGAGTGTGAGTATGAGTAGAGTGTGAGTATCAGTAGAGTGTGAGTATCAGTAGAGTGTGAGTATCAGTAGAGTGTGAGTATCAGTAGGAGTGTGAGTATCAGTAGAGTGTGAGTATCAGTAGAGTGTGAGTATGAGTAGGAGTGTGAGTATCAGTAGGAGTGTGAGTATCAGTAGAGTGTGAGTATCAGTAGAGTGTGAGTATGAGTAGAGTGTGAGTATCAGTGAGGTGTGAGTATCAGTAGTGTGTGAGTATCAGTAGAGTGTGAGTATCAGTGGGAGTGTGAGTATCAGTAGAGTGTGAGTATCAGTAGAGTGTGAGTATCAGTAGAGTGTGGGTATCAGTGGGAGTGGGAGTATCAGTGGGAGTGTGAGTATCAGTGGAGTGTGAGTATCAGTAGAGTGTGAGTATTAGTAGAGTGTGAGTATCAGTGGGAGTGTGAGTATCAGTGGGAGTGTGAGTATCAGTGGGAGTGGGAGTATCAGTGGGAGTGGGAGTATTAATAGAGTGTGAGTATCAGTAGAGTGTGAGTATCAGTAGAGTGGGAGTATAAGTAGAATGTGAGTATCAGCAGAGTGTGAGTATCAGTAACATGTGAGTATCAGTAGAGTGAGTATCAGTGGGAGTGAGAGCGTCAGTAGAGTGTGAGTATCAGTGGAGTGTGAGTATCAGTAGAGTGTGAGTATCAGTGGGAGTGGGCGTATAAGTAGAGTGTGAGTATCAGTGGGAGTGTGAGTATCAGTAGAGTGTGAGTATCAGCGGGAGTGTGAGTATCAGTAGAGTGTGAGTATCAGCGGGAGTGTGAGTATCAGTAGAGTGTGAGTATCAGTAGAGTGTGAGTATCAGCGGGAGTGTGAGTATCAGTAGAGTGTGAGTATCAGTAGAGTGTGAGTATCAGTAGAGTGTGAGTATCAGTGGGAGTGGGAGTATCAGTAGAGTGTGAGTATCAGTAGAGTGTGAGTATCAGTAGGAGTGTGAGTATCAGTAGAGTGTGAGTATCAGTAGAGTGTGAGTATCAGTAGAGTGTGAGTATCAGTGGGAGAGGGAGTATCAGTAGAGTGTAAGCATCAGTGGGAGTGTGAGTATCAGTAGAGTGTGAGTATCAGTAGCGTGTGAGTATCAGTGGGAGTGTGAGTATCAGTTGAGTGTGAGTATCAGTAGTGTGTGAGTATCAGTTGAGTGTGAGTATGAGTAGAGTGTGAGTATCAGTAGAGTGTGAGTATCAGTAGAGTGTGAGTATCAGTGGGAGTGGGAGTATCAGTTGAGTGTGAGTATCAGTAGCATGTGAGTATCAGTGGGAGTGGGAGTATCAGTAGAGTGTGAGTATCAGTAGTGTGTGAGTATCAGTAGTGTGTGAGTATCAGTAGAGTGCGAGTATCAGTAGAGTGTGAGTATCAGTAGGAGTGTGAGTATCAGTAGAGTGTGAGTATCAGTAGAGTGTGAGTATCAGTAAGAGTGTGAGTATCAGTAGAGTGTGAGTATCAGTAGAGTGTGAGTATGAGTAGAGTGTGAGTATCAGTGAGGTGTGAGTATCAGTAGTGTGTGAGTATCAGTAGAGTGTGAGTATCAGTGGGAGTGGGAGTATCAGTAGAGTGTGAGTATCAGTGGGAGTGTGAGTATCAGTGGGAGTGTGAGTATCAGTGGGAGTGTGAGTATCAGTGGGAGTGGGAGTATTAATAGAGTGTGAGTATCAGTAGAGTGTGAGTATCAGTAGAGTGGGAGTATAAGTAGAATGTGAGTATCAGTAGAGTGTGAGTATCAGTAGCATGTGAGTATCAGTAGAGTGAGTATCAGTGGGAGTGAGAGCATCAGTAGAGTGTGAGTATCAGTAGAGTGTGAGTATCAGTAGAGTGTGAGTATCAGTGGGAGTGGGAGTATAAGTAGAGTGTGAGTTTCAGTGGGAGTGTGAGTATCAGTAGAGTGTGAGTATCAGCGGGAGTGTGAGTATCAGTAGAGTGTGATTATCAGCGGGAGTGTGAGTATCAGTAGAGTGTGAGTATCAGTAGAGTGTGAGTATCAGCGGGAGTGTGAGTATCAGTAGAGTGTGAGTATCAGTAGAGTGTGAGTATCAGTGGGAGTGTGAGTATCAGCAGAGTGTGAGTATCAGTAGAGTGTGAGTATCAGTAGGAGTGTGAGTATCAGTAGAGTGTGAGTATCAGTAGAGTGTGAGTATCAGTAGAGTGTGAGTATCAGTGGGAGTGGGAGTATCAGTAGAGTGTAAGCATCAGTGGGAGTGGGAGTATCAGTAGAGTGTGAGTATCAGTAGCGTGTGAGTATCAGTGGGAGTGTGAGTATCAGTAGAATGTGAGTATCAGTTGTGTGTGAGTATCAGTAGATTGTGAGTATGAGTAGAGTGTGAGTATCAGTAGAGTGTGAGTATCAGTAGAGTGTGAGTATCAGTGGGAGTGGGAGTATCAGTTGAGTGTGAGTATCAGTTGCGTGTGAGTATCAGTGGGAGTGGGAGTATCAGTAGAGTGTGAGTATCAGTAGTGTGTGAGTATCAGTAGTGTGTGAGTATCAGTAGGAGTGTGAGTATCAGTGGGAGTGGGAGTATCAGTGGAGTGTGAGTATCAGTAGAGTGTCAGTATCAGTAGAGTGTTAGTATAAGTGGGAGTGTGAGTATCAGTGGGAGTGTGAGTATCAGTGGGAGTGTGAGTATCAGTAGAGTGTGAGTATCAGTAGAGTGGGAGAATCAGTAGGAGTGTGAGTATCAGTAGAATGTGAATATCAGTGGGAATAGGAGTATCAGTAGAGTGTGAGTATCAGTAGAGTGTGAGTATCAGTAGGAGTGTGAGTATCAGTAGAGTGTGAGTATCAGTAGAGTGGGCGTATCAGTAGGAGTGTGAGTATCAGTAGAGTGGGAATATTAGTAGAGTATGAGTATCAGTGGGAGTGGGAGTATCAGTAGGAGTGTGAGTATCAGTAGAGTGTGTGTATCAGTAGGAGTGTGAGTATCAGTGGGAGTGTGAGTATCAGTAGGAGTGTGAGTATCAGTAGGAGTGTGAGTATCAGTAGAGTGTGAGTATCAGTAGGAGTGTGATTATCAGTAGGAGTGTGAGTATCAGTAGGAGTGTGAGTATCAGTAGGAGTGTGAGTATCTTTAGAGTGTGAGTATCAGTAGGAGTGTGAGTATCATTAGGAGTGTGAGTATCAGTAGAGTGTGAGTATCAGTAGGAGTGTGAGTATCAGTAGAGTGTTAGTATCAGTATGAGTGTGAGTATCATTAGGAGTGTGAGTATCAGTAGGAGTGTGAGTATCAGTAGGAGTGTGAGTATCAGTAGGAGTGTGAGTATCAGTAGAGTGTGAGTATCAGTAAGTGTGTGAGTATCAGTAGAGTGTGAGTATCAGTAGGAGTGTGAGTATCAGTAGGAGTGTGAGTATCAGTAGAGTGTGAGTATCAGTAGAGTGTGAGTATGAGTAGAGTGTGAGTATCAGTGAGGTGTGAGTATCAGTAGTGTGTGAGTATCAGTAGAGTGTGAGTATCAGTGGGAGTGTGAGTATCAGTAGAGTGTGAGTATCAGTAGAGTGTGTGTATCAGTAGAGTGTGGGTATCAGTGGGAGTGGGAGTATCAGTGGGAGTGTGAGTATCAGTAGAGTGTGAGTATCAGTAGAGTGTGAGTATTAGTAGAGTGTGAGTATCAGTGGGAGTGTGAGTATCAGTGGGAGTGGGAGTATCAGTGGGAGTGTGAGTATCAGTGGGAGTGGGAGTATTAATAGAGTGTGAGTATCAGTAGAGTGTGAGTATCAGTAGAGTGGGAGTATAAGTAGAATGTGAGTATCAGTAGAGTGTGAGTATCAGTAGCATGTGAGTATCAGTAGAGTGAGTATCAGTGGGAGTGAGAGCATCAGTAGAGTGTGAGTATCAGTAGAGTGTGAGTATCAGTAGAGTGTGAGTATCAGTGGGAGTGGGAGTATAAGTAGAGTGTGAGTATCAGTGGGAGTGTGAGTATCAGTAGAGTGTGAGTATCAGCGGGAGTGTGAGTATCAGTAGAGTGTGAGTATCAGCGGGAGTGTGAGTATCAGTAGAGTGTGAGTGTCAGTAGAGTGTGAGTATCAGCGGGAGTGTGAGTATCAGTAGAGTGTGAGTATCAGTAGAGTGTGAGTATCAGTAGAGTGTGAGTATCAGTGGGAGTGTGAGTATCAGCAGAGTGTGAGTATCAGTAGAGTGTGAGTATCAGAAGGAGTGTGAGTATCAGTAGAGTGTGAGTATCAGTAGAGTGTGAGTATCAGTAGAGTGTGAGTATCAGTGGGAGTGGGAGTATCAGTGGAGTGTAAGCATCAGTGGGAGTGGGAGTATCAGTAGAGTGTGAGTATCAGTAGCGTGTGAGTATCAGTGGGAGAGTGAGTATCAGTAGAGTGTGAGTATGAGTAGAATGTGAGTATCAGTAGTGTGTGAGTATCAGAAGAATGTGAGTATCAGTAGTGTGTGAGTATCAGTAGAGTGTGAGTATGAGTAGAGTGTGAGTATCAGTAGAGTGTGAGTATCAGTAGAGTGTGAGTATCAGTGGGAGTGGGAGTATCAGTTGAGTGTGAGTATCAGTAGCGTGTGAGTATCAGTGGGAGTGGGAGTATCAGTAGAGTGTGAGTATCACTAGTGTGTGAGTATCAGTAGTTTGTGAGTATCAGTAGGAGTGTGAGTATCAGTGGGAGTGGGAGTATCAGTGGAGTGTGAGTATCAGTAGAGTGTCAGTATCAGTAGAGTGTGAGTATAAGTGGGAGTGTGAGTATCAGTGGGAGCGTGAGTATCAGTGGGAGTGTGAGTATCAGTGGGAGTGGGAGTATCAGTAGAGTGTGAGTATCAGTGGGAGTGTGAGAATCAGTAGAGTGTGAGTATCAGTAGAGTGTGAGTATCAGTAGAGTGTGAGTATCAGTAGAGTGGGAGTATCAGTGGGAGTGTGAGTATCAGTAGAGTGTGAGTATCAGTAGAGTGTGAGTATCAGTAGGAGTGTGAGTATCAGTAGAGTGTGAGTATCAGTAGAGTGTGAGTATCAGTAGAGTGTGAGTATCAGTGGGAGTGGGAGTATCAGTAGAGTGTAAGCATCAGTGGGAGTGGGAGTATCAGTAGAGTGTGAGTATCAGTAGCATGTGAGTATCAGTGGGAGTGGGGGTATCAGTAGAGTGTGAGTATCAGTAGTGTGTGAGTATCAGTAGAGTGTGAGTATGAGTAGAGTGTGAGTATCAGTAGAGTGTGAGTATCAGTAGAGTGTGAGTATCAGTGGGAGTGGGAGTATCAGTTGAGTGTGAGTATCAGTAGCGTGTGAGTATCAGTGGGAGTGGGAGTATCAGTAGAGTGTGAGTATCAGTAGTGTGTGAGTATCAGTAGTGTGTGAGTATCAGTAGGAGTGTGAGTATCAGTGGAGTGTGAGTATCAGTAGAGTGTCAGTATCAGTAGAGTGTGAGTATAAGTGGGAGTGTGAGTATCAGTGGGAGTGCGAGTATCAGTAGAGTGTCAGTATCAGTAGAGTGTGAGTATAAGTTGGAGTGTGAGTATCAGTGGGAGTGTGAGTATCAGTAGAGTGTTAGTATCAGTAGAGTGTGAGTATCAGTGGGAGTGGGAGTATCAGTGGGAGTGTGAGTATCAGTGGGAGTGCGAGTATCAGTAGAGTGTCAGTATCAGAAGAGTGTGAGTATAAGTGGGAGTGTGAGTATAAGTGGGAGTGGGAGTATCAGTGGGAGTGTGAGTATCAGTGGGAGTGTGAGTATCAGTGGGAGTGTGAGTATCAGTAGAGTGTGAGTATCAGTGCGAGTGTGAGTATCAGTAGAGTGTGAGTATCAGTAGAGTGTGAGTATCAGTAGAGTGTGAGTATCAGTAGGAGTGTGAGTATCAGTAGGAGTGTGAGTATCAGTAGGAGTGTGAGTATCAGTAGAGTGTGAGTATCAGTAAGAGTGTGAGTATCAGTAGAGTGTGAGTATCAGTAGGAGTGTGAGTATCAGTAGGAGTGTGAGTATCAGTAGAGTGTGAGTATCAGTAGAGTGTGAGTATGAGTAGAGTGTGAGTATCAGTGAGGTGTGAGTATCAGTAGTGTGTGAGTATCAGTAGAGTGTGAGTATCAGTGGGAGTGTGAGGATCAGTAGAGTGTGAGTATCAGTAGAGTGTGTGTATCAGTAGAGTGTGGGTATCAGTGGGAGTGGGAGTATCAGTGGGAGTGTGAGTATCAGTAGAGTGTGAGTATCAGTAGAGTGTGAGTATTAGTAGAGTGTGAGTATCAGTGGGAGTGTGAGTATCAGTGGGAGTGTGAGTATCAGTGGGAGTGGGAGTATTAATAGAGTGTGAGTATCAGTAGAGTGTGAGTATCAGTAGTGTGTGAGTATCAGTAGTGTGTGAGTATCAGTAGGAGTGTGAGTATCAGTGGAGTGTGAGTATCAGTAGAGTGTCAGTATCAGTAGAGTGTGAGTATAAGTGGGAGTGTGAGTATCAGTGGGAGTGCGAGTATCAGTAGAGTGTCAGTATCAGTAGAGTGTGAGTATAAGTTGGAGTGTGAGTATCAGTGGGAGTGTGAGTATCAGTAGAGTGTCAGTATCAGTAGAGTGTGAGTATCAGTGGGAGTGTGAGTATCAGTGGGAGTGTGAGTATCAGTGGGAGTGCGAGTATCAGTAGAGTGTCAGTATCAGAAGAGTGTGAGTATAAGTGGGAGTGTGAGTATAAGTGGGAGTGGGAGTATCAGTGGGAGTGTGAGTATCAGTGGGAGTGTGAGTATCAGTGGGAGTGTGAGTATCAGTGGGAGTGTGAGTATCAGTAGAGTGTGAGTATCAGTGCGAGTGTGAGTATCAGTAGAGTGTGAGTATCAGTAGAGTGTGAGTATCAGTAGAGTGTGAGTATCAGTAGGAGTGTGAGTATCAGTAGGAGTGTGAGTATCAGTAGGAGTGTGAGTATCAGTAGGAGTGTGAGTATCAGTAGGAGTGTGAGTATCAGTAGGAGTGTGAGTATCAGTAGAGTGTGAGTATCAGTAGGAGTGTGAGTATCAGTAGGAGTGTGAGTATCAGTAGAGTGTGAGTATCAGTAGAGTGTGAGTATGAGTAGAGTGTGAGTATCAGTGAGGTGTGAGTATCAGTAGTGTGTGAGTATCAGTAGAGTGTGAGTATCAGTGGGAGTGTGAGGATCAGTAGAGTGTGAGTATCAGTAGAGTGTGTGTATCAGTAGAGTGTGGGTATCAGTGGGAGTGGGAGTATCAGTGGGAGTGTGAGTATCAGTAGAGTGTGAGTATCAGTAGAGTGTGAGTATTAGTAGAGTGTGAGTATCAGTGGGAGTGTGAGTATCAGTGGGAGTGTGAGTATCAGTGGGAGTGGGAGTATTAATAGAGTGTGAGTATCAGTAGAGTGTGAGTATCAGTAGAGTGGGAGTATAAGTAGAATGTGAATATCAGTAGAGTGTGAGTATCAGTAGCATGTGAGTATCAGTAGAGTGAGTATCAGTGGGAGTGAGAGCATCAGTAGAGTGTGAGTATCAGTAGAGTGTGAGTATCAGTAGAGTGTGAGTATCAGTGGGAGTGGGAGTATAAGTAGAGTGTGAGTATCAGTGGGAGTGTGAGTATCAGTAGAGTGTGAGTATCAGCGGGAGTGTGAGTATCAGTAGGGTGTGAGTATCAGCGGGAGTGTGAGTATCAGTAGAGTGTGAGTGTCAGTAGAGTGTGAGTATCAGCGGGAGTGTGAGTATCAGTAGAGTGTGAGTATCAGTAGAGTGTGAGTATCAGTAGAGTGTGAGTATCAGTGGGAGTGTGAGTATCAGTAGAGTGTGAGTATCAGTAGAGTGTGAGTATCAGTAGAGTGTGAGTATCAGTGGGAGTGGGAGTATCAGTAGAGCGTAAGCATCAGTGGGAGTGGGAGTATCAGTAGAGTGTGAGTATCAGTAGCGTGTGAGTATCAGTGGGAGAGTGAGTATCAGTAGAGTGTGAGTATGAGTAGAATGTGAGTATCAGTAGTGTGTGAGTATCAGAAGAATGTGAGTATCAGTAGTGTGTGAGTATCAGTAGAGTGTGAGTATGAGTAGAGTGTGAGTATCAGTAGAGTGTGAGTATCAGTAGAGTGTGAGTATCAGTGGGAGTGGGAGTATCAGTTGAGTGTGAGTATCAGTAGCGTGTGAGTATCAGTGGGAGTGGGAGTATCAGTAGAGTGTGAGTATCAGTAGTGTGTGAGTATCAGTAGTTTGTGAGTATCAGTAGGAGTGTGAGTATCAGTGGGAGTGGGAGTATCAGTGGAGTGTGAGTATCAGTAGAGTGTCAGTATCAGTAGAGTGTGAGTATAAGTGGGAGTGTGAGTATCAGTGGGAGCGTGAGTATCAGTGGGAGTGTGAGTATCAGTGGGAGTGTGAGTATCAGTAGAGTGTGAGTATCAGTGGGAGTGGGAGTATCAGTAGAGTGTGAGTATCAGTAGAGTGTTAGTATCAGTAGAGTGTGAGTATCAGTAGAGTGGGAGTATCAGTGGGAGTGTGAGTATCAGTAGAGTGTGAGTATCAGTAGAGTGTGAGTATCAGTAGGAGTGTGAGTATCAGTAGAGTGTGAGTATCAGTAGGAGTGTGAGTATCAGTAGAGTGTGAGTATCAGTAGCGTGTGAGTATCAGTGGGAGTGGGGGTATCAGTAGAGTGTGAGTATCAGTAGTGTGTGAGTATCAGTAGAGTGTGAGTATGAGTAGAGTGTGAGTATCAGTAGAGTGTGAGTATCAGTAGAGTGTGAGTATCAGTGGGAGTGGGAGTATCAGTTGAGTGTGAGTATCAGTAGCGTGTGAGTATCAGTGGGAGTGGGAGTATCAGTAGAGTGTGAGTATCAGTAGTGTGTGAGTATCAGTAGTGTGTGAGTATCAGTAGGAGTGTGAGTATCACTAGAGTGTCAGTATCAGTAGAGTGTGAGTATAAGTGGGAGTGTGAGTATCAGTGGGAGTGCGAGTATCAGTAGAGTGTCAGTATCAGTAGAGTGTGAGTATAAGTTGGAGTGTGAGTATCAGTGGGAGTGTGAGTATCAGTAGAGTGTCAGTATCAGTAGAGTGTGAGTATAAGTGGGAGTGTGAGTATCAGTGGGAGTGCGAGTATCAGTAGAGTGTCAGTATCAGTAGAGTGTGAGTATAAGTTGGAGTGTGAGTATCAGTGGGAGTGTGAGTATCAGTAGAGTGTTAGTATCAGTAGAGTGTGAGTATCAGTAGTGTGTGAGTATCAGTAGAGTGTGAGTATGAGTAGAGTGTGAGTATCAGTAGAGTGTGAGTATCAGTAGAGTGTGAGTATCAGTGGGAGTGGGAGTATCAGTTGAGTGTGAGTATCAGTAGCGTGTGAGTATCAGTGGGAGTGGGAGTATCAGTAGAGTGTGAGTATCAGTAGTGTGTGAGTATCAGTAGTGTGTGAGTATCAGTAGGAGTGTGAGTATCAGTAGAGTGTCAGTATCAGTAGAGTGTGAGTATAAGTGGGAGTGTGAGTATCAGTGGGAGTGCGAGTATCAGTAGAGTGTCAGTATCAGTAGAGTGTGAGTATCAGTGGGAGTGTGAGTATCAGTGGGAGTGTGAGTATCAGTGGGAGTGCGAGTATCAGTAGAGTGTCAGTATCAGAAGAGTGTGAGTATAAGTGGGAGTGTGAGTATAAGTGGGAGTGGGAGTATCAGTGGGAGTGTGAGTATCAGTGGGAGTGTGAGTATCAGTGGGAGTGTGAGTATCAGTGGGAGTGTGAGTATCAGTAGAGTGTGAGTATCAGTGCGAGTGTGAGTATCAGTAGAGTGTGAGTATCAGTAGAGTGTGAGTATCAGTAGAGTGTGAGTATCAGTAGGAGTGTGAGTATCAGTAGGAGTGTGAGTATCAGTAGGAGTGTGAGTATCAGTAGGAGTGTGAGTATCAGTAGGAGTGTGAGTATCAGTAGGAGTGTGAGTATCAGTAGAGTGTGAGTATCAGTAGGAGTGTGAGTATCAGTAGGAGTGTGAGTATCAGTAGAGTGTGAGTATCAGTAGAGTGTGAGTATGAGTAGAGTGTGAGTATCAGTGAGGTGTGAGTATCAGTAGTGTGTGAGTATCAGTAGAGTGTGAGTATCAGTGGGAGTGTGAGGATCAGTAGAGTGTGAGTATCAGTAGAGTGTGTGTATCAGTAGAGTGTGGGTATCAGTGGGAGTGGGAGTATCAGTGGGAGTGTGAGTATCAGTAGAGTGTGAGTATCAGTAGAGTGTGAGTATTAGTAGAGTGTGAGTATCAGTGGGAGTGTGAGTATCAGTGGGAGTGTGAGTATCAGTGGGAGTGGGAGTATTAATAGAGTGTGAGTATCAGTAGAGTGTGAGTATCAGTAGAGTGGGAGTATAAGTAGAATGTGAATATCAGTAGAGTGTGAGTATCAGTAGCATGTGAGTATCAGTAGAGTGAGTATCAGTGGGAGTGAGAGCATCAGTAGAGTGTGAGTATCAGTAGAGTGTGAGTATCAGTAGAGTGTGAGTATCAGTGGGAGTGGGAGTATAAGTAGAGTGTGAGTATCAGTGGGAGTGTGAGTATCAGTAGAGTGTGAGTATCAGCGGGAGTGTGAGTATCAGTAGAGTGTGAGTATCAGCGGGAGTGTGAGTATCAGTAGAGTGTGAGTGTCAGTAGAGTGTGAGTATCAGCGGGAGTGTGAGTATCAGTAGAGTGTGAGTATCAGTAGAGTGTGAGTATCAGTAGAGTGTGAGTATCAGTGGGAGTGTGAGTATCAGTAGAGTGTGAGTATCAGTAGAGTGTGAGTATCAGTAGAGTGTGAGTATCAGTGGGAGTGGGAGTATCAGTAGAGCGTAAGCATCAGTGGGAGTGGGAGTATCAGTAGAGTGTGAGTATCAGTAGCGTGTGAGTATCAGTGGGAGAGTGAGTATCAGTAGAGTGTGAGTATGAGTAGAATGTGAGTATCAGTAGTGTGTGAGTATCAGAAGAATGTGAGTATCAGTAGTGTGTGAGTATCAGTAGAGTGTGAGTATGAGTAGAGTGTGAGTATCAGTAGAGTGTGAGTATCAGTAGAGTGTGAGTATCAGTGGGAGTGGGAGTATCAGTTGAGTGTGAGTATCAGTAGCGTGTGAGTATCAGTGGGAGTGGGAGTATCAGTAGAGTGTGAGTATCAGTAGTGTGTGAGTATCAGTAGTTTGTGAGTATCAGTAGGAGTGTGAGTATCAGTGGGAGTGGGAGTATCAGTGGAGTGTGAGTATCAGTAGAGTGTCAGTATCAGTAGAGTGTGAGTATAAGTGGGAGTGTGAGTATCAGTGGGAGCGTGAGTATCAGTGGGAGTGTGAGTATCAGTGGGAGTGTGAGTATCAGTAGAGTGTGAGTATCAGTGGGAGTGGGAGTATCAGTAGAGTGTGAGTATCAGTAGAGTGTTAGTATCAGTAGAGTGTGAGTATCAGTAGAGTGGGAGTATCAGTGGGAGTGTGAGTATCAGTAGAGTGTGAGTATCAGTAGAGTGTGAGTATCAGTAGGAGTGTGAGTATCAGTAGAGTGTGAGTATCAGTAGGAGTGTGAGTATCAGTAGAGTGTGAGTATCAGTAGCGTGTGAGTATCAGTGGGAGTGGGGGTATCAGTAGAGTGTGAGTATCAGTAGTGTGTGAGTATCAGTAGAGTGTGAGTATGAGTAGAGTGTGAGTATCAGTAGAGTGTGAGTATCAGTAGAGTGTGAGTATCAGTGGGAGTGGGAGTATCAGTTGAGTGTGAGTATCAGTAGCGTGTGAGTATCAGTGGGAGTGGGAGTATCAGTAGAGTGTGAGTATCAGTAGTGTGTGAGTATCAGTAGTGTGTGAGTATCAGTAGGAGTGTGAGTATCACTAGAGTGTCAGTATCAGTAGAGTGTGAGTATAAGTGGGAGTGTGAGTATCAGTGGGAGTGCGAGTATCAGTAGAGTGTCAGTATCAGTAGAGTGTGAGTATAAGTTGGAGTGTGAGTATCAGTGGGAGTGTGAGTATCAGTAGAGTGTCAGTATCAGTAGAGTGTGAGTATAAGTGGGAGTGTGAGTATCAGTGGGAGTGCGAGTATCAGTAGAGTGTCAGTATCAGTAGAGTGTGAGTATAAGTTGGAGTGTGAGTATCAGTGGGAGTGTGAGTATCAGTAGAGTGTTAGTATCAGTAGAGTGTGAGTATCAGTAGTGTGTGAGTATCAGTAGAGTGTGAGTATGAGTAGAGTGTGAGTATCAGTAGAGTGTGAGTATCAGTAGAGTGTGAGTATCAGTGGGAGTGGGAGTATCAGTTGAGTGTGAGTATCAGTAGCGTGTGAGTATCAGTGGGAGTGGGAGTATCAGTAGAGTGTGAGTATCAGTAGTGTGTGAGTATCAGTAGTGTGTGAGTATCAGTAGGAGTGTGAGTATCAGTAGAGTGTCAGTATCAGTAGAGTGTGAGTATAAGTGGGAGTGTGAGTATCAGTGGGAGTGCGAGTATCAGTAGAGTGTCAGTATCAGTAGAGTGTGAGTATAAGTTGGAGTGTGAGTATCAGTGGGAGTGTGAGTATCAGTAGAGTGTCAGTATCAGTAGAGTGTGAGTATAAGTGGGAGTGTGAGTATCAGTGGGAGTGCGAGTATCAGTAGAGTGTCAGTATCAGTAGAGTGTGAGTATAAGTTGGAGTGTGAGTATCAGTGGGAGTGTGAGTATCAGTAGAGTGTGAGTATCAGTAGTGTGTGAGTATCAGTAGTGTGTGAGTATCAGTAGGAGTGTGAGTATCAGTGGAGTGTGAGTATCAGTAGAGTGTCAGTATCAGTAGAGTGTGAGTATAAGTGGGAGTGTGAGTATCAGTGGGAGTGCGAGTATCAGTAGAGTGTCAGTATCAGTAGAGTGTGAGTATAAGTTGGAGTGTGAGTATCAGTGGGAGTGTGAGTATCAGTAGAGTGTTAGTATCAGTAGAGTGTGAGTATCAGTGGGAGTGTGAGTATCAGTGGGAGTGTGAGTATCAGTGGGAGTGCGAGTATCAGTAGAGTGTCAGTATCAGAAGAGTGTGAGTATAAGTGGGAGTGTGAGTATAAGTGGGAGTGGGAGTATCAGTGGGAGTGTGAGTATCAGTGGGAGTGTGAGTATCAGTGGGAGTGTGAGTATCAGTAGAGTGTGAGTATCAGTGCGAGTGTGAGTATCAGTAGAGTGTGAGTATCAGTAGAGTGTGAGTATCAGTAGAGTGTGAGTATCAGTAGGAGTGTGAGTATCAGTAGGAGTGTGAGTATCAGTAGGAGTGTGAGTATCAGTAGAGTGTGAGTATCAGTAAGAGTGTGAGTATCAGTAGAGTGTGAGTATCAGTAGGAGTGTGAGTATCAGTAGGAGTGTGAGTATCAGTAGAGTGTGAGTATCAGTAGAGTGTGAGTATGAGTAGAGTGTGAGTATCAGTGAGGTGTGAGTATCAGTAGTGTGTGAGTATCAGTAGAGTGTGAGTATCAGTGGGAGTGTGAGGATCAGTAGAGTGTGAGTATCAGTAGAGTGTGTGTATCAGTAGAGTGTGGGTATCAGTGGGAGTGGGAGTATCAGTGGGAGTGTGAGTATCAGTAGAGTGTGAGTATCAGTAGAGTGTGAGTATTAGTAGAGTGTGAGTATCAGTGGGAGTGTGAGTATCAGTGGGAGTGTGAGTATCAGTGGGAGTGGGAGTATTAATAGAGTGTGAGTATCAGTAGAGTGTGAGTATCAGTAGTGTGTGAGTATCAGTAGTGTGTGAGTATCAGTAGGAGTGTGAGTATCAGTGGAGTGTGAGTATCAGTAGAGTGTCAGTATCAGTAGAGTGTGAGTATAAGTTGGAGTGTGAGTATCAGTGGGAGTGTGAGTATCAGTAGAGTGTCAGTATCAGTAGAGTGTGAGTATCAGTGGGAGTGTGAGTATCAGTGGGAGTGTGAGTATCAGTGGGAGTGCGAGTATCAGTAGAGTGTCAGTATCAGAAGAGTGTGAGTATAAGTGGGAGTGTGAGTATAAGTGGGAGTGGGAGTATCAGTGGGAGTGTGAGTATCAGTGGGAGTGTGAGTATCAGTGGGAGTGTGAGTATCAGTGGGAGTGTGAGTATCAGTAGAGTGTGAGTATCAGTGCGAGTGTGAGTATCAGTAGAGTGTGAGTATCAGTAGAGTGTGAGTATCAGTAGAGTGTGAGTATCAGTAGGAGTGTGAGTATCAGTAGGAGTGTGAGTATCAGTAGGAGTGTGAGTATCAGTAGAGTGTGAGTATCAGTAAGAGTGTGAGTATCAGTAGAGTGTGAGTATCAGTAGGAGTGTGAGTATCAGTAGGAGTGTGAGTATCAGTAGAGTGTGAGTATCAGTAGAGTGTGAGTATGAGTAGAGTGTGAGTATCAGTGAGGTGTGAGTATCAGTAGTGTGTGAGTATCAGTAGAGTGTGAGTATCAGTGGGAGTGTGAGGATCAGTAGAGTGTGAGTATCAGTAGAGTGTGTGTATCAGTAGAGTGTGGGTATCAGTGGGAGTGGGAGTATCAGTGGGAGTGTGAGTATCAGTAGAGTGTGAGTATCAGTAGAGTGTGAGTATTAGTAGAGTGTGAGTATCAGTGGGAGTGTGAGTATCAGTGGGAGTGTGAGTATCAGCGGGAGTGGGAGTATTAATAGAGTGTGAGTATCAGTAGAGTGTGAGTATCAGTAGAGTGGGAGTATAAGTAGAATGTGAATATCAGTAGAGTGTGAGTATCAGTAGCATGTGAGTATCAGTAGAGTGAGTATCAGTGGGAGTGAGAGCATCAGTAGAGTGTGAGTATCAGTAGAGTGTGAGTATCAGTAGAGTGTGAGTATCAGTGGGAGTGGGAGTATAAGTAGAGTGTGAGTATCAGTGGGAGTGTGAGTATCAGTAGAGTGTGAGTATCAGCGGGAGTGTGAGTATCAGTAGAGTGTGAGTATCAGCGGGAGTGTGAGTATCAGTAGAGTGTGAGTGTCAGTAGAGTGTGAGTATCAGCGGGAGTGTGAGTATCAGTAGAGTGTGAGTATCAGTAGAGTGTGAGTATCAGTAGAGTGTGAGTATCAGTGGGAGTGTGAGTATCAGCAGAGTGTGAGTATCAGTAGAGTGTGAGTATCAGTAGAGTGTGAGTATCAGTGGGAGTGGGAGTATCAGTAGAGCGTAAGCATCAGTGGGAGTGGGAGTATCAGTAGAGTGTGAGTATCAGTAGCGTGTGAGTATCAGTGGGAGAGTGAGTATCAGTAGAGTGTGAGTATGAGTAGAATGTGAGTATCAGTAGTGTGTGAGTATCAGAAGAATGTGAGTATCAGTAGTGTGTGAGTATCAGTAGAGTGTGAGTATGAGTAGAGTGTGAGTATCAGTAGAGTGTGAGTATCAGTAGAGTGTGAGTATCAGTGGGAGTGGGAGTATCAGTTGAGTGTGAGTATCAGTAGCGTGTGAGTATCAGTGGGAGTGGGAGTATCAGTAGAGTGTGAGTATCAGTAGTGTGTGAGTATCAGTAGTTTGTGAGTATCAGTAGGAGTGTGAGTATCAGTGGGAGTGGGAGTATCAGTGGAGTGTGAGTATCAGTAGAGTGTCAGTATCAGTAGAGTGTGAGTATAAGTGGGAGTGTGAGTATCAGTGGGAGCGTGAGTATCAGTGGGAGTGTGAGTATCAGTGGGAGTGTGAGTATCAGTAGAGTGTGAGTATCAGTGGGAGTGGGAGTATCAGTAGAGTGTGAGTATCAGTAGAGTGTGAGTATCAGTAGAGTGTGAGTATCAGTAGAGTGGGAGTATCAGTGGGAGTGTGAGTATCAGTAGAGTGTGAGTATCAGTAGAGTGTGAGTATCAGTAGGAGTGTGAGTATCAGTAGAGTGTGAGTATCAGTAGGAGTGTGAGTATCAGTAGAGTGTGAGTATCAGTAGCGTGTGAGTATCAGTGGGAGTGGGGGTATCAGTAGAGTGTGAGTATCAGTAGTGTGTGAGTATCAGTAGAGTGTGAGTATGAGTAGAGTGTGAGTATCAGTAGAGTGTGAGTATCAGTAGAGTGTGAGTATCAGTGGGAGTGGGAGTATCAGTTGACTGTGAGTATCAGTAGCGTGTGAGTATCAGTGGGAGTGGGAGTATCAGTAGAGTGTGAGTATCAGTAGTGTGTGAGTATCAGTAGTGTGTGAGTATCAGTAGGAGTGTGAGTATCAGTAGAGTGTCAGTATCAGTAGAGTGTGAGTATAAGTGGGAGTGTGAGTATCAGTGGGAGTGCGAGTATCAGTAGAGTGTCAGTATCAGTAGAGTGTGAGTATAAGTTGGAGTGTGAGTATCAGTGGGAGTGTGAGTATCAGTAGAGTGTCAGTATCAGTAGAGTGTGAGTATAAGTGGGAGTGTGAGTATCAGTGGGAGTGTGAGTATCAGTGGGAGTGCGAGTATCAGTCGAGTGTCATAGAAACATAGAAACATAGAAACTAGGAGCAGGAGTAGGCCATTCGGCCCGTCGAGCCTGCTCCACCATTCAATACGATCATGGCTGATCATCCAAATCCAGTACCCTGTCCCTGCTTTAATCCCCACAGTACACATATCCCACCCTACCCCCGTAACCCCACGTATTTAATTCCCCCTAACATATCCCATCCTATCCCCATAACCCCACATATTTAATCCCCCCTAACACTAAGGGTCAATTTATCATAGCCAAATCAACCTAACCCGCACATTTTTGGACTTCAGTATCAGAAGAGTGTGAGTATAAGTGGGAGTGTGAGTATAAGTGGGAGTGGGAGTATCAGTGGGAGTGTGAGTATCAGTGGGAGTGTGAGTATCAGTGGGAGTGTGAGTATCAGTAGAGTGTGAGTATCAGTGCGAGTGTGAGTATCAGTAGAGTGTGAGTATCAGTAGAGTGTGAGTATCAGTAGAGTGGGAGTATCAGTAGGAGTGTGAGTATCAGTAGAGTGTGAGTATCAGTAGAGTGTGAGTATTAGTGGGAGTGAGTATCAGTGGAAGAGGGAGTATCAGTGGGAGAGGGAGTATCAGTAGAGTGTGAGTATCAGTAGTGTGTGAGTACCAGTAGAGTTTGATTATCAGTAGAGTGTGAGTATCAGTAGAGTGTGAGTATCAGAGGGAGTGTGAGTATCAGTGGGAGTGAGAGCATCAGTAGAGTGTGAGTATCAGTAGAGTGTGAGTATCAGTAGAGTGTGAGTATCAGTAGAGTGTGAGTATCAGTAGAGTGTGAGTATCAGTGGGAGTGGGAGTATAAGTAGAGTGTGAGTATCAGTGGGAGTGTGAGTATCAGTAGAGTGTGAGTATCAGCGGGAGTGTGAGTATCAGTAGAGTGTGAGTATCAGCGGGAGTGTGAGTATCAGTAGAGTGTGAGTATCAGTAGAGTGTGAGTATCAGCGGGAGTGTGAGTATCAGTAGAGTGTGAGTATAAGTGGGAGTGTGAGTATAAGTGGGAGTGTGAGTATCAGTGGGAGTGTGAGTATCAGTGGGAGTGCGAGTATCAGTCGAGTGTCATAGAAACATAGAAACATAGAAACTAGGAGCAGGAGTAGGCCATTCGGCCCGTCGAGCCTGCTCCACCATTCAATACGATCATGGCTGATCATCCAAATCCAGTACCCTGTCCCTGCTTTAATCCCCACAGTACACATATCCCACCCTACCCCCGTAACCCCACGTATTTAATTCCCCCTAACATATCCCATCCTATCCCCATAACCCCACATATTTAATCCCCCCTAACACTAAGGGTCAATTTATCATAGCCAAATCAACCTAACCCGCACATTTTTGGACTTCAGTATCAGAAGAGTGTGAGTATAAGTGGGAGTGTGAGTATAAGTGGGAGTGGGAGTATCAGTGGGAGTGTGAGTATCAGTGGGAGTGTGAGTATCAGTGGGAGTGTGAGTATCAGTAGAGTGTGAGTATCTGTGCGAGTGTGAGTATCAGTAGAGTGTGAGTATCAGTAGAGTGTGAGTATCAGTAGAGTGGGAGTATCAGTAGGAGTGTGAGTATCAGTAGAGTGTGAGTATCAGTAGAGTGTGAGTATTAGTGGGAGTGAGTATCAGTGGAAGAGGGAGTATCAGTGGGAGAGGGAGTATCAGTAGAGTGTGAGTATCAGTAGTGTGTGAGTACCAGTAGAGTTTGATTATCAGTAGAGTGTGAGTATCAGTAGAGTGTGAGTATCAGAGGGAGTGTGAGTATCAGTGGGAGTGGGAGTATCTGTAGAGTGTGAGTATCGGTAGAGTGTGAGGATCAGTAGAGTGTGAGTATCAGTGGAGTGAGTATCAGTAGAGTGTATCAGTGGGAGTGTGAGTATCAGTGGAGTGTGAGTATGAGTAGAGTGTGAGTATCAGTAGAGTGTGAGTATCAGTAGAGTGTATCAGTGGGAGTGTGAGTATCAATAGATGTGTGAGTATCAGTGGGAGTGTGAGTATCATTGGAGTGAGTATCAGTAGAGTGTGATTATCAGTAGAGTGTGAGTATCAGTAGAGTGTGAGTATCAGTAGAGTGTGAGTATGAGTAGAGTGTGAGTATCAGTGAGGTGTGAGTATCAGTAGTGTGTGAGTATCAGTAGAGTGTGAGTATCAGTGGGAGTGGGAGTGTCAGTAGAGTGTGAGTATCAGTAGAGTGTGAGTATCAGTAGAGTGTGGGTATCAGTGGGAGTGGGAGTATCAGTGGGAGTGTGAGTATCAGTAGAGTGTGAGTATCAGTAGAGTGTGAGTATTAGTAGAGTGTGAGTATCAGTGGGAGTGTGAGTATCAGTGGGAGTGTGAGTATCAGTGGGAGTGTGAGTATCAGTGGGAGTGGGAGTATTAATAGAGTGTGAGTATCAGTAGAGTGTCAGTATCAGTAGAGTGGGAGTATAAGTAGAATGTGAGTATCAGTAGAGTGTGAGTATCAGTAGCATGTGAGTATCAGTAGAGTGAGTATCAGTGGGAGTGAGAGCATCAGTAGAGTGTGAGTATCAGTAGAGTGTGAGTATCAGTAGAGTGTGAGTATCAGTGGGAGTGGGAGTATAAAAGAGTGTGAGTATCAGTGGGAGTGTGAGTATCAGTAGAGTGTGAGTATCAGCGGGAGTGTGAGTATCAGTAGAGTGTGAGTATCAGCGGGAGTGTGAGTATCATTAGAGTGTGAGTGTCAGTAGATTGTGAGTATCAGCGGGAGTGTGAGTATCAGTAGAGTGTGAGTATCAGTAGAGTGTGAGTATCAGTAGAGTGTGAGTATCAGTGGGAGTGTGAGTATCAGCAGAGTGTGAGTATCAGTAGAGTGTGAGTATCAGTAAAGTGTGAGTATCAGTAGAGTGTGAGTATCAGTAGAGTGTGAGTATCAGTAGAGTGTGAGTATCAGTGGGAGTGGGAGTATCAGTAGAGTGTAAGCATCAGTGGGAGTGGGAGTATCAGTAGAGTGTGAGTATCAGTAGCGTGTGAGTATGAGTAGAATGTGAGTATCAGTAGTGTGTGAGTATCAGTAGAATGTGAGTATCAGTAGTGTGTGAGTATCAGTAGAGTGTGAGTATGAGTAGAGTGTGAGTATCAGTAGAGTGTGAGTATCAGTAGAGTGTGAGTATCAGTGGGAGTGGGAGTATCAGTAGAGTGTGAGTATCAGTAGCGTGTGAGTATCAGTGGGAGTGTGAGTATCAGTAGAGTGTGAGTATGAGTAGAATGTGAGTATCAGTAGTGTGTGAGTATCAGTAGAATGTGAGTATCAGTAGTGTGTGAGTATCAGTAGAGTGTGAGTATGAGTAGAGTGTGAGTATCAGTAGAGTGTGAGTATCAGTAGAGTGTGAGTATCAGTGGGAGTGGGAGTATCAGTTGAGTGTGAGTATCAGTAGCGTGTGAGTATCAGTGGGAGTGGGAGTATCAGTAGAGTGTGAGTATCAGTAGTGTGTGAGTATCAGTAGTGTGTGAGTATCAGTAGGAGTGTGAGTATCAGTGGGAGTGGGAGTATCAGTGGAGTGTGAGTATCAGTAGAGTGTCAGTATCAGTAGAGTGTGAGTATAAGTGGGAGTGTGAGTATCAGTGGGAGTGTGAGTATCAGTGGGAGTGTGAGTATCAGTGGGAGTGTGAGTATCAGTAGAGTGTGAGTATCAGTGGGAGTGTGAGTATCAGTAGAGTGTGAGTATCAGTAGAGTGTAAGTATCAGTAGAGTGTGAGTATCAGTAGAGTGGGAGTATCAGTGGGAGTGTGAGTATCAGTAGAGTGTGAGTATCAGTAGAGTGTGAGTACAGTAGGAGTGTGAGTATCAGTAGAGTGTGAGTATCAGTAGAGTGTGAGTATCAGTAGAGTGTGAGTATCAGTGGGAGTGGGAGTATCAGCAGCGTGTAAGCATCAGTGGGAGTGGGAGTATCAGTAGAGTGTGAGTATCAGTAGCGTGTGATTATCAGTGGGAGTGTGAGTATCAGTAGAGTGTGAGTATCAGTAGGAGTGTGAGTATCAGTAGAGTGTGAGTATGAGTAGAGTGTGAGTATCAGTAGAGTGTGAGTATCAGTAGAGTGTGAGTATCAGTGGGAGTGGGAGTATCAGTTGAGTGTGAGTATCAGTAGCGTGTGAGTATCAGTGGGAGTGGGAGTATCAGTAGAGTGTGAGTATCAGTAGTGTGTGAGTATCAGTAGTGTGTGAGTATCAGTAGGAGTGTGAGTATCAGTGGAGTGTGAGTATCAGTAGAGTGTCAGTATCAGTAGAGTGTGAGTATAAGTGGGAGTGTGAGTATCAGTGGGAGTGCGAGTATCAGTAGAGTGTCAGTATCAGTAGAGTGTGAGTATAAGTGGGAGTGTGAGTATCAGTGGGAGTGTGAGTATCAGTAGAGTGTCAGTATCAGTAGAGTGTGAGTATAAGTGGGAGTGTGAGTATCAGTGGGAGTGTGAGTATCAGTGGGAGTGGGAGTATCAGTAGAGTGTGAGTATCAGTGGGAGTGTGAGTATCAGTAGAGTGTGAGTATCAGTAGAGTGTGAGTATCAGTAGAGTGGGAGTATCAGTAGGAGTGTGAGTATCAGTAGAGTGTGAGTATCAGTAGAGTGTGAGTATTAGTGGGAGTGAGTATCAGTGGGAGAGGGAGTATCAGTGGGAGAGGGAGTATCAGTAGAGTGTGAGTATCAGTAGTGTGTGAGTACCAGTAGAGTTTGATTATCAGTAGAGTGTGAGTATCAGTAGAGTGTGAGTATCAGAGGGAGTGTGAGTATCAGTGGGAGTGGGAGTATCTGTAGAGTGTGAGTATCGGTAGAGTGTGAGGATCAGTAGAGTGTGAGTATCAGTGGAGTGAGTATCAGTAGCGTGTATCAGTGGGAGTGTGAGTATCAGTGGAGTGTGAGTATGAGTAGAGTGTGAGTATCAGTAGAGTGTGAGTATCAGTAGAGTGTATCAGTGGGAGTGGGAGTATCAATAGATGTGTGAGTATCAGTGGGAGTGTGAGTATCATTGGAGTGAGTATCAGTAGAGTGTGAGTATCAGTAGAGTGTGAGTATCAGTAGAGTGTGAGTATCAGTAAGAGTGTGAGTATCAGTAGAGTGTGAGTATCAGTAGGAGTGTGAGTATCAGTAGAGTGTGAGTATCAGTAGAGTGTGAGTATGAGTAGAGTGTGAGTATCAGTGAGGTGTGAGTATCAGTAGTGTGTGAGTATCAGTAGAGTGTGAGTATCAGTGGGAGTGTGAGGATCAGTAGAGTGTGAGTATCAGTAGAGTGTGTGTATCAGTAGAGTGTGGGTATCAGTGGGAGTGGGAGTATCAGTGGGAGTGTGAGTATCAGTAGAGTGTGAGTATCAGTAGAGTGTGAGTATTAGTAGAGTGTGAGTATCAGTGGGAGTGTGAGTATCAGTGGGAGTGTGAGTATCAGTGGGAGTGGGAGTATTAATAGAGTGTGAGTATCAGTAGAGTGTGAGTATCAGTAGAGTGGGAGTATAAGTAGAATGTGAATATCAGTAGAGTGTGAGTATCAGTAGCATGTGAGTATCAGTAGAGTGAGTATCAGTGGGAGTGAGAGCATCAGTAGAGTGTGAGTATCAGTAGAGTGTGAGTATCAGTAGAGTGTGAGTATCAGTGGGAGTGGGAGTATAAGTAGAGTGTGAGTATCAGTGGGAGTGTGAGTATCAGTAGAGTGTGAGTATCAGCGGGAGTGTGAGTATCAGTAGAGTGTGAGTATCAGCGGGAGTGTGAGTATCAGTAGAGTGTGAGTGTCAGTAGAGTGTGAGTATCAGCGGGAGTGTGAGTATCAGTAGAGTGTGAGTATCAGTAGAGTGTGAGTATCAGTAGAGTGTGAGTATCAGTGGGAGTGTGAGTATCAGCAGAGTGTGAGTATCAGTAGAGTGTGAGTATCAGTAGAGTGTGAGTATCAGTGGGAGTGGGAGTATCAGTAGAGCGTAAGCATCAGTGGGAGTGGGAGTATCAGTAGAGTGTGAGTATCAGTAGCGTGTGAGTATCAGTGGGAGAGTGAGTATCAGTAGAGTGTGAGTATGAGTAGAATGTGAGTATCAGTAGTGTGTGAGTATCAGAAGAATGTGAGTATCAGTAGTGTGTGAGTATCAGTAGAGTGTGAGTAGGAGTAGAGTGTGAGTATCAGTAGAGTGTGAGTATCAGTAGAGTGTGAGTATCAGTGGGAGTGGGAGTATCAGTTGAGTGTGAGTATCAGTAGCGTGTGAGTATCAGTGGGAGTGGGAGTATCAGTAGAGTGTGAGTATCAGTAGTGTGTGAGTATCAGTAGTTTGTGAGTATCAGTAGGAGTGTGAGTATCAGTGGGAGTGGGAGTATCAGTGGAGTGTGAGTATCAGTAGAGTGTCAGTATCAGTAGAGTGTGAGTATAAGTGGGAGTGTGAGTATCAGTGGGAGCGTGAGTATCAGTGGGAGTGTGAGTATCAGTGGGAGTGTGAGTATCAGTAGAGTGTGAGTATCAGTGGGAGTGGGAGTATCAGTAGAGTGTGAGTATCAGTAGAGTGTGAGTATCAGTAGAGTGTGAGTATCAGTAGAGTGGGAGTATCAGTGGGAGTGTGAGTATCAGTAGAGTGTGAGTATCAGTAGAGTGTGAGTATCAGTAGGAGTGTGAGTATCAGTAGGAGTGTGAGTATCAGTAGAGTGTGAGTATCAGTAGCGTGTGAGTATCAGTGGGAGTGGGGGTATCAGTAGAGTGTGAGTATCAGTAGTGTGTGAGTATCAGTAGAGTGTGAGTATGAGTAGAGTGTGAGTATCAGTAGAGTGTGAGTATCAGTAGAGTGTGAGTATCAGTGGGAGTGGGAGTATCAGTTGAGTGTGAGTATCAGTAGCGTGTGAGTATCAGTGGGAGTGGGAGTATCAGTAGAGTGTGAGTATCAGTGGGAGTGGGAGTATCAGTAGAGTGTGAGTATCAGTAGAGTGTGAGTATCAGTAGAGTGTGAGTATCAGTAGAGTGTGAGTATCAGTGGGAGTGTGAGTATCAGTAGAGTGTGAGTATCAGTAGAGTGTGAGTATCAGTAGGAGTGTGAGTATCAGTAGAGTGTGAGTATCAGTAGGAGTGTGAGTATTAATAGAGTGTGAGTATCAGTAGAGTGTGAGTATCAGTAGAGTGGGAGTATAAGTAGAATGTGAATATCAGTAGAGTGTGAGTATCAGTAGCATGTGAGTATCAGTAGAGTGAGTATCAGTGGGAGTGAGAGCATCAGTAGAGTGTGAGTATCAGTAGAGTGTGAGTATCAGTAGAGTGTGAGTATCAGTGGGAGTGGGAGTATAAGTAGAGTGTGAGTATCAGTGGGAGTGTGAGTATCAGTAGAGTGTGAGTATCAGCGGGAGTGTGAGTATCAGTAGAGTGTGAGTATCAGCGGGAGTGTGAGTATCAGTAGAGTGTGAGTGTCAGTAGAGTGTGAGTATCAGCGGGAGTGTGAGTATCAGTAGAGTGTGAGTATCAGTAGAGTGTGAGTATCAGTAGAGTGTGAGTATCAGTGGGAGTGTGAGTATCAGCAGAGTGTGAGTATCAGTAGAGTGTGAGTATCAGTAGAGTGTGAGTATCAGTGGGAGTGGGAGTATCAGTAGAGCGTAAGCATCAGTGGGAGTGGGAGTATCAGTAGAGTGTGAGTATCAGTAGCGTGTGAGTATCAGTGGGAGAGTGAGTATCAGTAGAGTGTGAGTATGAGTAGAATGTGAGTATCAGTAGTGTGTGAGTATCAGAAGAATGTGAGTATCAGTAGTGTGTGAGTATCAGTAGAGTGTGAGTATGAGTAGAGTGTGAGTATCAGTAGAGTGTGAGTATCAGTAGAGTGTGAGTATCAGTGGGAGTGGGAGTATCAGTTGAGTGTGAGTATCAGTAGCGTGTGAGTATCAGTGGGAGTGGGAGTATCAGTAGAGTGTGAGTATCAGTAGTGTGTGAGTATCAGTAGTTTGTGAGTATCAGTAGGAGTGTGAGTATCAGTGGGAGTGGGAGTATCAGTGGAGTGTGAGTATCAGTAGAGTGTCAGTATCAGTAGAGTGTGAGTATAAGTGGGAGTGTGAGTATCAGTGGGAGCGTGAGTATCAGTGGGAGTGTGAGTATCAGTGGGAGTGTGAGTATCAGTAGAGTGTGAGTATCAGTGGGAGTGGGAGTATCAGTAGAGTGTGAGTATCAGTAGAGTGTGAGTATCAGTAGAGTGTGAGTATCAGTAGAGTGGGAGTATCAGTGGGAGTGTGAGTATCAGTAGAGTGTGAGTATCAGTAGAGTGTGAGTATCAGTAGGAGTGTGAGTATCAGTAGAGTGTGAGTATCAGTAGGAGTGTGAGTATCAGTAGAGTGTGAGTATCAGTAGCGTGTGAGTATCAGTGGGAGTGGGGGTATCAGTAGAGTGTGAGTATCAGTAGTGTGTGAGTATCAGTAGAGTGTGAGTATGAGTAGAGTGTGAGTATCAGTAGAGTGTGAGTATCAGTAGAGTGTGAGTATCAGTGGGAGTGGGAGTATCAGTTGAGTGTGAGTATCAGTAGCGTGTGAGTATCAGTGGGAGTGGGAGTATCAGTAGAGTGTGAGTATCAGTAGTGTGTGAGTATCAGTAGTGTGTGAGTATCAGTAGGAGTGTGAGTATCAGTAGAGTGTCAGTATCAGTAGAGTGTGAGTATAAGTGGGAGTGTGAGTATCAGTGGGAGTGCGAGTATCAGTAGAGTGTCAGTATCAGTAGAGTGTGAGTATAAGTTGGAGTGTGAGTATCAGTGGGAGTGTGAGTATCAGTAGAGTGTGAGTATAAGTGGGAGTGTGAGTATAAGTGGGAGTGTGAGTATCAGTGGGAGTGTGAGTATCAGTGGGAGTGCGAGTATCAGTCGAGTGTCATAGAAACATAGAAACATAGAAACTAGGAGCAGGAGTAGGCCATTCGGCCCGTCGAGCCTGCTCCACCATTCAATACGATCATGGCTGATCATCCAAATCCAGTACCCTGTCCCTGCTTTAATCCCCACAGTACACATATCCCACCCTACCCCCGTAACCCCACGTATTTAATTCCCCCTAACATATCCCATCCTATCCCCATAACCCCACATATTTAATCCCCCCTAACACTAAGGGTCAATTTATCATAGCCAAATCAACCTAACCCGCACATTTTTGGACTTCAGTATCAGAAGAGTGTGAGTATAAGTGGGAGTGTGAGTATAAGTGGGAGTGGGAGTATCAGTGGGAGTGTGAGTATCAGTGGGAGTGTGAGTATCAGTGGGAGTGTGAGTATCAGTAGAGTGTGAGTATCAGTGCGAGTGTGAGTATCAGTAGAGTGTGAGTATCAGTAGAGTGTGAGTATCAGTAGAGTGGGAGTATCAGTAGGAGTGTGAGTATCAGTAGAGTGTGAGTATCAGTAGAGTGTGAGTATTAGTGGGAGTGAGTATCAGTGGAAGAGGGAGTATCAGTGGGAGAGGGAGTATCAGTAGAGTGTGAGTATCAGTAGTGTGTGAGTACCAGTAGAGTTTGATTATCAGTAGAGTGTGAGTATCAGTAGAGTGTGAGTATCAGAGGGAGTGTGAGTATCAGTGGGAGTGGGAGTATCTGTAGAGTGTGAGTATCGGTAGAGTGTGAGGATCAGTAGAGTGTGAGTATCAGTGGAGTGAGTATCAGTAGAGTGTATCAGTGGGAGTGTGAGTATCAGTGGAGTGTGAGTATGAGTAGAGTGTGAGTATCAGTAGAGTGTGAGTATCAGTAGAGTGTATCAGTGGGAGTGTGAGTATCAATAGATGTGTGAGTATCAGTGGGAGTGTGAGTATCATTGGAGTGAGTATCAGTAGAGTGTGATTATCAGTAGAGTGTGAGTATCAGTAGAGTGTGAGTAACAGTAGAGTGTGAGTATGAGTAGAGTGTGAGTATCAGTGAGGTGTGAGTATCAGTAGTGTGTGAGTATCAGTAGAGTGTGAGTATCAGTGGGAGTGGGAGTGTCAGTAGAGTGTGAGTATCAGTAGAGTGTGAGTATCAGTAGAGTGTGGGTATCAGTGGGAGTGGGAGTATCAGTGGGAGTGTGAGTATCAGTAGAGTGTGAGTATCAGTAGAGTGTGAGTATTAGTAGAGTGTGAGTATCAGTGGGAGTGTGAGTATCAGTGGGAGTGTGAGTATCAGTGGGAGTGTGAGTATCAGTGGGAGTGGGAGTATTAATAGAGTGTGAGTATCAGTAGAGTGTCAGTATCAGTAGAGTGGGAGTATAAGTAGAATGTGAGTATCAGTAGAGTGTGAGTATCAGTAGCATGTGAGTATCAGTAGAGTGAGTATCAGTGGGAGTGAGAGCATCAGTAGAGTGTGAGTATCAGTAGAGTGTGAGTATCAGTAGAGTGTGAGTATCAGTGGGAGTGGGAGTATAAAAGAGTGTGAGTATCAGTGGGAGTGTGAGTATCAGTAGAGTGTGAGTATCAGCGGGAGTGTGAGTATCAGTAGAGTGTGAGTATCAGCGGGAGTGTGAGTATCATTAGAGTGTGAGTGTCAGTAGATTGTGAGTATCAGCGGGAGTGTGAGTATCAGTAGAGTGTGAGTATCAGTAGAGTGTGAGTATCAGTAGAGTGTGAGTATCAGTGGGAGTGTGAGTATCAGCAGAGTGTGAGTATCAGTAGAGTGTGAGTATCAGTAAAGTGTGAGTATCAGTAGAGTGTGAGTATCAGTAGAGTGTGAGTATCAGTAGAGGGTGAGTATCAGTGGGAGTGGGAGTATCAGTAGAGTGTAAGCATCAGTGGGAGTGGGAGTATCAGTAGAGTGTGAGTATCAGTAGCGTGTGAGTATGAGTAGAATGTGAGTATCAGTAGTGTGTGAGTATCAGTAGAATGTGAGTATCAGTAGTGTGTGAGTATCAGTAGAGTGTGAGTATGAGTAGAGTGTGAGTATCAGTAGAGTGTGAGTATCAGTAGAGTGTGAGTATCAGTGGGAGTGGGAGTATCAGTAGAGTGTGAGTATCAGTAGCGTGTGAGTATCAGTGGGAGTGTGAGTATCAGTAGAGTGTGAGTATGAGTAGAATGTGAGTATCAGTAGTGTGTGAGTATCAGTAGAATGTGAGTATCAGTAGTGTGTGAGTATCAGTAGAGTGTGAGTATGAGTAGAGTGTGAGTATCAGTAGAGTGTGAGTATCAGTAGAGTGTGAGTATCAGTGGGAGTGGGAGTATCAGTTGAGTGTGAGTATCAGTAGCGTGTGAGTATCAGTGGGAGTGGGAGTATCAGTAGAGTGTGAGTATCAGTAGTGAGTGAGTATCAGTAGTGTGTGAGTATCAGTAGGAGTGTTAGTATCAGTGGGAGTGGGAGTATCAGTGGAGTGTGAGTATCAATAGAGTGTCAGTATCAGTAGAGTGTGAGTATAAGTGGGAGTGTGAGTATCAGTGGGAGTGTGAGTATCAGTGGGAGTGTGAGTATCAGTGGGAGTGTGAGTATCAGTAGAGTGTGAGTATCAGTGGGAGTGTGAGTATCAGTAGAGTGTGAGTATCAGTAGAGTGTAAGTATCAGTAGAGTGTGAGTATCAGTAGAGTGGGAGTATCAGTGGGAGTGTGAGTATCAGTAGAGTGTGAGTATCAGTAGAGTGTGAGTACAGTAGGAGTGTGCGTATCTGAAGAGTGTGAGTATCAGTAGAGTGTGAGTATCAGTAGAGTGTGAGTATCAGTGGGAGTGGGAGTATCAGTAGCGTGTAAGCATCAGTGGGAGTGGGAGTATCAGTAGAGTGTGAGTATCAGTAGCGTGTGATTATCAGTGGGAGTGTGAGTATCAGTAGAGTGTGAGTATCAGTAGTGTGTGAGTATGAGTAGAGTGTGAGTATGAGTAGAGTGTGAGTATCAGTAGAGTGTGAGTATCAGTAGAGTGTGAGTATCAGTGGGAGTGGGAGTATCAGTTGAGTGTGAGTATCAGTAGCGTGTGAGTATCAGTGGGAGTGGGAGTATCAGTAGAGTGTGAGTATCAGTAGTGTGTGAGTATCAGTAGTGTGTGAGTATCAGTAGGAGTGTGAGTATCAGTGGAGTGTGAGTATCAGTAGAGTGTCAGTATCAGTAGAGTGTGAGTATAAGTGGGAGTGTGAGTATCAGTGGGAGTGCGAGTATCAGTAGAGTGTCAGTATCAGTAGAGTGTGAGTATAAGTGGGAGTGTGAGTATCAGTGGGAGTGTGAGTATCAGTAGAGTGTCAGTATCAGTAGAGTGTGAGTATAAGTGGGAGTGTGAGTATCAGTGGGAGTGTGAGTATCAGTGGGAGTGGGAGTATCAGTAGAGTGTGAGTATCAGTGGGAGTGTGAGTATCAGTAGAGTGTGAGTATCAGTAGAGTGTGAGTATCAGTAGAGTGGGAGTATCAGTAGGAGTGTGAGTATCAGTAGAGTGTGAGTATCAGTAGAGTGTGAGTATTAGTGGGAGTGAGTATCAGTGGGAGAGGGAGTATCAGTGGGAGAGGGAGTATCAGTAGAGTGTGAGTATCAGTAGTGTGTGAGTACCAGTAGAGTTTGATTATCAGTAGAGTGTGAGTATCAGTAGAGTGTGAGTATCAGAGGGAGTGTGAGTATCAGTGGGAGTGGGAGTATCTGTAGAGTGTGAGTATCGGTAGAGTGTGAGGATCAGTAGAGTGTGAGTATCAGTGGAGTGAGTATCAGTAGCGTGTATCAGTGGGAGTGGGAGTATCAGTGGAGTGTGAGTATGAGTAGAGTGTGAGTATCAGTAGAGTGTGAGTATCAGTAGAGTGTATCAGTGGGAGTGGGAGTATCAATAGATGTGTGAGTATCAGTGGGAGTGTGAGTATCATTGGAGTGAGTATCAGTAGAGTGTGAGTATCAGTAGAGTGTGAGTATCAGTAGAGTGTATCAGTGGGAGTGTGAGTATCAGTGGAGTGTGAGTATGAGTAGAGTGTGAGTATCAGTAGAGTGTGAGTATCAGTAGAGTGTATCAGTGGGAGTGGGAGTATAAATAGAGTGTGAGTATCAGTGGGAGTGTGAGTATCAGTAGTGTGTGAGTATCAGTGGGAGTGGGATTATCAGTAGAGTGTGAGTATCAGTTGGAGTGTGAGTATCAGTAGAGTGTGAGTATCAGTGGGAGTATCAGTAGAGTGTGAGTATCAGTAGAGTGTGAGTATCAGGCAGGGGGATTGTGATATACTTGAACAAATTAGTATTGAGAGGGAGGAGGTACTAGCGGTTTTAGCGGGCTTAAAAGTGGATAAATCCCCAGGCCCTGACGGATGTATCCCAGGTGGTTGTGTGAGGCAAGGGAGGAGATTGCAGGGGCTCTGACACAAATTTTCAGAACCTCTCTGACCACAGGGGAGGTGCCAGAGGACTGGAGAACAGCTAACGTAGTACCATTATTCAAGAAGGGTAGTAGGGATAAACCAAGGAATTACAGGCCAGTGAGCCTAACATCAGTGGTAGGGAAATTATTGGAAAAAATTCTGAGGGACAGAATTAGTCTCCACTTGGAGAGGCAGGGATTAATCAGGGATAGTCAGCATGGCTTTGTCAGGGGGAGATCATTTCTGACCAATTTGATTGAATTTTTCGAGGGGGTGACTAGGTGTGTGGATGAGGGTAGTGCAGTTGATGTAGTCTACATGGACTTCAGTAAGGCTTTTGACAAAGTCCCACATGGGAGACTGGTCAAGAAGGTAAGGGCCCATGGGATCCAGGGCAATTTGGCACATTGGATCCAAAATTGGCTTAGTGGCAGGAGGCGGAGGGTGATGGTCGAAGGTTGTTTTTGTGACTGGAAGCCTGTGTCCAGTGGTGTACCGCAGGGATTGGTGCTGGGTCCTTTGCTGTTTGTAGTGTATATTCATGATTTAGATATGAATGTAGGAGGTATGATCAGTAAGTTTGCAGATGACACGAAAATTGGTGGAGTGGCAAATAGCGAGGAGGGAAGCCTCAGGCTACAGGACAATATAGACGGGTTGGTCAGATGGGCAGAACAGTGGCAAATGGAATTTAACCCTGAAAAGTGTGAGGTGATGCATTTTGGGAGGACTAACAAGGCAAGGGAATACACAATGAATGGTAGGACCCTAGGAAGGACAGAGGATCAGAGGGACCTTGGTGTGCATGTACATAGATCCCTGAAGGCAGCAGGACAGGTAGATAAGGTGGTTAAAAAGGCATATGGGATACTTGCCTTCATTAGGCGAGGCATAGAATATAAGAGCAGGGAGGTTATGATGGAGCTGTACAAAACGCTAGTTAGGCCACAGCTGGAATACTGTGTGCAGTTCTGGTCGCCACACTATAGGAGGGATGTGATTGCATTGGAGAGGGTGCAGAGGAGATTCACCAGGATGTTACCTGGGCTGGAGCGCTTCAGCTATGAAGAGAGACTGGACAGGCTGGGGTTGTTTTCCTGAGAGCAGAGAAGGCTGAAGGGGGACCTGATTGAGGTGTACAAAATTATGAGGGGCATAGATAGGGTAGATAGAAAGGAACTTTTCCCCTTGGTAGAGGGGTCAGTAACCAGGGGGCATAGTTTCAAGGTAAGGGGCAGGAGGTTTAGAGGGGATTTGAGGGGAAACTTTTTCACCCAGAGGGTGGTTGGAATCTGGAACTCACTGCCTGAAAGGGTGGTAGAGGCAGGAACCCTCACAACATTCAAGAAGCATTTAGATGAGCACTTGAAACGCCATAGCATACAAGGCCACAGACCAAGTGCTGGAAAATGGGATTAGAATAGACAGGGCTTGATGGCTGGCGCGGACACGATGGGCCAAAGGGCCTCTTTCTGTGATGTATAACTCTATGACCCTACCAGCGGGAGTGTGAGCACCAGTGTATCAGTAGGAGTGTATCAGTATCAGAGGGAGTGTGAGTATCAGTAGAGTGTGAGTATCAGTAGAGTGAGAATATTTGTACGATGTTGTTCTTACCTCTGACGGTGGATTGATGGCAGCTACATTGAACCCAAATTGGAAACTCCCTCCTAATCCTACCACGAAGATGAACAAAAAAAACTTGCTTCTATGGAGCTGCAAGATGAAAAATAGAGAACATAATACTTGTGATTATTGCTGATAACAAAATTGTCTGCTATCCCAGAACCTCAGCTATAATAAGGGAGATTCTCCAGGCTCTGCAACCAAATGCGGTGGGTCACCTGGGCAGAGTGAAGATTAGTGAATCGGGAGGTCAGAGTGCACTCCTGTTAAAGGGATCTGCCTGATTTTTCTCCATTAGTTTGGTATAAGGAGCAGCCCAGCATTTATCTACACATCCTTCTCACAAATGTGCTGAATGCTGTTAACCACCTTTGCTCCTTCCTACGTCACCTGATATCCTGTGTCTTATATTATGTTATCCTGCTCCCACTGTTCTCCAGCCCATGGTCCACATTTGACCCTGTCTCTGCTATGGTGCACAAGGAGCTTGCTGATGTCTGTCCTGCCAACGTCATATTTATTCTTACTTAAATAGAGGTGTTGGAAATTATGAGGGGTTTTGATGCAGTAGATGGGGAGAAACTGTTTCCACTGTCAGGAGGGTCGGTAACCAGAGGACACAGATTTAAGATCATTGAAAAAATCACAGAGGGGTAGATGGGGAGAATTTTTTTTATGCAGCGAGTTGTTATGATCTGGAATACACTGCTTGAAAGGGTAGTGGAAGCAGATTTAATGGCAAATTTCAAAAGGGGATTGGATATATAATAATTGGACAGCTCTTTCAAAGCGCTGGCACAGGCACGATGGGCCGAATGGGCTCCATCTGTGCTGTATGATTCTATGATTAGTAAATCTTAATAGAATGAATTATCTGACAGCATCTGCTACACATAAATACCATACACTAAAGTGTTATCGGCCCGAAGTGTTCTAATTCTAACACATGGGAAGTCTAAAGATTGCACTCTATACCATTTTGGATCACCACCCTTTTAGAGATGGAGTCTCAGCACCAGGACCTCTTTTGATGAGACACTCCCCAAATTTCCTCATGGCAATGGGTGCACTGGTGGAGTTATCTGGGCGAGTGAGAAGAGGTGAAGGCAGGAAATGGGGTGGTGCCCAGTAATGACAGGTCTCCACATCAAAGGTAACGGCTTGGGAATTTCCTCTTTCGTTTGGGTTGGGTTGTCGTTATGTCCAACCCATTGGAAGCATGACTGATGGGATGGCGTCCTCCACCAGTGCTCCTGCCTCCTCTGCCCCAAACGCCCTCGACTCCAGCAAGACACCAGTAATGTGGCCAGAAAGTGGGGCCCGCGGGAGCTTTCCAGGTGAGGGTCGTGGCCTTGGAACACTCAAAAATAAGACGTTTTTGTGGCTGAGCAATTAACCCTTTTATAATGTGGGCCAGATGCCAACTTCCTCCAATGTTTGAAGGTGATCCTGCCGGCTTCGCCCTTGGGTGGCCAGCACGCGCCTCATTTTACTTCCCATGGTCACCTGAGATGTGCCAGTTCTGATGCCAGCGCCCCCTTTTTTACCCGAATGAAACTCCAATTGGCGGACACAATTCCCGCTCCGCTATACTTACTGGGGGGCGGGTTAAGCATTTCTGGCCCCATAATCCCACTGCTATCATTCATTTTAAAGGTGGAGTCAATGGTGGACCCCTTTAGAGAAGGCGGTTCTTGCCAAATAATAAAATTAAATATCAAACAGTTACAGAAAAAAGTTAGGATCGGCATTAACATCCTCTTGGTCCATCCATTTCTGTCAATGGTTCAATATTTTTTGTTTAAACAGTGACAGCTAATGTCATCCTGGGTGGTACTGGTCCAAAGGAGTTACTGAACCTGAGGCTTTACTGGAGCATTAGCTGTGCTGATTCATTCAGCTCACTTACACCAACTAGGTTCAGGCTCGTAACCCTTCAAGGCTACTCCTGTTGGCCTTGTTGGATTAGGTGTAACTGGGATTTTAACAGTGTATTGAATGTTAAACAAATGTTATCGCCCTAAAAAACTCATTTTAATTTTGTGGAGTGTCAAATTTCTCCATTACGATAAAAATTACAATTTTTAAAAAACTTTTCTAAAAAAAAATTTTTTTTTAAACTTTATTCAGAATATTTCATGTTCTACCTTATCCCCATGTGAGAGCCCCAATCTTTGTTTTGCTCTCTGTAACATTTTTAAAAAGTCAGGATAAAAGCAGGTTCTCATTTCCTGGTTCCCTGCCTGCGAGAATTACGCAGCGTGATTGGCTGCTGAGACAGCTTGTTGGCGTCACAGCAGATCACGGTAGGGAATTCCCACTATACTGCGCTGAAATCACTTACGCGTCGAAAAAGGCAAACTTCTCGCCAGAGTTCGCGAGATCTCTGTGGGCAGCTTTCTTCGAGGCCAGCGGCGAACGTCTTTGCTTCGCCGCTGACTACAAATTCCGGGCCATTGTCTCACCTAGTGACTGCATTCAGTCTACCAAGCCTTTTGTCCCTGTGGGCTGTATAAGTAGATAACATGGAGCCACATATAAATTAAATCAATATTCCCATTAATTTTCATGCATCTCAAGGAACTGATACTAACAGATTCTGGTGTTCTGATTTAGGATTTATCCACCAATGAGGCAACAATGTTACAAACAGCCCTTTCCAAATCTCCAGGCGCACAAAATTCAAAAAGGACTATTTACTGGAAAAGAAGTATACACACACACATATGAGCTGAGATGCCTGGGTTTCAAGGACTGGATTTTCAGCCCATGGGCTGCCGATCTCCCGTTTACTCCTTCGCTCTGAGGTTCCCACCGATCTTCCTCCGAAGTTACAGCGGGAGATCAGGGAACCCCTGCGGAAATTCTACCCCATCGTCGTTAACCTTGACAGAACGTGACACGTTTCAAAATCAAGTTCCTCAAACGGACTGTCAATCGCGAGGATCATAAAATCTTCAATCATCAGGTAGTTACATTAAAGGAATAATTGCTAACAACTAGGTTTGTCACCCCTTTTCCAGACCAAAAGCAGATTGGAGGTAGAACAGGAATAAGGCAGGGCTACCTAGTTCACAAAGCTTGTCTTGGACTGCAGGGCATCAAATTAATCAGTATTCACTGTGCCCTTGATGTCCTCTCTTCTACAAGATAAGCTCAAAGTAGGAAATAGTTACTCCTCGAGTTACATTTAGCCCTTTCCATTCTTCACCTATGTTCCTTGCATTCTTACAACCCATGCACAACAACAACTTGCATTTATATAGCGCCTTTAACGTGATCAAAAACATTCCATAGCGCTTCACAGGCGTGCCACCAAAACAGATTTACTGTTTGTTCATCTCATTGCTGTTTGTGGGACCTCGTTGTGCACAAATGGCCTACATAACAACAGTGACCGAACTTCAAAAATAATTCACTGGTTGGGAGCACTTTGGGAAGTCAATGGGAATCAGGGGGAAAACTCTCCACTGGCTGGAGTCATGCCTAGCACAAATGAAGATGGTTGTGGTTGTTGGAGGCCAATCGCCTCAGCCCCAGGACATCGCTGCAGGAGTTCCTCAAGGCAGTGTCCTAGGCCCAACCATCTTCAGCTGCTTTATCAATGACCTTCCCTCCATCATAAGGTCAGAAGTGGAGATGTTCGCTGATGATTGCACAGTGTTCAGTTCCATTTGCAACTCCTCAGATAATGAAGCAGTCCATGCCAAAATGCAGAAAGACTTGGACAACATTCAGGCATGGGCTGATAAGTGGCAAGTAAGATTTGCGCCACACAAGTGCCAGGCAATGACTATCTCCAACAAGCGAGAGTCCAACCACCGCCCCATGACATTCAACAGCATTACTATCGCCGAATCCCCCATCAGCAACATCCTGGGGGTCACCATTGACCAGAAACTTAACTGGACCAGCTACATAAATACTGTGGCTACAAGAGCAGGTCAGAGGCTGGGTATTGTGCAGTGAATGACTCACCTCTTAACTACCAAAAGCCTTTCTACCATCTACAAGTCACAAGTCAGGAGTGTGATGGAATTCTCTCCACTTGCCTGGATGAGCGCATCTCCAACAACACTCAAGAAGCTCAACACCATCCAGGACAAAGCAGCCTGCATGATTGGCACCCCATCCACCACCTTAAACATTCACTCCCTCCATCACGGCGCACCATGTCTGCAGTGTGTACCATCTACAAGTTGCACTGCAGCAACTCGCCAAGGCTTCTTCTGCAACATCTCCCAAACCTGCGACCTCTACCACCTAGAAGGACAAGGGCAGCAGTCGCATGGGAACACCACCACCTGCAAGTTCCCCTCTAAGTTACACACCATCCTGACTTGGAAATATATCGCTGATCCTTCATCGTCACTGGGTCAAAATCCTGGCACTCCCGCCCTAACAGCACTGTGGGAGTACCTTCACCACACAGACTGCAGCGATTCAAGAAGGTGGCTCACCACCACCTTCTCAAGGGCAATTAGGGATGGGCAATAAAAGCTGGCCTTGCCAGCGACACCCACATCATGTGAATGAATTTTTAAAAAGCTGATGTAAGCTGCTGTGTATAGATGCAGGTTTTTGCTTTCTTTGTGATATTCACCTTCCCTGCGGTAGTCCGTGTTTATATGATGGCTAGATGAGCTTGTTTATGATCACTTGATGTGGACTGTAGCTAATATTATTAGACTCTGAAATGTTATGGTTAAGAAGCTCGGTTAGCGAACAATTGTTTCTTTTTAAGCCCGGATATTTCAGCCACCTTATTTATCAAACGACACTCCGAGGGGTAGATGCTAACTGTCGACTGTGGCAGGAACCGGGCGATAGCGGATCAGCCGCACGTTATACAGCCCGCCCAATTTTCTGTTCCTGTTTTCCAACCCCGCCAAAAGTGTAAGCTATCCGCCCCCCCCCCCCCACCCCCCCCACCACACCTCCCCAATCTCGGCCCGAGCTCAGCATGACTCATCAGCCCAGTACTCAGCCAGACATGCACAATGACCTGATCTTTGACCTGATGGCAAGATCCCACCTGCTCTTAAAAATGTTAATGTTTAATGAAACATAACAATTAAAAAAAACACATCAAAGGTTTAGAGTTCAGGAAGTATCGAGCGTGCACGGATTCAGGGACGCGAGCTTTCAGCAGACCGTTCAAAGCGGACAGCCCTGCCCATCACCTTCTCCAGGATCACATGAAACTCGCCATCCTGGCCTGGTCACATGATCTGACGAGCTACCCGAGGGTGACACACCCACATTTCAGCCAATCACACGCAGGCTTTGGGCTGGCATTTGCTACGTCACATGACATGTTCCAGGCTCTTGCCTAAATGTGACACCGGGGAAAAGACACATTACTCTAAACCAGTATTAATGTTTAAAAACTCAGTAACCGGCCTCTGGTAAATGTTTATAACTTAACCTACAAGTGAATGTAGTTTGAATTTGAACCCAATTTGTCACAGGGGGGGAACAATCCACTAAGAACATAAAGTAATTTACATCTGAAGAACCTCAGTGATTTCAGCTCCCAGTTGTCAGAGTTTAGTCCTCCATGGGCTAAGCATTTTTGTTCCATTTGCTCCAACATGACCATGTCAACAATCTCCTGAGTGAAGATGTCAGCACCAAATAATTGCACCGGTTCAATTTGACTCTAACCTCCAACAATAACAAAACACTATAGTGTCATCGCACATTCCATTTTATTACAGTGAATTCCAAAGTGGACACATCAGCCCGTGCATCCCTTGGATGTCTTTTTCTGGGCTTCTTCCCTGTTCCAGACGAGGGCCAGGATTGTGAGAGGTGTTTGGCTCCTCATGCTCTACAAAAGGCTCATGGGACTGAGGTGGCCCTTGTCTCATGGCAAGGAGTAATTGCTGGCTGCATATCTGGAGCTTGCATCTGGGTAGCCTGGTATCACCTCAAACGTTCCATTGGCATGAGGCTCTGAGGGGGCAAGGCTGGTGTCCTGGCATCCTGGCATGTGCTGTTCTCCTGAGAGGTGGCAGGATCAGGCAGGTGGAGACCGGCCACAGGCCGTTCCACTGCGAACAGGATCAGTGAGATGGCTGGTCTGATGGCAGCTATCAGATGCTGAAAGCCCTGCGAGGCAGTGGTCACCGTGTCTGGAAGCCGCTGCACAGGCTGCGCTCCATTTTGTCCCCTAATAATCCATGGAGAACAGTGTGGAAGGATTTGCAGGATGATTAACGGTCTGACAGGCCGATAGGACTTTATGTGCTCCCACAACCCTTACAATGAGGAGGGGCACCCACACCGAGTATCCCACTGGATGTAACACCTGAATTCAGAGCCAGAACAATAGCACCCCTACCACTGCCCAGAGTGAGACTAACAGTAGCACCCTTACCACTGCCCCGAGAACAGTAGCACCCTTACCACTGCCCCGAGAACAGAAGCACCCTTACCACTGCCCCGAGAACAGAAGCACCCTTACCACTGCCCCGAGAACAGAAGCACCCTTACCACTGCCCCGAGAACAGTAGCACCCTTACCAGTGCCCCGAGAACAGTAGCACCCTTACCAGTGCCCCGAGAACAGTAACACCCCTACCAGTGCCCCGAGAACAGTAACACCCCTACCAGTGCCCCGAGAACAACAGTAACACCCGAGTGAGACCAGGGAATTCAATAGTTGTACTGTTGCGAAAATATAAGGATGGAAATTATGGCTGGTAATTTCCTCGCTGTCGTAACTTCCCCGGAGATGTGGCGGAACCCCTTCCCCCTTCACGCGCGTAAACAGGTTTTCAGCCGCACTTGCGCCAAAGTTAAGGCGGCGAAGCGGGAGAAGCTCCGAGGATATTCGCTTCCTCTGTTTGCTGTTGTTCCAGAATGAACGTTTAACGTGCTCCTGCCAACTGCCTCGCTGCACGGTTTTAAGGCAGGCGTTACCTTGTTTATTGTAAAACAGCACGGCGAGGAATTTGACACATCTACGTTAAGCATTCCCGTGACACCCGAGTGATCGTTTCTACCTTGTAGAGTAGATCTCTAATACATCAGTCTGTGTGATTAGAAAGTCCTCATTCTGATAAACTTTCACTTTATAATTACAGCCAATCGGTAAAGAAATCAGACTTCACCAACACACCAAATTTAGCCGTTCCCTTGCAATCGGTAAAGAATCAAACCTTTGCTGAAACGGATCCCCAGAAACAGGAGCTGCTCTTCAGAGTCCCCACTAGTTTGCAGTAATGACGTGTGATTAGCTTTTCCGCCTTAGCTTTGAAAATGTTGAGACTGTCCAATGGCTGTGAGCTGTATACGAGCTGAGATTTCCCCTGCACTGTGCCCACAGCATGTTAAATATAATCGCATCGCAGAGTCACATCGCAATTAGATCGTACCAGCTTCTTCAGCATGCTGTGTTCTGCTTCCCAAGCTCAGTCGCCTGGCACTGTGTGTGACAGCAAAGCTCTGAAAAGCTCTGCCTTTAATATTTAAACTGGTTTGAAAGTCCCGAGTGCCTTGCAATGCAGTCCGGCCTAAGTCTAATATGTTACCTATGTAAAGGCAAGAGACGTAATATATTATCTTTACGCTCTGCTGCCGTCATTAAAGACTGAATAGCTGTTTCTTCAGATGTACAGAGTCAGAAATTAGAAAGGAGACCAAAGTTTAGACAAACGGAGCGCTCCAGCTGACCAGTCTCATTAACCGATGTGCTACTGGTGACAAGCCGCAATGAAGTTGAGCGATAAGCCCTGATTTTAACTCTGGGGGGGGGGGGGGAGGGGGCATGGGGGTGAGGGAGGTGGGTGGCAAACCATCTGCATAGACCCCGTCAGTCTCCCGGCCAAACACTGACTGGAAGTGGTAGCTGGCCAGCGAGCGGGATGTCAGGCGCCAGGAGGCCCTGAAGGAACGGTCCCCGGGCACTCAGTTAAGTGGTTGGGAGGTGGTTCGGGAATGCCTTGCCTTCGAGGGAGGGAGGGGAAACCCGGGGCAGGGGAGGCCTTAATCTTCTCTTGTGGGGCTCAGAGGGGCACTCCTATTCCTCCTGATCCCACATAGAAAGTAAAAAAAGAAGATCCCCTTACCCTTTTTTGGGCCTCTTCTGGCCCCGGCTCCTCTCCCGGCTGGGTTGGGCTGATGGGGAAACCACAACGAATTCCCTGTGCGTCCTCGGAGACTGAACTGCCTATTTAAAGAAGGACCAACAACAACACTCAAGAAGCTCGACACCATCCAGGACAAAGCAGCCCGCTTGATTGGCACCCTATCCACCACCTTAAACATTCACTACCGTGTCTGCAGTGTGCACCATCTACAAGATGCACTGCAGCAACTCGCCAAGGCTTCTTCGGCAGCACCTCCCAAACCCGCGACCTCTACCACCTAGAAGGACAAGGGCAGCAGGCATGGGAACACCACCACCTGCAAGTTCCCCTCCAAGTCACACACCATCCTGACTTAGAAATATATCGCCGATCCTTCATCGTCGCTGGGTCAAAATCCTGGAACTCCCTCCCTAACAGCACTGTGGGAGCACCTTCACCACACGGACTGCAGCGGTTCAAGAGGGCAGCTCACCACCACCTTCTCGAGGGCAATTAGTGATGGGCAATAAATGCTGGCCTTGCCAGCGACGCCCACATCCCAGGAACGAATAAAAAAAACCCTGTTGGCTTCTCCCACAGCGTCCCTGTAACTACATACCCGTACCTAAACGGGGCTTTCCGGCAAACGTCCGCCAAAATTCAGCGGCGCAGTGGTCGAGGCCCCGAGGAAATTCACCCTCCATTAGTGGCCAGAACTTGGAAAATCATCGACAGGACATAAGTATGATCACTGGTTAAAATTTCACCAGATTTCTATCAACCAATTTACAAACGCATCTTTCCATATCGCATATTATGTGGCTAAAACAATACTACTGACTATCTTCGAATCATACAGCACAGAAGGAAGCCATTCGGCCCATCGTGCCTGTGTCAGCTGTTTGAGCGAGCTATCCAATTAGTCCCACTCCTGTGTTCTTTCCCCATAGCCCTGCAATTTTCTTCCCTTCAAGTATTATCGAATTCCTTTGAAAGTTATTATTGAATCTGCTTCCACCACCCCATCAGGCAGTGCATTCCAGATCATGACAACTCGCTGTGTAAAAAAAATTCTCCTCATCTCACCTCTGGCTCTTTTGCTAATTACCTTCAATCTGTGTCCTCTGGTTACCAACCCTACTGCCAGTGGAAACAGTTTCTCCTTATTTACTTTACCAAACCCTTCATGATTTTGACTACCTCTATTAAATCTCCCCTTAACCTTCTATGCTCTAAGGAGAATAATTCCAGCTTATTTAATCTCTCCATCTATTGATCTAATATCTGCATGGCAAGTGCCAGAAAATGTGGTTGTCCAAGGTTGCACTGGCAAGAGAGATTCTTTCAACTGAAGTGTTTATGAGGTTGGTCACAAGCCTCTTTTTTGCCAATGTCAATTCACCATCACCAGGCACAAGTTGTTGGATTCCCTCCTCATCCACAACCAAGATCCAGATCTGTGTCTTGCTCAGGCCAAGGTAGAGCCTCTGTGAATGGCGAGGTTGCACATCATGTACCACACCACAAGAATCCTACACACATTGGGTGGCTCACACTGCATAGCACCCCTAGAATGATTAAAGTACACGTAACACTGTTTGAGCAAAAACAAACCTTTACTCTATAATGAACCGTACAACTGTGTTTGCTGGGTTGAACCTATGCTTGGCTGGCATTTGGAAGTGCCATAAAGGGGGTCACGAGTTGTGGTTTCAAGCCAACTAGCCTTGCAGCTTCCCGTTCAAATGCAAGACTGGCTAAGGATGACGGAGTCACTCGTGGACTCGAATATTCAGCAGCTGTTGAGAGGATCACTTTCTGCACATTGTATATTGAAGGAGCAGAAGTCCTTACTGTGAGGCATTTCATCCTATTAACTTGTGCCACCGAGGTGAGTGCAGTTAACCATTGTGTGCACTCTGGGAAAGCCGCCAAGGGCAGAGAAATGTTGCTGATTGACAAACTGTTTCCTAGAAATGAACGAACACACCAGCCTTTCAGAATAGTTTGTTGGGGTACAGTTGGCACAGGCTTCTGACGAGTGCCACTGTAATCTCTCCTAGGGCCTGGAATGATCCTGTAGCAAAAAAAAAAATGAATGACTTTAACAACCATGGTTAGTGCAATTGTAGTCACTGAGGATCCCACCAAAGCTACACCCAACATTTCATAGAGATCTGTTATTGCCTTTCGCATAAGCCTCAGGACTCTACTGTCTTTCATAGGGTACGATCAGATGAGACATTAAACTGAGGCTCCATCTGCCTGCTCAGGTGGATATTAAAGATCCCATGCATTATTTGAAGAAGAACAGAGAGTTGTCCCAGTGTCTTGGCCAACATTCATCCCTCAACCAACATGCTGAAGGAAAGTGAAGACCTAGTGTTGGTATACTGAGGAGAAGGGAGGAGCTGTTCCTCACCTTCCACCTCAATTTCCTCAGGTTATGACCATAAGAGGTTCAGACACTGGGGAACCCAGGGAGCTGATAGTGGGGATTTCGCCAGGACCGTGCACAGACCAAAGGGTTTGACAGAGCCTGACACAAAGATAAAGAGGAGCCCCAAGGCAAGTGGCACTCTTATTATCAGCTCCTACCAAATTCTCGGGCTTTGGGGCCTTCTGACCGACAGCCAGGCCCACAGACACGCTCCTGTTTTCACTCGGTTTCTGTCCCTAACAAGAATGGTCCTGGGCCACGTTAAACGCCTGGGTCACCGAAATCAGGCTCAGCTCAACGCTGGGACAGAGGAGAGCCAGGGATATCGGCCCCAATATATTTTCCCCAAACCCACAAGACTGTGGCTGGGGATCACCAGTTTCTACACTTGGTAAGGCATTTAGAGAACGTGACGAACAGCATCTTCAACAGTGCAACCTGGATTCAGCGACAATCAGCACGATCGATAAGAACAAGTTTAATGGGCTTCAGATCTCTTAATTTCGACAATTCAATAAAAGGAAACACTGGAGAAACAACATTAAAAGAGAAATTAACTTCATTTGATGTAGTTTACCTTTTTTTTAAATTTCTAAAGCATTTTATCCTGAATGGATGGATGTCCTGCCTCTGTTGAGATCTTCAGTGGTTTGCCTGTTGGAGGTACGGGGTGGTGCGGACTGTCTACACTAGGAGTTTGTGATGTGATGCTCTGTGGGGTGCTGCAGGGTGCCTGCATAGGGGGCTCTTGATGCAGTTTTGTCATTTCCTCAGCTGTGGGCCCTGTCTTGCCCAAGTGGGAAACGCTGATCTCAAAGGTGCATTCAATGAGTTACCTTTGATGAAACAGCAACTTTCGCCGTTAGCCGCACATTAAATCATTGTGCATCCTCAGCAAGAAATCACAGCCAAATACTCTCACAGATCAGAGTTATAAATCAAACCCTTACCTCACCTTAGAAGTAGTGAAGATTTATTACGGCAGATTTTGTCTAACTAACGAGCTACTTTATTTAACGACACCTGCAGCACGATATGACAACACAGTGACCAATTTAATCAGCAGAAGTATGAGAATGAAAACCAAACTTTCAGGATTACAGTGATAGAGCTTTGGCTATGATCAATTTAACGTGACATTATGGCAGGGCCTAACTCCTTCAGTCAAAAATGAGAAGTCGCACAACACCAGGTTATAGTCCAACAGATTTATTTAAAATTACAAGCTTTCGGAGCTATCCTGCCCCTTCTTCAGGTAAAGTAACTTTACCTGAAGAAGGGGCGATCGATAGCTCCGAAAGCTTGTAACTTTAAATAAATCTGTTGGACTATAACCTGGTGTTGTGCGACTTCTCATTTTTGTCCACCCCAGTCCAACACCGACATCTCCGCATCATGTCCTTCAGTCAAAGCAGCACAGTAACATGCACAAGGCAATATTCAGTCTGAAACTTAAAGGGTATAAAAACAACACATGTGACCTCTAAACTGAGAGGCCAGTAGTTATGTAGAATCACTCAGAGGAGCTCTGATCTCTTCTATAGCGGACTGTAATGGATCAGACCTTTGGTTCGGCTCCGATTCAGTTCTGATTTCCTGTCATTCAGACCAGTATCTGTCAGTGATACCCTTACTGTAGCTGCAAGTCTTTGGTGATTTTCCAATGTACGCTGGAGCCTTCCCGTGCCAATTGGACGGCAGACAGACTCTTCATTACCCGATTGGATGATTCTTGACTGTCCGTCAAACAGCCTTTTTTTCCCATCTCCAACATTTTTATAAAAATGTTGAAAGAAAATACTTTTCTTGTGCCCCTATGTTTTTTCTCCTGTGTTTCTCTCAGCAGTGCCCTGGGGACTCCAGGATCAGTCCTGGAGGGTTGGCAACCCTATCTCACAGGCTGAGGAGGAGGGGTAGATGTTGTGGCTTTTGATGGACAGTTGTAGATTTGTATCTACCTTCAGGAGGCGGGGGTGAAATTGCTTGGGACAGGGGGAGGAGGCGGGGGGGAAGGTAGGTTTCTGCGGGTCTCTCTATGTAGCGAGGGTGGGATCCCAGTGGAAGTCCTCGGAAAATATTGGAGGCCCGGTCCCGACGGGTCTACGCCTTTTCCGGGGAGTTTTCTCTTTGCCTTGTAAGGGGCAGAACCTCTCTCCGCTCAGTCATGACCCAATACCCTCGATTTTAACTCCAGAGACTTGAGCACATAATCTAGGCTGACACTCCAGTGCAGTACTGAGGGAGTGCTGTACTGTTGGAGGTGCCGTCTTTCAGATGAGACAATAAACCTTCCGGAGGACATAAAAGATCCCATGGCACTATTTTGAAGAAGAGCAGCAGAGTTCTCCCCAGTGTCTTGGACAATATTTATCCCTCAATCAACATCATCAAAACAGATTATCTGGTCAAACTTGCTGTTTGTGGGACCTTGCAGTGTGCAAATTGGTTGCTGTCTGCAAAGGGATATAGATATAGATAGACTAAGTGAGTGGGCAGTAAGGTGGCAGATGGAGTATAATGTAGGGAAATGTGAGGTTATTCACTTTGGTAGGAAGAATAGAAAAACAGAATATTTTTTAAATGGTGGAAAACTTTCAAATGTTGGTGTTCAGAGAGATTTGGGTGTCCTCGTGCAAGAAACACAGAAAGCTAGCATGCAAGTACAGCAAGCAATAAGGAAGGCAAATGGCATGTTGGCCTTTATTGCAAGGGGTTTGGAGTATAATAGTAAGGAAGTCTTGTTACAATTGTACAGGGCCTTGGTGAGACCACACCTGGAGTACTGTGCACAGTTTTGGTCTCCTTATCTAAGGAAGGATATACTTGCCTTGGAGGTGGTGCAACAAAGGTTCACTAGATTGATTCCTGGGATGAGAGCTGGGTCTGTTTTCCTTGGAACAGAGGAGGCTGAGGGGAAACCTTATTGAGGTGTATAAAATTATGAGGGGCATAGATAAAGTGGATAGAAAGGACCTATTTCCCTTAGCAGAGGGGTCAAAAACCAGGGGGCACAGATTTAAAGTAATTGGGGGAAGGTTTAGAGGGGATTTGAGGGGAAATTTCTTCACCCAGAGGGTTGTGGGGGTCTGGAACTCACTGCCTGAAAGGGTGGTAGAGGCAGGAACCCTAACCACATTTAAAAAGTACTTGGATGTGCACTTGGGATGCTCTAACCAGCAGGGCTACGGACCAAGAGCTGGGATGTGGGATTAGGCTGGATAGCTCTTTGTTGGCCGGCGCAGACACAATGGGCCGAAATGGCCTCCTTCCATGCTGTAACTTCCTATGATTCTATGATTCTATGAGAGGGCTGTCCTATGATGAGAGATTGTGTAGACTGGGCCTATACTTTCTGGAGTTTAGAAGAATGAGAGGTGATCTCATTGAAACATACAAGATTCTGAAGGGGATTGACAGGGTAGATGCCGAGAGGTTGTTTCCCCTGGCTGGAGTGTGGAGAACGAGGGGGCATAGTCTCAGGATAAGGGGTCGGCCATTTAAGACTGAGATGTGGAGGAATTTTTTCACTCAGAGGGTTGTGAATCTTTGGAATTCTCTGCCCCAGAGGGCTGTGGATGCTGAGTCTTTGAGTATATTCAAGGCTGAGATAGATAGTTTTTTGGACTCAAGGGGAATCAACGGATATGGAGATCGGGCGGGAAAGTGGAGTTGAGGTCGATGATCAGCCATGATCTTATTGAATGGCGGAGCAGGCTCGAGGGGCCGTATGGCCGACTCCTGCTCTTACTTCTTATGTTCTTATGTTCTCATCACAACAGTGACTACACTTCAAAAGTACTTAATTGGCTGTAAAGCGCTTTGGACGGTTCTGAGGTTGTGAAAGGTGCTATATGAATGCAAGTTCTTTCCCTTCGTTCTGACTGATTGCTCAGGGCAGGAAATTCTTGAGAATAGAATAAAATGATTCTATTTATGAAGAATGATCGCTGACAGATGCTCACCAGCAGTGGACTAAATAGGGAATGTCAGGTATATGATATTGGAATACAAGCCAGAAGCCTGTCTATCATGTCAGAACAGTGCATCAGAATATGTCATCAAGTTCCCTCTACCAAGGCAATGAGTCCTGCAGAATGACTGTCTGAAGCTCTCTTTCCTTTACTGCTACACTATCAAGGAGTACAACTGGCTGTAAAGGAACCATACGGGATTCTTGGCTTTATAAATAGAGGCATAGAGTACAAAAGCAAAGAAGTTATGCTAAACTTTATAAAACACTGGTTAGGCCCCAGCTGGAGTATTGTGGCCAATTGTGGGCACCACGCATTAGGAGGGTGCAGAAAAGATTGACAAAAATGTTACTAGGGATGAGGGACTTCAGTAATGTAGAGAGCCTGGAGAAACTGGGGTTGTTCTCCTTAGAGCAGAGAAAGTTAAGGGGAGATTCGATAGAGTTGTTCAAAATCATGAATGGTTTTGATAGAGTAAATAAGGAGAAACTGTTTCCAGTGGCAGAAGGGTCAGTAACCATAAGACACAGATTTAAGGTAATTGGCAAAAGAACCAGAGGTGTCATGAGGGAAAAAAATGCATGCAATGAGTTGATGGCCCTGAATTTGCGGTCGGAGGCTTCCCGTGGAGAAATGCCACCGATCCGCAAATAAAATGCCCGCGTACCTGGTGGTCTGGGAGGTACAGAGATTGGCGGTCCTGGGCCTCTCTGGGTACCCGCGGGTAGAGGCCCATGTTTCTCGGACGCACAGAGTTCACAAGCGCCCCTGGGATCATGTGGGCCGGCCGAACCAATAAAAGAAGGGGGATCCCCATTCATGCTTATAGGGATTCCGTATGTACAGGAAACCCCATAAGCATGAATGGGAATACCCCAAAAAATACATCTACACTTCAAAAAAATATTACATATTTAAAATTAATTAAAATTACATTTAATTAAATATTTAAAACAAACATTTAATTTTTTGAAAAATAAATGTAAATGTTTTAAATGGGCTAAAAATAACCTTACCTTATTGTACAGGTTTGTTAATGTATAAATGATTGGAAAAAAAATATTTTAATATTTTTTTAAACTCTTTTACCAGGCGTAAAAATTTCACGGGCATTCGCTGGGCAGAAGTTGGGCAAATAGCGCAACTCTTCGCCCGCAGATGTCCATTTGCAGGGGATGCGCTGGATCTGTCAAGAAAATTCCGCGAAAACCCCTGCGCGGCCCTTATCTCGTACGCACCCGTCAAATTCCGAGCCATTATGATCTGGAATGCACTGCCTGAAAGGGTGGTGGAAGCAGATTCAATAGCAACCTTCAAAGGGGAAGGGGAAAATTTGCAGGGATATGGGGAACGAGCAGGTGTGTGGGACTAATTGGTAGCTCTTCCAAAGAGATGGCACAGTTACGATGGGCTGAATGGCCACCTTCTATGCTGTATCTTTCTAAGATTCGACGATTCGAACTGAGCCCTGCACCATGCTGTATGAACGAGCTGAAGATCCCAGGTTGGACATGCTATATTCTGTTCGTATGGGAGCAGAGAAGCACAAACGCAGGCAAACGTGTATCTGTAGAGACATACACCCAGTTTTCAACATCTCAACACAACTTGGATATGCACTTGAAGTGCCGTAACCTACAAGGCTAAGGACCAAGAGCTGGGAAGTGGGATTAGGCTGGATAGCTCTTTCTCAGCCAGCACAGACACAATGGGCCAAATGGCCTCGTTCTGTGACGAAAATTTCTATGATTCTGTAACTGTGAAATATGCAGGGAGATTTTCCTGAGTCTGCGTCCCTCCACACTGGATCACCTGGGAATAACGAATATCGGAAAATCGGATGGGTCTGAGCGTATGGTCTGAAAGGAAGTCGTCCAATGTTACATTGCTATTACTAAGAGAAATTCCGCTATAGTGGGTAGTGTTGGTCAGTCAGTGACAATCTCCTGTAATGGGAGGTGCTTGGCGTTGTGTGACAATTCTCCGTGGTAAAAATCACCAGGCTGGGAGGTGGTATCAAAGTAAAATGTTTTATTGATCCTTGAGATGTGAGAAACACTAGTATGACAGTATTTATTGCCCATCCTTAATTGCACTGCGGGTATTAGAAATCAACTCCACGATGCTGGACTGGAGTCATATGTAGACCAGCCAATAGTAAAGCAGTTAGATTTTTACAACAGTCTTTCAGTTTTCATGCTCATCTATTCTTGTGCTAGCCTATAAATTACCACGTGTTATGTGTCATGGTAGGATTTGAACTCATATCCTCTGGATTGCTAGTCCAGTAATGTACCCAGTAGTACATACTGCAGCCACAGTGACCAGTGATGGAGGGGATGGAGATTTTGTCCAGTAGCAGAGACACTGATCAAATGGACTACTCTGTTCTAGATGGTGTTGGTCTTCTTGTGTGTTGTTACAGTTACACCCATCTGGACGAATGATGAGTATTCCATCGCACTCCTGACTTGAACCTTGTAGATGGTGGAAAAGCTTTGAGGGATCACGTGGTGAGCCACTCATTGCAGAGAATGCAGCTTCTGCCCTGCTCTTGTAACCACAGTGCTGATACGGCTGGTCTAGCTAATTTTCTGGCCATTGGTAACGCCCAAGATGTTGATGGTGTGGGGAAATCGGTGATAGTGGTACCATTGGGCTTTTCCTTGTTTGGAATGGTCATTACCTGATACTTATTAGCATGAATGTTAATTTAAAAAAATTCATTCTGGGAATGTGGGCATCGCTGGCATGGCCTGCATTTATTGCCCATCCATAGTTGCCCTGAGAAGATGGTGGTGGGCCTTCTTCTTGAACGGTTGCAGTCCATGTGGTGAAGGTACCTCCACAGTGCTGTTAGGTAGGGAGTTCCAGGAATTTGACCCAGCGACTATGAAGGAACGGCGATATACTGTATGTCCAAGTCAGGATGGTGTGTGACTTGGAGGGGAACTTGGAGGTGATGGTGTTCCCATGCACCTGCTGCCCTTGTCCTTCAAGGTGGTAGAGGTCGCGGGTTTGGGAGGTGCTGTCGAAGCAGCCTTGGCAAGTTGCTGCAGTGCATCCTGTGGATAGTGCACACTGCAGCCACGTGTCAGCCCAAGCCTGGATGTTGTAGGCTGGTATGGTCTGCTTCCTTAGCGGAAGAGTTGTCAATTGTCAGCAAACAGCCCCACTCCTGATCTTATGATGGAGGGAAGGTTATTGATGAAGCAATTAAGATGGGCTGAGCCAAGGGACTTAGGAACTCTTGGAGTCCAACACTGTCCTGCTGGAGATACCAAATAGAATTGGTTATACTACATATTTTTGAAAACTGGGAATAACAACAGCAATGGGACAGACAGCATGTGCTGTACATATTTGATTCGTATTTAAAGCAACTCCCAAAGCAGTTTTTCAGTAACAATACCACAGTAGCGGGAGATATCCATCAGTGCATGACAGTTCTACAGTAAGGAGGGTATCCGCCAGCAACATTCAATCAGGTGCATTTGATAAAATTACTGTAAAAGACCAATGTTGGCATGGTAACGGGCCTTACCCAGAATGCTGGCACTAATCTGTCACAGATCTCTCGCACGACTAATTGATTTTTTTAAATCTCAGTCTTGAAAAAAAAACCTACGATAAATATAATTAAACCACATCCTAAACGCTGGCACGTGAGCAGGTAGAGTGCGATTCTCCAGTAGCAGCTCATAAGGAGCACTTCCTCCAGGTGACTGCCTTGGCCTACTGTCTGTCATTCAGCAGTGGAATGATCAGTTATACAATTTAAAAAGAAATAGGGACTCCCCCTACAGCGGGAGCCAGGGGGCTTATTATACAGTACGAAGCTCAACATGACAGCTCAGTTCAAAACTTCTCCCAACTGTTCCAGTCGAACTCTTTCCACAGGTTAGAATGCAGTTGACATGATGGTCTCGACTGTGTTTTGCGGGATTGTCCCGTTAGGAGACACCCGGAGCGGTGCGTTTCTCCAGAACTTTCTGTTCTTGAATTCCTCGTTGATTTCGAGCGGGGTCTTACCCCTCGTTTCCAGGACAATGAAATACGTCAGGATGGTGAGCGCCAAACAGACTCCGCAGAATATCACGAAGCAGAGGTAGCCCAGGCCTTCCTGCAACAGAACACACACAGCCAGTGAGGAAAGAAAGAAAACAGGGCGAAGGATGGTCAGTGAGTGAGACTGAGGGAGGGTCAGTGAGACTGAGGGAGGGTCAGTGAGAGAGACTGAGGGAGGGTCAGTGAGAGAGACTGAGGGAGGGTCAGTGAGAGAGACTGAGGGAGGGTCAGTGAGAGAGACTGAGGGAGGGTCAGTGAGAGAGACTGAGGGAGGGTCAGTGAGACTGAGGGAGGGTCAGTGAGAGAGACTGAGGGAGGGTCAGTGAGAGAGACTGAGGGAGGGTCAGTGAGAGAGACTGAGGGAGGGTCAGTGAGAGAGACTGAGGGAGGGTCAGTGAGAGAGACTGAGGGAGGGTCAGTGAGACTGAGGGAGGGTCAGTGAGAGAGACTGAGGGAGGGTCAGTGAGAGAGACTGAGGGAGGGTCAGTGAGACTGAGGGAGGGTCAGTGAGAGAGACTGAGGGAGGGTCAGTGAGAGAGACTGAGGGAGGGTCAGTGAGAGAGACTGAGAGAGGGTCAGTGAGACTGAGGGAGGGTCAGTGAGACTGAGGGAGGGTCAGTGAGTGAGACTGAGGGAGGGTCAGTGAGAGAGACTGAGGGAGGGTCAGTGAGACTGAGGGAGGGTCAGTGAGAGAGACTGAGGGAGGGTCAGTGAGACTGAGGGAGGGTCAGTGAGACTGTGGGAGGGTCAGTGAGACTGAGGGAGGGTCAGTGAGAGAGATTGAGGGAGGGTCAGTGAGAGAGACTGAGGGAGGGTCAGTGAGAGAGACTGAGGGAGGGTCAGTGAGACTGAGGGAGGGTCAGTGAGAGAGACTGAGGGAGGGTCAGTGAGTGAGACTGAGGGAGGGTCAGTGAGACTGAGGGAGGGTCAGTGAGAGAGACTGAGGGAGGGTCAGTGAGAGAGACTGAGGGAGGGTCAGTGAGAGAGACTGAGGGAGGGTCAGTGAGACTGAGGGAGGGTCAGTGAGAGAGACTGAGGGAGGGTCAGTGAGACTGAGGGAGGGTCAGTGAGAGAGACTGAGGGAGGTTCAGTGAGAGAGACTGAGGGAGGGTCAGTGAGAGAGACTGAGGGAGGGTTAGTGAGACTGAGGGAGGGTCAGTGAGAGAGACTGAGGGAGGGTCAGTGAGAGAGACTGAGGGAGGGTCAGTGAGAGAGACTGAGGGAGGGTCAGTGAGACTGAGGGAGGGTCAGTGAGAGAGACTGAGGGAGGGTCAGTGAGACTGAGGGAGGGTCAGTGAGAGAGACTGAGGGAGGGTCAGTGAGACTGAGGGAGGGTCAGTGAGAGAGACTGAGGGAGGGTCAGTGAGACTGAGGGAGGGTCAGTGAGACTGAGGGAGGGTCAGTGAGAGAGACTGAGGGAGGGTCAGTGAGTGAGACTGAGGGAGGGTCAGTGAGTGTGACTGAGGGAGGGTCAGTGAGACAGGGAGGGTCAGTGAGACAGGGAGGGTCAGTGAGACTGAGGGAGGGTTAGTGAGACTGAGGGAGGGTCAGTGAGACTGAGGGAGGGTCAGTGAGACTGAGGGAGGGTCAGTGAGAGAGACATTGGAGGGAGCGAGGACAGGTATGCTGGTAAAGAAGGAGTAAGTTTGACGAAGGAACTGATGTAAAGGAGTGATGGGAAGCTTTCAGCGACAGTCTATTTTAAAATGTTGACGGTACTTACAACCATGAAAGAGAAAACCATTCCGACGAGGAAAAGGCCGAACCAGTTGAGGAAGCCGTTGATAACGTAGCCAGCTGGCCGGTCAGATTGGAGAAATATTTCCGAGGGTAATATGATAGTTACTCCACCTGGAAAATGACCAAGAAATATTTCAATTACCAATCACCTCAACCAGGCTCACCATCAGAAACAATCGGCCCTTCACTTTTAACTAGGGCTGCCAACCCTCCCACATAGTCCTGGCGTCTCAGTGCCGTTGGAGAAAATCATAGAGGCATAGAAAAAAATTGGAGTTGAGAAGAGTCTGTTTGCTGTCCAATTGATGGGAAGCCATTGCGCCTCAAGGATGGACGTGTCCAGAGGTTAATGGCGGGATCGTGGGGGCGGGGCAGATGGAGGCATGAGGTCATGTGATGAAACCTCCTGGAATACATCCAACCAGAGTTGGCAACTTTACCTTTAACGAGCTGGTTGCGTGTGTGAAGGGCCAGTTTAGGACAGAAGCCAGAAGGCATAATCTTAACGCAGACGGTGACAAACAGCTGGAACAGCTGCCAGCGAGGGTTGTTGGGACGAGGGTGCTGGACACATTTAATGCCTTTTTTAATCTGGTGGCGTTTCGGTTCGGATTCTGGGAAACCAGTGCCCTGAGCTGGCTCTCTGGTGTTTCCACTGCCAAATCCGGCTCTTGTATTCCGGTGGCAGATTTGTAGCCGCACAAAGAACCAGATCTACCATTCTGTCGCCGAGATTAGGGAGCCGGATTTTTGCCATGAGAGTTGGCTCGTGGTCTCATTGGAATTCAAACTAAAACGGCAGCAAAAAAGGAGCAGCTTTCGGAGGAGCCGGATACCGTCATGGGAAGAGGGTGGGATTGGCATTCTCGAAGAAAGAGATCGAATGGGCCAAGGAGCCGTCTTCAGCTCAAAGGATTGGAGGAGAAAAGGGTGTAAGAATCCTGAGAAATCTCCATTTCAGATTCCCACTAACTAACATGGACGAAATGAAATAAGCATCATTAGTTGTAGGTTTAAGTTTGAATTATGTATCTGTTAGTCAATGCACGCCGATTCTTGAAGAATCATGCTTTTAAACTAGTGTAATATGCCTTGGGTTGACCCGGTCAGATTTTAAAATGGAAGAAAGAGGCCTGTTTGACCAAATATTAAAAATGCAGACTTCAACAAGGGCCTGGAAATTCGTTGGGGGGTTCTCCAAGTCTCCCACAGTAACTTCAGTGGAATTCTCAGGGCAATGGCTGTTTTCAAGTGGTTGTGCCATTTCTCTGGCGATTCTGTCGATCTTCCACCAAACTTGAGAACACCGACTCCCCTGTGGAATTTCAGGGCCAAGACGTTTTGAACTGGCTCCCAGTAGCTCCCCTCACTGTCACTACGCACTGGCTTCAGTATTGCCCCTCTGCCCATAGGCCACCACAACAAGGTGCCAATTCGAAATGTCAAATAGCACTTGTGCCTTGGATGGTGACAGTGGTGTATTTCAGTGTTTAGGTTTTTTATTTGTTCATGGGATCTGGGCGTCGATGGCAAGGCCAGCATTTATTGCCCATCCCTAGTTGCCCTTGAGAAGGTGGTGGTGAGCCGCCTTCTTGAACCGTTGCAGTCCGTGTGGTGAAGGTACTCCCACAGTGCTGTTAGGGAGGGAGTTCCAGGATTTTGACCCAGCGACGATGAAGGATCGGCGATATATTTCTAAGTCAGGATGGTGTGTGACTTGGAGGGGAACTTGGAGGTGGTGGTGTTCCCATGCGCCTGCTGCCCTTGTCCTTCTAGGTGGAAGAGGTCGCGGGTTTGGGAGGTGCTGCCGAAGAAGCCTTGGCAAGTTGCTGCAGTGCATCTTGTAGATGGTACACACTGCAGCCACGGTATGCCGGTGGTGGAGGGAGTGAGTGTTAAAGGTGGTGGATGGGGTGCCAATCAAGCAGGCTGCTTTGTCCTGGATGGTGTCGAGCTTCTTGTGTGTTGTTGGACCTGCACTCATCCAGGCAAGTGGAGAGCATTCCATCACACTCCTTACTTGTGCCTTGTAGATGGTGGAAAGGCTTTGGGGAGTCAGGAGGTGAGACACTCGCCGCAGAATACCTAGCCTCTGACCTGCTCTTGTTGCCACAGTATTTATGTGGCTGGTCCAGTTAAGTTTCTGGTCAATGGTGACCCCCAGGATGTTGATGGTGGGGGATTCGGCGATGGTAACGTCGTTGTATGTCATGGGAAGGTGGTTAGACTCTCGCTTGTTGGAGATAGTCATTGCCTGGCACTTCTGTGGCGCGAATATTACCTGCTACTTATCAGCCCAAGCCTGAACGTCGTCCAGGTCTTGTTGCATGCGGGCATGGACTGCTTCATTATCTGAGGAGTTGCGAATGGCACTGAACATTGTGCAGTCATCAGCGAACATCCCCATTTCTGACCTTATGTTGGAGGGAAGGTCAATGATGAAGCAGCTGAAGATGGTTGGGCCTAGGACACTGCCCTGAGGAACTCCTGCAGCGATGTCCTGGGGCTGTGATGATTGACCTTCAACCACCACAACCATCTTCCTTTGTGCTAGGTATGACTCCAGCCAGTGGAGCGTTTTCCCCCCCCGATTCCCATTGACTTCAGTTTTACTAGGGCTCCTTGATGCCACACTTGGTCAAATGCTGCCTTGATGTCAAGGGCAGTCACTCTCACCTCACCTCTGGAATTCAGCTCCTTTGTCCATGTTTGGACTAAGGCTGTAATGAGGTCGGGAGCCGAGTGGTTCTGGCGGAACCCAAACTGGGCATCAGTGAGCAGGTTGTTGGTGAGTAAGTGCTGCTTGATAGCACTGTTGATGACACTTTCCATCAGTTTGCTGATGATTGAGAGTAGACTGATGGAGCGGTAATTGGCTGGATTGGATTTGTCCTGCTTTTTGTGGACAGGACATACCTGGGCTGACCGTGTTGCAAGATCGGTCAAGTGTGTTTCAAGAATGGGGTGGCTACTTCGAAGAAAGGGTACCTGTAGAATTCGGCTCACCTGGGCCTAGTCCATAGCTGAAGACATAAGCAAAGATGATGAATAAGCTGCAATACGGCATCCAGCTAACGAGGTGCTGCCGGAAAAAGGACAGGATTAGGTGCCAGTCGTGTGAACTAGAACATCCACCACCCACCGCACCCCCCGCCCCCCCCCCCCCCCCCACACACACACACACACACACACACACACACACTGCCCGTCAATCACTTCATCTCTCTGAAGACCCACTGTGGGGAAACCAGAATATAAGGTGAGAAATGGCCATTCGAACCTCATCCCTCGAGCACATTAACTCTGCCATCGAACTGTATTTTGAATGACCCCGATGTTTTTGTCTGTATTACTTAGTTTGGTTAGATTATTCCAAATATTTACGTTCTTTTGCCTTGAAACCATGTGGGATATTAGTAATTATAGAATCATACAGCACAGAAGGAGACCATTCGGCCCATCGTGCTTGTGCTGGCTCTTTGAAAGAGCTATACAATTAGTCCCACTCCCCTGCTCTGGCCCCACAGCCCTGCAAATTTTTCCTTTTCCAGTATTTATCCAATTCCCTTTTGAAAGTTACTATTGAATCTGCTTCTACCACCCATTCAGGCAGCGCATTCCAGATCACAACAACTCGCTGTGTAAAAAAATTCTTCTTCTCTCACCTTTGGTTCTTTTGCCAATTACCTTAAATCTGTGTCCTCTGGTTACCAACCCTCCTGCCAGTGGAAACAGTTTCTCCCTATCTACTCGATCAAAACCATTCATAACTTTGAACACTTGTATTAAATCTCCCCTTAACCTTCTCTGCTCTAAGGAGAACAACCCCAGCTTCTCCAGTCTCTCCAGATAACTGAAGTCCCTCGTCCCGGGTAGAAACATAGAAACATAGAAACTAGGAGCAGGAGTAGGCCATTCGGCCCGTCGAGCCTGCTCCACCATTCAATACGATCATGGCTGATCATCCAAATCCAGTACCCTGTCCCTGCTTTCTCACACAGAATCCCCATCGAGCCTGCACCGACACATATCCCACCCTATCCCCGTAACCCCACGTATTTAATTCCCCCTAACATATCCCTTCCTATCCTATCCCCGTAACCCCACATATTTAATCCCCCCCTAACACTAAGGGTCAATTTATCATAGCCAAATCAACCTAACCCACACATTTTTGGAATGTGGGAGGAAACCGGAGTAAATCTCCTCTGCACCCTCTCCAAGCCCTTGACATCCTTGATGAACCTATTTTAATTAAGACATTAAACAGTTTAATTTTCTACAGAGATAACCAGACTGGCAAAAAACAGAATCACATAAAGTCCCATTTTTTTGCCTGATTATCCCCCTGTTGGGTGTTTGGTGCAGGGTTTACTGGCACCTGGAGATCACCTCTGAAATCTTGTTCTTGGCACCTCTGTCACTGCCCTGCTCTCTGCTGTTGTCCCGCTTGCTCTGATAACACTGATTTAATAATAATGAGAGCACTCTCATGTGAAAATCACCCTGGATGCTGTGGAGTCTCCAGAATCAAAATTCAGTAAGAAAGACTTGCATTTATAGAGCACTTTTCACTACCTCAGGACATCCCAAAGCGCTTTACAGCCAATGAAGTACTTTTGAAGTGCAGTCACTGCTGTAATGTAGGAAACGCGGCAGCCCATTTGCGCACAGCAAGATCCCACGAACTGAAATCAGATCATCTCTTTTAGTGATGTTTGTTGAGGGATAAATATTGACCAGGACACCGAGGAAGAACTCCCCTTCGAAATAGTGCCGTGGGATCTTTTACGTCCACCAGAGAGAGCAGACGGGGCCTCGGTTTAACATCTCATCCGAAAGACGGCACCCCCGACAGTGCAGCGCTCCCTCGGCACTGCACTGGAGTGTCAGCCTAGATTTTGTGCGTAAGTCTCTGGAGTGATGTGTACATCTACAGCTTAAGTTCCAGAGCCTGTGTGCTCACATGTTGTAGGTCTGGGGCTGTTGCTGAACTTTTCCAGGGAATTTGTCACTTTTTTTTTTGAAGCTGTTGGTCAGCGTTTGCTTGATTTTTAGGTTGGTGGGTGTGCTGACATGATTTGACACCATTTATCTCATTGCATCCAGGGTTTGGTACATGGGAAAGAGTTTTCCACGAACTTGGGGAACCTCAGTGGATATCAGAAAACCGTGGGTGCACTGTCCATAAATTCTTGTGGTGCGCTGGCAGCATCCCAGGATTCCTGGTACCAACGCAGCCTCGGAAAATTACCCGTGATGTCTTTTTCCTTTGTTTTTCAGAAAGAGAGTGGGTGAGGACCTTTAAAATCGGTGCCAGTGCCTGCATGGTGATCAGACTATGGCATGAAAGAAGCCCAGTGTGTAGTCAGGGGTGAGTGGGCTCCATCTCTCCTTTAGTTAATACTGTGCGAAATGAAAGTTGGGTGACACAGTGTCCCCACCCTGCAAATAATTATCAAAATCTCTGAAACACTGTGTACTCTGATGGTAAGGCCGTTTGTACAGAGTTCAAGCCACCATGCCACGAATCAGAATCATCCTGTTTATACAACAGGAAGAGTCGTGGCAATGTCGGCCCGATGGCTAATTAGTTGCGACACCTTCCTTTCGTAGGCGTGTGTGGCCCTTGAGAAAAGGAAACCAAATTCAATCAAAGACTAGCAGAAAGTGGAATTAATCTCCTGATTCCCTCTCCACAACACAGTTCACAAACTGCTACCCTCAGTCTCTGGGAGACACATAGCTCACAGCAACAGAGCCACTGAGAATTTGTTTAAATTGACTTCCCATTATAAGGCCTGTTAATTCCATAACACCCAGAACCCCCCACACCGAACCTCATCACGAAGGGGAATGTACAACTTCAGAACTTCCCGGGATAAGAGTCCTGAGCCTGTTGTAGTTTGGTGAATGGGTGTTGTAGTTTGGTGAATGGGTGTTGCAGTGTGGTGAATGGGTGTTGTAGTTTGGTGAATGGGTGTTGCCCTGTGGTGAATGGGTGCTGTAGTTTGGTGAATGGGTGTTGCCCTGTGGTGAATGGGTGTTGTAGTTTGGTGAATGGGTGTTGTAGTGTGGTGAATCGGTGTTGTGTGGTGTAGTGTGGTGAATGGGTGTTGTAGTTTGGTAAATGGGTGTTGTAGTGTGGTGACTGGGTGTTGTAGTGTGGTGAATGGGTGTTGTAGTGTGGTGAATGGGTGTTGTAGTGTGGTGAATCGGTGTTGTGTGGTGAATGGGTATTGTAGTGTGGTGAATGGGTGTTGTAGTTTGGTGAATGGGTATTGTAGTGTGGTGAATGGGTGTTGTAGTGTGGTGAATGGGTGTTGTGTGGTGAATGGGTGTTGTAGTGTGGTGAATCGGTGTTGCAGTTTGGTGAATGGGTGTTGTAGTTTGGTGAATGGGTGTTGTAGTTTGGTGAATGGGTGTTGTAGTTTGGTGAATGGGTGTTGTAGTTTGGTGAATGGGTGTTGCAGTTTGGTGAATGGGTGTTGTAGCTTGGTGAATGTGTGTTGCAGTTTGGTGAATGGGTGTTGTAGCTTGGTGAATGTGTGTTGCAGTTTGGTGAATGGGTGTTGCAGTTTGGTGAATGGGTGTTGTAGCTTGGTGAATGTGTGTTGCAGTTTGGTGAATGGGTGTTGCAGTTTGGTGAATGGGTGTTGTAGTGTGGTGAATGGGTGTTGTAGTTTGGTGAATGGGTGTTGTAGTTTGGTGAATGGGTGTTGTAGTTTGGTGAATGGGTGTTGTAGTTTGGTGAATGGGTGTTGCAGTTTGGTGAATGGGTGTTGCCCTGTGGTGAATGGGCGTTGTAGTTTGGTGAATGGATGTTGTAGTGTGGTGAATCGGTGTTGCAGTTTGGTGAATGGGTGTTGTAGTTTGGTGAATGGGTGTTGCCCTGTGGTGAATTGGTGTTGTAGTTTGGTGAATGGATGTTGTAGTGTGGTGAATCGGTGTTGTGTGGTGAATGGGTGTTGTAGTTTGGTGAATGGATGTTGTAGTGTGGTGAATCGGTGTTGTGTAGTGAATGGGTGTTGTAGTGTGGTGAATCGGTGTTGTGTGGTGAATGGGTGTTTTTGTGTGGTGAATGGGTGTTGTAGTTTGGTGAATAGGTGTTGCAGTTTGGTGAATGGGTGTTGCAGTTTGGTGAATGGGTGTTGTAGTTTGGTGAATAGGTGTTGCAGTTTGGTGAATGGGTGTTGCAGTTTGGTGAATAAGTGTTGCAGTTTGGTGAATGGGTGTTGTAGTTTGGTGAATAGGTGTTGCAGTTTGGTGAATAGGTGTTGCAGTTTGGTGAATAGGTGTTACAGTTTGGTGAATGGGTGTTGTAGTGTGGTGAATAGGTGTTGTAGTTTGGTGAATAGGTGTTGTAGTGTGGTGAATGGGTGTTGTAGAGTGGTGAATGGGTGTTGTAGTTTGGTGAATGGGTGTGGTAGTGTGGTGAATGGGCGTTGCAGTTTGGTGAATGGGTGTTGTAGAGTGGTGAATGGGTGTTGTAGTTTGGTGAATGGGTGTTGCAGTTTGGTGAATAGGTGTTACAGTTTGGTGAATGGGTGTTGTAGTGTGGTGAATAGGTGTTGTAGTTTGGTGAATAGGTGTTGTAGTGTGGTGAATGGGTGTTGTAGAGTGGTGAATGGGTGTTGTAGTTTGGTGAATAGGTGTTGCAGTTTGGTGAATAGGTGTTGTAGTTTGGTGAATAGGTGTTGTAGTGTGGTGAATGGGCGTTGTAGTTTGGTGAATAGGTGTTGCAGTTTGGTGAATAGGTGTTGCAGTTTGGTGAATAGGTGTTACAGTTTGGTGAATGGGTGTTGTAGTGTGGTGAATAGGTGTTGTAGTTTGGTGAATAGGTGTTGTAGTGTGGTGAATGGGTGTTGTAGAGTGGTGAATCGGTGTTGTAGTGTGGTGAATGGGTGTTGTAGTTTGGTGAATGGGTGTGGTAGTGTGGTGAATGGGTGTTGTAGTGTGGTGAATCGGTGTTGTGTGGTGAATGGGTGTTGTAGTTTGGTGAATGGGTGTTGTAGTTTGGTGAATGGATGTTGTAGTGTGGTGAATGGATGTTGTGTAGTGAATGGGTGTTGTAGTGTGGTGAATGGGTGTTGCAGTTTGGTGAATGGGTGTTTTTGTGTGGTGAATGGGTGTTGCAGTTTGGTGAATGGGTGTTTTTGTGTGGTGAATGGGTGTTGCAGTTTGGTGAATAGGTGTTGCAGTTTGGTGAGTGGGTGTTGTAGTTTGGTGAATAGGTGTTGCAGTTTGGTGAATGGGTGTTGTAGTTTGGTGAATAGGTGTTGCAGTTTGGTGAATGGGTGTTGTAGTTTGGTGAATGGGTGTTGTAGTTTGGTGAATGGGTGTTGCAGTTTGGTGAATAGGTGTTGCAGTTTGGTGAATGGGTGTTGTAGTTTGGTGAATGGGTGTTGTAGTTTGGTGAATGGGTGTTGCAGTTTGGTGAATGGGTGTTGTAGTTTGGTGAATGGGTGTTGTAGTTTGGTGAATGGGTGTTGCAGTTTGGTGAATAGGTGTTGCAGTTTGGTGAATGGGTGTTGTAGTTTGGTGAATGGGTGTTGCAGTTTGGTGAATGGGTGTTGCAGTTTGGTGAATGGGTGTTGTAGTTTGGTGAATGGGTGTTGCAGTTTGGTGAATGGGTGTTGTAGTTTGGTGAATGGGTGTTGTAGTTTGGTGAATGGGTGTTGCAGTTTGGTGAATGGGTGTTGTAGTTTGGTGAATAGGTGTTGCAGTTTGGTGAATGGGTGTTGCAGTTTGGTGAATGGGTGTTGTAGTTTGGTGAATGGGTGTTGTAGTTTGGTGAATAGGTGTTGCAGTTTGGTGAATAGGTGTTGTAGTTTGGTGAATGGGTGTTGTAGTTTAGTGAATGGGTGTTGCAGTTTGGTGAATAGGTGTTGCAGTTTGGTGAATGGGTGTTGTAGTTTGGTGAATAGGTGTTGCAGTTTGGTGAATGGGTGTTGCAGTTTGGTGAATGGGTGTTGTAGTTTGGTGAATAGGTGTTACAGTTTGGTGAATGGGTGTTGCAGTTTGGTGAATGGGTGTTGTAGTTTGGTGAATAGGTGTTGCAGTTTGGTGAATGGGTGTTGCAGTTTGGTGAATAGGTGTTGTAGTTTGGTGAATGGCTGTTGTAGTTTGGTGAATAGGTGTTGTAGTTTGGTGAATAGGTGTTGCAGTTTGGTGAATGGGTGTTATAGTGTGGTGAATAGGTGTTGTAGTTTTGTGAATGGGTGTTGTAGTTTGGTGAATAGGTGTTGCAGTTTGGTGAATGGGTGTTATAGTGTGGTGAATAGGTGTTGTAGTTTGGTGAATGGCTGTTGTAGTGTGGTGAATAGGTGTTGTAGTTTGGTGAATAGGTGTTGCAGTTTGGTGAATGGGTGTTATAGTGTGGTGAATAGGTGTTGTAGTTTTGTGAATGGGTGTTGTAGTTTGGTGAATAGGTGTTGTAGTTTGGTGAATGGGTGTTGAAGTTTGGTGAATGGGCGTTGCAGTTTGGTGAATGGGTGTTGTAGTTTGGTGAATGGGTGTTGCAGTTTGGTGAATGGGCGTTGCAGTTTGGTGAATGGGTGTTGTAGTGTGGTGAATAGGTGTTGTAGTTTTGTGAATGGGAGTTGTAGTTTGGTGAATAGGTGTTGCAGTTTTGTGAATGGGTGTTGTAGTTTGGTGAATGGGTGTTGCAGTTTGGTGAATGGGCGTTGCAGTTTGGTGAATGGGTGTTGCAGTTTGGTGAATGGGTGTTGCAGTTTGGTGAATGGGTGTTGCAGTTTGGTGAATGGGTGTTGTAGTTTGGTGAATGGGCGTTGTAGTTTGGCGAATGGGCATTGTAGTTTGGTGAATGGGTGTTGTAGTTTGGTGAATGGGCGTTGTAGTTTGGTGAATGAGCGTTGTAGTTTGGTGAATGGGCATTGCAGTGTGGTGAATGGGTGTTGTGTGGTGAATGGGTGTTGTAGTGTGGTGAATTGTCATTCTGTGAGAAAGCAAATGATTATTTCCTGATACTTGTAGATAGTCACTCAAAGTGGATTGAAGTGAAACACATGGGTTCAAATACTACAACTGAACGTACCATAGATGAGTTGAGGTCTATTTTTGCATGTCATGGCTTACCTGAAGAGCTTTGCTTCTGACAATGGCCCTCAGTTCCGTTTTGCTCTATTCCAAGAATTCATGAAACAGAATGGTATCAAACACACTCACGTTCCACCATATCATCCAGCCTCAAACGGAGCATCTGAATGGTCAGTTAGAATAGTGAAAGAAGCTCTCAAAGAGCAAGTGTTGCAGGGTTGTTTCGGGACTCAGTATGAAGCCACGTTTGGCAAATTTCTTGCTGAACTACTCTGCACACGACAACTGGACATACCCCAGCAGAACTCTTGATGAAGAAAGAAAGACTTGCATTTATATAGCGGCTTTCACGACCACCAGATGTCTCAAAGCGCTTTACAGCCAATTAAGTACTTTTGGAGTGTAGTCACTGTTGTACTGTGGGAAACGCGGCAGCCAATTTGCGCACAGCAAACTCCCAGAAACAGCAATGTGATAATGACCAGATAATCTGTTTTTGTTATGTTGATTGAGGGATAAATATTGGCCAGGACACCGGGGATAACTCCCCTGCTCTTCTTCGAAATAGTGCTGTGGAATCTTTTACATCGGTTTAACGTCTCATCCGAAAGACGGCATGATCCGACAATGCAGCAACTCCCTCAGCACTGCACTGGAGTGTCAGCCTAGCTTTATGTGTTCAAGTCCCTGGAGTGGGAATTAAACCCACAACTTTCTGACTCAGAGGCAAGTGTGCAACCCACTGAGCCACAGCTGACAAGGAGATTTAGAACACAATTGAGTCTTGTTCAACCGAATTTGGCCTCAAGAGTTGAACAGAAACAGTTGAGTCAGAAACGTTATTATGACACCAATCAGAAAGAACGCAGTTTCAAACAAAACGAGAGTGTTCGTGTTCTCAGTCTCCCTGGCAAGTCGAGTTCACACAAGTGGGAAGAAGGAACCATAGTAGAGGTTGGTGGAACCAAGAGATATTTGGTTGAAATTGGTGACAACATCCGAAGTGTTCATGTAGATCAAATGATCTCTGGCAGAGATGAACCAAGACATGATCGTGAACCAACAACAGAAAATGCTGGAAACACTCAGCAGGTCAGGCAGCATCGTGGAGAGAGAAACAGAGTTAACGTTTCAGGTCGATGACCCTTCGTCAGAACTGGAAAATGTTGGAGATGTAACAGATTTTTAAGTAAGTGTGGGGCAGGGAAAGGGAGGAGGGGAGGAAAGAACAAAGGGAAGCTCTGTGATAGGATCGTGAGCCACTTGATCATGAACACATACATGAGTTTGACTCAGTTCAGACTTCAGTAACTGAAGTATCAGGTTCAAACAAGTCTGAGATAGAAACAGGATCATCTTTGAGTTCGGAACCAAAACAAATCAACCTGAAAATTGGTTCAACACCAAAACCTTCTATAAGGAGATCAAGAAGGCTCCGCAAACCTGTTATTAAACTGGATTTATAGTTCATGTAAAAGAAAAAAAAACAGGATTTTTTGTTATGCGGTACATGTAATGCTGAAGGTGGGACCATAGTTTTGTTGTATTTGAGAGGGGAATATGCACATTTTTTCTAAGGGGGAAAGCCGTGTAATATATTAGCACATGGTTTGTCACATGGTTTGGTATGTGTAATAGAGCCACCTGGTGGACTACTGATGTATATAATAATAAAGCCATCTGCAGTACAGTTCTTACCGGAAGCCGTGTTGTGCTGTTGTATATATATGCTGTGTCTCAAGATATCACAGAATTGGCGATGAGGATGCGATTGCGGATTCCCTAGCTGAGATTTTAGTTGGAGGATAATCCTGCCAACCGACGGAGGGACTGTTAGAGGTTCTTTGTTTTGCAGAAAAACTTAAATATCCGAGGTAAATTTCAAGCACACGTGGCTGAACTGTCCAGAGTCCAGATGGTCACGCCTATAGGAATAATAGGGCATTTGGGTGACTGAGAGACTTTTGTAGCGTATGTGGAGTGGCTAGAAATGTTTTTCACCGCGACTATTATTGTCGAAGTCCCCGATGATGTAAACCGTAACCGGGCGGTTTTAGAAATTAAACGGGCTTTTTTTTGTCTGAAGCAGGCCCCGAGGTGTATGAAACCCTGAAAAATGTGTTTGCTCCCACCAAGCCAAAGGACACGCCACTGAAGGAGATCCTAACCAAGTTAGAACAGCACTACAGTCCTGAGCCACTGGAAATTGCTGAAAGTTATCATTTTGGAACGCGCGATCAATTAAGTGACGAGGGTATCAGTGAGTACATTGTAGCTTTAAAAAGCTATCAATTCACTGTCATTTCGGAAACTTTCAGGACCGAGCTTTGCGTGACCGCTTTGTTTGTGGGTTGAAAAATGAACGTATTGGAAGTAAAATGTTGACAACACCTAACTTGACTTTTGACTTAGCTCATCAGACAGCTATGTCGATGGATATGACCGACCGATATTCCCGAGAGTTCTGCGCCATTTCCAGTCGTCAGACAACCGAGGTGAATCGGTTGCAGGCTAAAAGCAAAAGGCAGTTGGGCCCCAAGGCCTC
>CM059437.1:57648433-57833433 GCA_030390025.1 Squalus acanthias
GCAGTTGGGCCCCAAGGCCTCAGCAACTGGCCATGGTAACAGTGCATTGAAGTCGTGCTATCGGTGCCTGGGACAACACATCACTCAAAGCTGTCCATATGTGAAGGCAGAGTGTTTCTACAGCAAGAAAACTGGGCATCTTGCGAAGGTGTGCCGACAGAAGAGTAAACCGACTGGCAGTGCTTGAAGTAGAAATCGGCAGACACTACATACCGTTGAAGAGAAGCAGCAGGACGAGGAGTTTCTGGAGATTCACGTCATCAGGAGCACGAAGGTATCTAACAGCGATTCGCGAGGTATCGTCATCCAAGTAGATGTCGCAGGAACCAGGATACCCATGGAAATCGACACTGGTGCATCCGTGAGCGTAATACCGGAATCACTATATCACGACAAGTTGCGTGATTATCAACTAGAGAAATCGAAGGTAGAGCTGCAAGGCTACTCAGGAGAGCAAATCCCTGTAGTAGGAAGTGTCACCACACCAGTGAAATACAAGGATCAGTGTCAGAGCTTGCCTCTCATAGTAGTGGCAGGAGACAAGCCTGCCTTGATAGGTAGAAATTGGTTGGGATCGCTGAAGCTGGATTGGAATGAGATTTTTCGTGTGGAAGCGAAATTTGCATCGAAAGATGATGTCTTCAAGCAGTATCCGAAGGTGTTCAGCTAAATGGACAGTCCGATCCAAGACTTCAAAGCGAGTGTCAGAGTGCAGAAGGACACAAGACCAGTTTACTGCAAGCCACGTCCCGTACCATACGCACTCAAGGAGAAAGTTGAGCAAGAACTCAAAAGACTAAAAACTGAGAACATTGGGGGAAAAATTCAGTATCGCCCCGTTTGGGGCGCAATTATCGGCTGTGCGCAAAGTTTAGCGCCTGGCGCTAATTATCGCCTCCGACTGCAAACTTGGCTTTTATCGCCCCTGGAGGTGATTGGAGTGCTAAATCAGGCACTTCACACCTGTCTTAAGGCGCAAAGGCCGAGGAGCAAGGCGCTACCTCAGAGCGCTGGCGAAGCTCATGTGATGTCAGTCAGCAATGGAACACACACACAATGGCGCCGGCCAGTTCTTAAAGGGGAGGGTTGATCTTGCTCTCCACCACATCCTGCTCATTGCAGCCTTGAATCTCGGCCTGGAGAGACCTGTACATCAAATCTGCTGGAAAAAACAATGGAGAGGCCCAGGGAAAGAGCTCAGAGTGCAGCCCCCACAGTCTCTTCTAAATTGATACAAGGAAGGGCAAATCAAAATGAACCTGCAAAGTGCTGCTCAGTACCCAAAATTCCTTCACACAGCATTGAATCTCTCCAGAAGTCTCTCTCTCTCAGAATGCGTGGTGCAAAAATGTCACCAACAAAAAAAGGCAGGAAGCGGTCGCCTTTAAATAGCGCTCCCCCAGTCCCTTCCTGACTGCAAAACGCTCCCCTCAACCTGTCGTTGCTAGCGGCAGGCGGTAAGGCAGGGGGCGCCACTCAATATCCACTCCGGGGCGCTACCGGGGCATTGCGCACTCGACTGACATCACGATCTGCCGGCGCAGGAGATCGTGGCGGTAGTGGTTAGCGCCGCCGCAAAATGTCTAGTTAATTTCGTGAGCGGCGCAAACATCGCCGCCCACGGGCGCTAGTTGCTTTGCGCCCCATTAGCGCCCTCTTAATGCGCTAACGGGAGGCGCAAACCAACTGAATTTTTCCCCCATTATCTCTAAGGTAGATCTGAGTAATTGGGCTACACCCATTGTTGTTGTACCTAAGTCAGATGGTAAGGTAAGGTTGTGTGCTGATTATAAGGTAACCATAAACCAGGTTCTAGAATATAATCTACCCAATACATTGCACAAATGTGGAAGATTTGTTCACAACGCTGACAGGTGGCCAGATCTTTTCTAAGTTAGATCTAACAAACGCCTACCTACAACTTGAGTTAGATGAAGAGTCCAAGTCATGCTTGACTATAAATATTCACTGAGGCCTATATCAGTTCAATAGGCTACCATTTGGAGTGTCTTCTGCCCCTGACATATTCCAGGGGGTGATGAACCAAATTTTGCAAGGGATTGAAGGGGTCGTGTGTTATTTGGATGACATACTCATTTCAGCACCAAACAGGCAAACCCACGATGAGGTGTTGAATGCAGTGTTCAAATGGCTGGAGAAGCACAGAGTATGAGTGACAGCTCACAAGTGTGAGTTGTTTCAAAACTCAGTGGAGTACTTAGGGCACAGAGTAGACAAAGATGGTTTACATCCAACCAAGGGAAAGCTGGATGCAATCAGAAATGCACCCACTCCCAAGAATGTCTCTGAACTTTGATCATTTTTGTTTTTTTTGAATTATTGCGGAAAGTTCCTCCCAAACTTGGCTACATTGTTGCAGCCACTGAATGAGCTGTTGAGAAAACAGGTTTCTTGGAAGTGGTCAAAAGAATGCGACACAGCATTCAAAGAGTGTAAAAGCCAGTTAGTAGAGAGTACCATGTTAGTTCACTATGATGTATCTAAGGAGATCAAGCTAGTGTGTGACGCCTCTCCGTACGGAGTTGGGGCAGTGATCTCTCATGTACAAGATAGTGGGGAGGAGAGACCAATTGCTTTTGCTTCACGCACTCTCAGTGCCAGTGAGCGGAATTATGCGCAGATCGAAAGGGAAGCTTTGTCATTGATTTTTGGGGTCAAGAAGTTTCACAAATACTTGTTTGGTCGTAAGTTTACCATAGTTACTGACCGTAAGCCCCTGACAGCAATCCTCCATCCAAAGTCCCCAGTTCCAACCTTAGCTGCAGCCTGAATGCAGAGATGGGCTTTGATTTTGTCCACGTATATGTATGATATTGAGTACAGATGATTGCATTGAATGATCGCATTGAATGGTGGAGCAGGCTCGAGGGGCCGAATGGCCTACTCCTGCTCCTATCTTCTATGTTTCTATGTATCTATCAGCTGATCACAGTAATGCTGAGGCTATGTCCAGGTTGCCATCCCCATCACAAGTTACGCCCAATAAGGAAGAAGTGTTCTATTTCTCATACTTTGATGAGCTGCCAGTCACAGCTGAAGAGATTGGTAGGGCAATCAAACGTGACCCAATTATGTCAAAGGTATATGATTACATAGCAAATGAATGGCCAAACCAGGTATCAGAGGAAGATATCCATCCATACTTCGTTCGTAGGAATGAATTGTCAGTGGATAAAGATTGTGTCATGTGGGGCGCAAGAGTGGTTATCCCAAATAGGTCCAGGTCTGAATTGTTCGGAGATCTTCATGACCAGCACCTGGGAATGTGCTTGACCAAGAGCTTTGCACGGAGTTACTTATGGTGGGCAGTTTTAGAAAAAGAGAGTACATAGTCAGTCAGTGTACAACATGTCAATCGGTGAGCAAGAAACCACCATCAGTACCATTACAGCCATGGAAATGGCCTCCCAGAGTGTGGCAAAGGTTACATGTAGATTTTGCTGAGCTAGAAGGACAGCAATTATTCACAGTGATAGATAGTCACTCGAAGTGGGTAGCGGCGTTTCTGATGCAGATAATAACAACAAGCATAACACTAGACAATTTGCAAAGATTGTTTTCTTCATACAGCCTCCCAGAAGAAATTGTGTCTGATAACAGGCCGCAATTTTGTTCAGAAGAGTTCACACAGTTCATGAGCAGAAATGGTGTGAAACATACCAAAGTTCCACCGTACCACCCTGCTTCAAATGGTGCAGCAGAGCGCACAGTACAAATTGTCAAACGTGCCCTCGTCAAGCAAATGTTGGATCCAAATCCAAAGAAACGTCAGTTGTCGTTGGACCACAAACTGGCAAATTTTCTGATTACCTATCAGAATACTCCTCATACCACTACTGGTAGAAAACCAGCAGAGTTGATTCTCAAACGACAGCCATGAACCAGGTTCTCGTTGTTAAAGCCAAACTTGGCACAGTCCGTATAAGAGAAACAATCAAGGCAGAAAGAGAGTTATGATAAAGGTAGAGTTAGAGAGAGAAGTGTGAAGTTGAACCAGAAGGTTCGAGTGAAGAACCATCACCATAAATGGTTAAAGTGGTTACCAGGAAGAGTAGTGAAGATATGTGGCCCTCGCACATATTTGGTCAAGATGTTTGATCATGGAAAGGTTAGGTTTGTTCACATTGATCATATCTTCCCTACAGATGTGGAAGGAGTTGAAAGCTGGGATGATTCAATTTATTCTGATGAGTCAGATAGTCTTGTTATAAGTAGAGTACCAGTAGCAAATCCTACATCAGACGTACCAGAAACAAGTCCAAGACAAAGTCAGAATTTAAGTCTGAGCCCGAGTCAGGCAGACAAACAGTCTGAAAGTGTAGAGTCCAAATGTAGATCAAGGTCAGCCCTTGGAGAAAAATTCTCCACAGGCTCAGCCGAGAATGAGTCAAAGTCCTACAACAAGATCTGAAAGCTCTGTTCAAGAAAGAAGGTATCCTCTTCGAAACAGAAAACCAGTGGTTAAGTTTAATCTGTAAATATGGAAAATAAGTTCATATCTTTTGTTTGTATTACAGAATTCTATAGTAGAATTTGGAAACATAAAATGGGCTCCATTTGAGAAATGTATACCAAGAGTTGTGTATACCATGCAAGTCATGTACAATGATTATTTGCTATGATTAACTTCTTCAATAAGGAGGGAGAAGTGTAATGGAGCCACCTGGTGGACTACTGATGTATATAATAATAAATATAGTAAAAATTCTCCCAGTAAAAAAGTAAAAATTTTAAAGCTTTTCGTTTTACATACAGACGGCAGCTTTTGACACGTTAGAACCCCTACGACTACACCTCATTGTCTCAGTTGTATCTTGCTATGTCTTTGATGTGGTACCTTCCTGGCTGACTTGATTAACTTTATCACACCTCGGCAGATAGTCAGGATGATTTAATTTAGTGGTCTGCAATTGTAAGGTACACATGCTTTGTTCTCTATCTATATATGCTTTGGCGATTCTGTATCTAATTTACTTCACCTGAGGAAGGAGCAATCGATAGCTCCGAAAGCTTGTGATTTCAAATAAAACTGTTGGACTATAACCTGGTGTTGTGCGACCTCTCAATTTTATAATAATAAAGCCATGGGCAGTACAGTGCTGTTGTATAGATATGCTGTGTCTCAAGATATCACAGTATGAGCTCTAGCCTAATAAAGCAAGCTCATGGACTAGCAACTCATCCTGTCTCTGTCCTTCATTTGTTCTACCTAAGTATATTACAGAATCCTTTTATCATTTTAAAAACTTCCATTAGATCACCCTTCAACCTTCTAAACTCAAGCCAATGTTATGCAACCCATCCTCATAATTTAACCCTTTCCTCTGGCAAAAGTGAGTTCCATTACCTGATTCTACTTAACTTAATCCCCTAAGGCCTGGAACTGTTCTTGACACTCTTTGAACCCTTCACTAATGTTGACAGTTCTGGACTTTTCAACAGAGAGAGTAACAAACACAGACCTAAATAATTATTAATGCCAGTTTAAAAGAATGTTGTCAACAATGGCGGCTCCCTTTCTCTCAGTCCCACCCAGGTATCACTCACCTGCAGTGCAAAGGTAACTGTCAAAAGTGCCGTCCACAGACTCATAAACCCTAATCCTCCACAGAGGAGGGCTTTTCTCCCAGCTCGTTCAACGAAGAATCCCTGCGCAACAAGATTCATAAAAGAAAACATTCAGTAACAGTGAAGCTCTGCTATTGGAAGTCCTTGGCCTGGCCTCAGGAGACGCTCAGGTACATGTCAGTAAAGGAGCTCCAACTTGGGTTAAAAGAACTGCTTCTCGGCCCCATGAGTCTCTAATACTGGCTTTTGGTTATAAACCCAAGTCAAGTGGACCCAGTTAATAGCAGAGTGCATGCCAACATCATTGAGGTATCTGGGTATCACTGAGCTTCAGGCAACATCATGAAAATGTCAGTACAGGTTGAGCGTCCTGAATCCGGCAACCTCGGGACCGAGGCCAAGCCGGTTTTCGTGTTTTTCCGGACTTCGGAACGTGTTTCTGATGTCCGATGTCCGGAAATATTGCAACCTGGGCTCGGGCGTTTCCGGACTTCGGACATCAGAAACATGTTCCGAGTCCGGAAATGCCTGGGCCGCTCCGCGTTTCTCCGCCCCTCCCTTCTGTTAAAGGGGAGGGATGCTGCGAGCTCTGCAGAGCATCCGATGGCCCACACTAGGCCACCAGGGCGGCGTGGTACCGTGGCCGCAGCCTGGCGGAAACACTTAGTGGAGCTGTGCAGATTAAGGAGGATAAAACACAACACTAAAGTTTTATTGCATCACTCACATTTTTCATAGGATTTTTTTAAAAAAGACAACAAAAGTTAATGGCTTTTTGAAATACAGGTTGAGCGTCCAAAATCCAGAGTTCCGGATTCCGGAACATTTTATGGATTCCGGACGACCCTGCCACCAATTGTCCCGGAGTCCAGATTCCGGAACATTCCGGATTCCGGAACTCTGGATTTTGGACGCTCAACCTGTACCTATTGATAAATGCCAGAGAATCCTGGTCAGGTAAGTAACATGGGGAAACTCTGGAATCTGCTCCCAGCTCTTCTAACTAGGCATTAATGAAGTAAAGTGCAATATTTCCCTAGTCGGCAAATGCAATAGAAATTTCATGAGCTCACAGTCTTGCTACAGGATAAAGCTGTCCAGTCTTGGGTACTGTGTCAGATTGTGTAGGGGCTGAGTATTTTGGCTGTGAACATGGCACATTAGTCACCAAGATTCAAGGTCTGAGATACAAACTGATTCCTCTATAGCTTTAAACATTTATTTCCCTTTAAAGAGGCAGCAAGACCTCCACAATGCGGATTGTGGGTATCACACTGTGTAGTGCAGCAGGTCGATGAGCGCGATGATATCAGACATCTCTGACACAATTTCCTATCCTGATGCACTTCCAGACCCAAGTGAGCTCGAGTGTCACTCTTTAGATCACTGTAACAGCAGTCTGAACAATGGCAAAGTGGTGCTGGACCAGTGTGATTGGCATATCGGAGCTAGTCTGAACTCAGTGGAACTAAGAGACCTGCAGCTCTTTACACACAATGGATACTGTGCATGACCTCAGCCAATCGGCGAGGATTCAGCCTTCAATAACCATACCCATTGATAAATACCAAGTCGCAAAGAGGAGTCCAGCATGGAGAAAGCAGCTTCTTAACTAACGAACTGCAGCTAACTAACTCAAACTCCTGTAATCTGTGGCTTCTACTCATCCCCATCACCAATAATCCAGTTCAGCATTTGTACCTACACAGATTACCAACGTGAAAGCTTCAATCAATCCTGTTCCAATGGACACATATGGTATTGTCTCATCGGGAATTCCTGCTGCATGGAATATCTCAAAAGCATAAGAATAGATCTGGAAAACAAAATTTGTATAAAGGTACTTTGAGAATCGAAGTTTTGTTTAATAGTGCATGATCATACATTATGGTGCACAACATTCACTGGTCCTCCTAAACTATCCAACACACTCTTTCATTGAATCATAGAATAACACAGCACAGAAGGAGGCCATTCGGCCCATCGTGCCTGTGCCGGCTCTTTGAAAGAGCTATCCAATTAGTCCCACTCGCCCGCTCTTTCCCAATAACCCTTTAAATGTTTTCCTTTTTAAGTATATATCCAATTCTCCTCCCTGCCTCTGCAATGCATTGAAATTAAGAACCATGATGTCTCTTACTCTAACTAAAAACTGTGGAGCTCCAGGTATGAGGTTCTTGCTGCCTGTGCGGATGAGGGAAAAGCCTGTAGGATGGATGAGCAGGCTGGCCATGGCACCATGGTGCAGGAGGCCATTCAAATGGGGGGAGTGAAAGGGAATGTAGTTGTGATAGGGGACAGTATAGTCAGAGGGATAGATACTGTTCTCTGCAGCTGCGATCAAGAGTTCGAAAGGTTGTGTTGCCTGGGTTAAAGACATCTCCTCGCGGCTGGAGGAGAACTTGGAGTGGGAGGGGGAGGATCCAGTTGTCGTGGACCACGTAGGAACCAACAACATAGGTAGAACTAGGAATGAGGTTCTGCTGAGGGAGTTTGAGGAACTAGGATCCAAATTAAAAAGCAGAACCTCAAAGGTAATAATCACTAGATTGTTACGTGCAAATTGACATAGGGACAAACAGATTAGAGGTTTAAATGCGTGGCTCAAAGAGTGGTGAGGGAGGAAGGGGTTTTGGTTCATGGGGCACTGGCGCCAGTACTGGGGAAAAGAGGGAGCTGTTCCCTTGGGACGGGCTCCACTTAAACCAGGCTGGGACCAGTGTCCTGGCAAACCGAATAACTAGGGCAGTAGACAGGGCTTTAAACTAATGAAGTGGGGGGTGGGGTGGGAGGATTCAGGAAAGAGTAAATTTAAAAGCAACGAGAGAAATGTCAAGGCTCTAGAGCAGAGTAGAATTTTGGGTAAAAATAAGCAGAGTGGGTCAGGAACGGACAGAAAGAGTAAAAAAGGTAATAAGGCATCAGTGACTAAGGTGACATCAGGGGAAAAATAGAAATAAGTCAAAGCTAAAGACATTATATCTGAATGTGCGAAGCATTCGCAACAAAATAGATGAATTAATAGCGCAGATAGAAATTAATAGGTTTGATCAAATAGCCATTACGGAGACGTGGTTGTAATGTGGCCAAGGTTGGGAACTAAATATTCCAGGATACTTAACTTTTAGAAGAGATAGGCAAAATGGAAAAGGAGGAGGGGTAGTCCTGATAATAAAGGATGGGATAAAGACAGTAGAGAGAAAAGATCTTAGCTCTGAAAATCAAGAAGTAGAATCAGTTTGGGTGGAGCTGAGAAACAGCAAGGGGCAGAATACATTTGTGGGAGTTGTTTATAGGCCCCCAAACAGTAGTTGTAATGTAGGGCAGAGTATAAATCAGGAAATTAGAGGCGCATGTAGCAAGGGTAATCAAGTAATCATAGGGGACTTTAATCTACATATAGACTGGGCAAACCAAATTTGCAGTAATAGTGCGGAGGGCGAATTCGTGGAATGTATGCAAGATAGTTTTCTAGATCAGTATGTTGAGGAACCAACGAGAGAACAGGCTATTTTAGATCTAGTATTGCGCACAACATTCACTGGTCCTCCTAAACTATCCAACACATTGAATCATAGAATAACACAGCACAGAAGGAGGCCATTCGGCCCATCGTGCCTGTGCCGGCTCTTTGAAAGAGCTCTCCAATTAGTCCCACTCCCCCGCTCTTTCCCAATAACTCTTTAAATGTTTTCCTTTTTAAGTATATATCCAATTCTCCTCCCTGCCTCTGCAATGCATTGAAATTAAGAACCATGATGTCTCTTACTCTAACTAAAAACTGTGGAGCTCCAGGTATGAGGTTCTTGCTGCCTGTGTGGATGAGGGAAAAGCCTGTAGGATGGATGAGCAAGCTGACCATGGCACCATGGTGCAGGAGGCCATTCAAGTGGGGGGAGTGAAAGGGAATGTAGTTGTGGTAGGGGACAGTATAGTAAAGGGGCCTTTAGGGAAGAGTGACTATAATATGATAGAATTACTATATTGAGTTTGAAAGTGATTTAGTTAAATCCAAAACTAGGGTCTTAAATCTAAACAAAGCAAACGACGTAGGTATGAGGGACGAGTTCACTAAGGTAGATTGTGAATCTATATTAAAAGGTATGATGGTAGACAAGCAATGGCTAGCATTTAAAGAATTAATACATAATTTACAACAAATATACATTCCTGTAAGGCACAAAAACCCCAAAGGAAAAGTGGTCCAACTGTGGCTAACAAGAGAAGTTAAAGATAGTATTAGATCAAAGGAAGAACCTTATAATTTTGCCAGAAAGAGTAGTAAGCCTGAGGTTTGGGAGGATTTTAGAATTCAGCAAAGGAGGACCAAGAAATTGATAAAGAAAGGGAAAATAGAATATGAGAGTAAACTAGCGAGAGACATAAAACAGATTGCAAAAGCTTCTATAGGTATGTGAAAAGGAAAAGATTTGTGAAAGTAAATGTGGGTCCCTTACAGGCTGAGACAGGAGAAACTATAATGGGGAATAAGGAAATGGCAAAGAAATTAAACAAATACTTGTCTGTCTTCATGGAAGAAGATGCAAAAAACTTCCCGGAAATAGTGGAGAACCAAGGGTCTAGCGAAAATGAGGAACTGAAAGAAATGAGTACTGTATTAGTAAAAAAATAGTACTGGAGAAATTAAAGGGAATGAAAGCCGATAAATCTCCTGGACCTGATGGCCTACATCCTAGGGTTTTGAAAGAGGTGGCAATAGAAATAGTGGATGCATTGGTTGTCATTTTCAAAAAAGCCATAGATTCTAGAACGGTTCCCACGGATTGGAAGGTAGCAAATGTAACCCCACTATTTAAGAAAGGAGGGAGAGAGAAAATGGGAAACTACAGACCAGTTAGCCTGACATCAATAGTAGGGAAAATGCTAGAATCTATTATTAAGGATGTGGTAACAGGGCACTTAGAAAATAATAATAGGACTGGGCAGAGTCAACACGGATTTATGAAAGGGAAATTGTGTTTGACGAACCTGTTAGAGTTTTTTGAGGCTGTAACTAGCAGAATAGATAAGGGGGAACCAGTGGATGTGGTGTATTTGGATTTTCAGAAGGCATTCGATAAGGTGCCACACAAGAGGTTATTAAACAAAATTAGGGCTCATGGGATTGGGGGTAATATACTAGCATGGATTGAGGATTGGTTAACGGACAGAAAACAGAGAGTAGGAATAAACGGGTCATTTTCGGGTTGGCAGGCTGTAACTAGTGGGGTACTGCAAGGATCAGAGCTTGGGCCTCAGCTATTCACAATCTACATCAATGATTTGAATGAGGTGACCAAATGTAATATATCCAAGTTTGCTGATGATACAAAGCTGGGTGGGAATGTAAGTTGTGAGGAGGATGCAAGGAGGCTTCAAGGGGATATAGACAGGCTAAGTGAGTGGGCAAGAACATGGCAAATGGAATATAATGTGGAGAAATGTGAAGTTATTAGGAAAGCAAATGGTATGTTGGCCTTTATTACAAGAGGATTTGAGTATAAGAGTAAAGACGTCTTACTGCAATTATATAGGGCCCTGGTGAAACCACACCTGGAGTATTGTGTACAGTTTTGGTCTCCTTACCTAAGGAAGGATATACTTGCCATAGAGGGAGTGCAACGAAGGTTCACCAGACTGATTCCTGGGATGGGGGGATTGTCCTATGAGCAGAGATTGAGTACACTAGGCCTATATTCTCTAGAATTTAGAAGAATGAGAGGTGATCTCATTGAAACACACAAAATTCTTACAGGGCTTGACAGGGTAGATGCAGGGAGGATGTTTCCCCTGGCTGGGAAGTCTAGAACCAGGGGTGAGAGTCTCAGAATAAGGGGTTGGCCATTTAGGACTGAGATGAGGAGAAATTTCTTCACTCAGAGGGTGGTGAATCTTTGGAATTCTCTACCCCAGAGGGCTGTGGAGGCTCAGTCATTGAGTATATTCAAGACAGAGATCAGTAGATTTTTGGATACTAAGGGAATCAAGGGATATGGGGATAGTGCAGGAAAGTGGAGATGAGGTAGAAGATCAGCCATGATCTTATTGAATGGCGGAGCAGGCCCAAGGGGCCGAATGGCCGACTCCTGCTCCTATTTCTTATGTTCTTATGTTGCCTCCCTCAATTGTTCCTTCTCCCTACAATCTACAGCAGTGATAGGAAGCCTATTTTAAATATGCTCAAAGTGTCTGAGTTATGAATTCCAAATAAACAAAATTGAAGAAAAGGAATAGAAAAAATTTGTGTCTGTGCCATATTATTCATAGGCAACCTGAGCTGCTTCCACGGCAGGCCGCATCAGAATGTGATCATGTGAAACTTGCAGGGTTTATCCCTTTGATGAAATGCAGCCAACTTCATACAGCTTTTGGAATAAGAACATCAAAGGCCAGAAACTGAGTGAGAGAGAGCCTGAAATGGGGAGACACAGAACCTGCAATGGGAGGAGAAAAACCGTGGCGCATGGAACATAGGAGGTCATTCAGCCTCACGAGCCTGTTCCACCATTCAATGAGATCATGGTTGATCTGTATCTTAACTCCATCTACCCGCCTTGGCTCCGTAACCCTTAATACAGCTTTTTAGGAGAGAGTTCACGATTTCCAGTATGCTTTGTGTGAAGAAGTGCTTCCTGATTTCATGCCTGAATGGCCTAGCTCTAATTTTAAGGTTATGCCCCCTTGTTCTGGACTCCCCCCACTAGAGGAAATAGTTTCTCCCTATCTACCCTATCAACTCCTTTGATCACCTTAAATACCTCAATTAGATCACCCCGAAGAGACAAACAGAGTGCAGGAGTTACGGGAAGTTTCTTCGACAGGCAGAAAGTGGGCAATGATGTCCCGCAGTAATCCATGCTGGGACCACTGTCGCTCACCGTATACAGAGATGATTTGGACTCAGGAAGTTGCAGATGATATCAAATTGGGGGGTGTAGCTAAAAATGTGAAAGACTGCACCAAAATATAGGAAGACATCGGCAGCTCATTATGGTAGGAGGAATAAGGAGGCCACTTATTCCTTGGAAGTTAAAAAAAACTAAATGGGGTAGAGGAGCAAAGAGATCTGGGAATACAGATACATAAATTGCTCAAAGTAGCAACAGAAGTTGATAAGCACATAAAAGGGTAGATCTTGACTTTGTGTGACAGTGTAAAATGGTCATAGTGAGTAGGCAGCCTGTTTCACATCTCTCCTGATTGAGTTCAATGGAAATAGAAATGGGGAGAGGTGTAAAACGGGTTGCTGATTCACTATCACCTGTTTCACACTATCGCACAAAGTAAAGCTCTACCCCAAAGAGTGCAAACAAAGTGCTGAAGATTCATGTCTAAAGGAATAGAATATAAAAGCAGAGAGGTCATGATAAATTTATATAGAACCTTGGTTAGACTACACATGGAGAGTCTTCATACTACAAAACAGATATTGAAGTGCAGAAAAGATTTACAAGGATGTTAGCAGAACCGAGAGGATGCAACTGTCAGCAAAGATTGAGCAAGCTTTTCTCTGGAAAAGAGACTGAGAGGAGACCGGACATAGGTATTTAAAATTATGAAGGGGTTTGATGGGGTGGATGGGAAGAAACTGTTTCCATTTGTGGGCGAGTCCAGAACAAGGAGGCATAAATATAAAATAGTGATGAACCGATCAAATAAAGAAATTAGGAGGAATTGCTTTACACAGAAGTGGTGGAAGTATGGAACTCGCTGCCACATGGAGTGGTTGAAGCAGAGACCAATGATGCATTTAAGGGGAGACTTGATGATTACATGAGGACAAAGGCAAAAGAGGGATATGGAGGCGGGGTAGGAAGAGGAAATAAGAGTGGAAGGAGGTTTGTGTGGAATATAAATACCGGCATAGAGCAGTTAGGTCGAATGGCTTGTTTCTGTGCTGTAGATTCAATGTAATATGTAAAAAAGGGACTGAATTATGTCTGCATCGCCTCTTCAAATTGTCCCTCGCCTTCTAGACCCACATCACTGCAGTTGGTCTTGTCCCTCCATATGCAATGCCCACAGAAGATCAACTAGTACATATCAAAAATCTTCTGTAAGCACGCATTTCCTGTCCAACTTCCTGTTGTCATGATTTTTGATCACGCTTTTCTGTCAACATTTAACTTTGAAACTGCCTAGATATAAATCTTGTAGGTAAGACATTGCCTGCAGTAGTTGCAAACTCGTGCCAGTAGGTGGTGCTGTGGAGTGAGTTTCCGAAATCTCTCCTGCAACTCCATCGCCATCTTGTATGTACAAAAAAAGTATATTTACCAACTAGCCATGCACAATGCCACAGGCAATCTATTAGCATTAAATAATTTTTAAAAGTATTCAATGTCCAAATTTCCATTTAGATACCATTTCTGAGTAACAGCGGTTTTTCAAAATGAGTGCAGTTTCCTTGATCTGGAAGTTAAAACAAATCTATTAACTGACTCCGCCATATAATCATGTGACACAACTGTCACATTCTGATTGGCTCATAAAATACTAACTTAAAAATGTCTGATTAAAATAGCACGTAAATCCACCACTCATTTTATATTAACCTATTCCTGTCTATGACTATCAATAGCATCAGCTACTGTTGAAAATGCCAGCACTGATGTACATAAAGGAAGTGCCATTGCAGTAGTGAGGACGAATCAACATCTTTATTAGTGAGGCTACCTGCCCGACCCATGAACCTCAGAATGGTGAGTGAGTTATAGTTGGTGCCACCAGTGGAGAAATTTATTATGTCTGACTGTTAGCTAAGATGTATTCAACTTATACCATGTTTAAGAATAGGTTATCAAGTTATAAACAGGGAAATCACACTTGGCGAGGTTATTATATGAAAGCTTAATGTGCTCACATCAATTTCCTCTCTCTGCTATCTTAACGGGACATTAACCCATTTAAAATAATAGTTGTATTAAAATAGAGAAGAATTTGATGAGTGTGGTAAACATTCAAATGATAACATCACTGACAGTAATTTCTAACCTAAAATGTTCAACGGTATAAAGTCCTGAATATCATTACATCCAATCATATTGTCAGATTTATATTGCACACCCCTCCCCCCATTCTAATGATATATCCCGACATTATCTGTTTAACTCACCACTTCATCTAGTACTTCATTGGCTGTAAAAGGCATTGGGATATCCTGAGATCGTGAAAGGCGCTACATAAATGCTTTCTTTCTTTCTTTAGCGGAATAGTTCGTGCAAAGGGAGTGGAGCAACCAAATACTGCAGCATCAGAATTCCGTATCAACAACCACAACAACAATAATTTGCATTATCTAGCGCCTTTAACGTAGCAAAACGTCCCAAGGCGCTTCACAGGAGCGTTATAGTAAAAGCATTTTTGACACCAAGCCACAGAAATTGTAAAATGGGTTTTAATAAGGGACCAGTAAGCATTGTGGGGGTCAGGCAGTAACTGTAAATGCAACGATAAAGGGTGGGCTATTCCTTTTTAGTGACCATTCCCCTCTAATCTAATGTTCCCTACCTACCTGATGCCCCCCATGTACCTATAGCTGTGAATTTAAAGGGGACTGGGCTGGACCCGGCGGCCTTAATTACATCCTCACGTCCTGCAGTGCAGTTTAACCCCACAATGTTTTGACCCAAAAGAAATAGTTACACAAAGTGTGAGGAGAGGAAACTGTAGGTAAATGTGAAGCCATCAGAAAGAAAGAACGTGCCTTTACACAGCGCCGTTCACAACCTCAGAACATCCAAAAGCACTTCACAGCCAATTAAATACTTTTGTAATCAGTGTTGTAATACAGGGAAACACGGCAGCCAAACTGCACACAGAAAGGTCCCACAAACTGCAATGACTGGATAAACTGTATATTTTATGATGTTGGTTGAGGGACAAATGTTGGCCAGGACACCGGGAGAACTCTCCCTGCTCTTCTTTGGTACTTCCTGAGAGAAACAATAAGATGCTATAAAATAAAAACGGAAAATACTGGAGATACTCAGCAGGTCAGGCAGCATCTGTGGAGAGAGAAACAGAGCTAACATTTCAGGTCGATGACCTTTCCTCAGAGTTTTGATGAAAAGTCATTGATATGAAACTGCCAAGTGTTTTCCAGCATTTTCTGTTTCCAGTTCCGATTTCCAGCATCCGCAATGTTTTACTTTTGCTTTAGATGCTATAAAAAAAATGTGGCCATGATGCGGAGATGCCGGTGTTGGACTGGGGTGGACAAAAGTGAGAAGTCGCACAACACCAGGTTATAGTCCAACAGTTTTATTTGAAATCACAAGCTTTCGGAGCGGCTGCTCCTTCGCCAGGTGAAGTGAAGAGATGAAGTCACCTGACGAAGGAGCAGCCGCTCCGAAAGCTTGTGATTTCAAATAAAACTGTTGGACTATAACCTGGTGTTGTGCGACTTCTCACGTTTAAAAAAATGTATTTATTAATTCGTGGGATGTGGGCGTCGCCAGCAAGGCCGGCATTTATTGCCCATTCCTAATTGCCCAAGAGAAGGTGGCGGTGAGCCGCCTTATACAATTGAGTGGCTTGCTAGGCCATTTCAGAGGGCAGTTAAGTTGCTGTAGGTCTGGAATCACAGGTAAGGACGGCAGATTTCTTTCCCTAAAGGACATTCGCGAACCAGATGGGTTTTTACAACAATCTGATGGTCACCATTACTGATACGAGCTTTTTATTCCAGATTTATTTAATTAACTCAATTTAAATTCCCCAGCTGCCGTGGTGGGATTTGAACTCACGTCTCTGGATCATTAGTCCAGGCCTCGGGATTACTAATACAAAAGCAAAATACTGCGGATGCTGGAAATCTGAAATAAAAACAGAAAATGTTGGAAATACTCAGCAGGTCAGGCAGCATCTGTGGAGAGAGAAACAAGAGTTAACGTTTCAGGTCGATGACCCTTCATCAGAACTGGAAAAAGTTGGAGATCGAACAGGTTTTTAAGCAAGTGTAGGGGCAGGGAAAGGGGGGAGGGGAGGAAAGAACAAAAGGGAAGGTCTGTGATAGGATGGAAGGCAGGAGAGATTAAGAGACATTAAGAGAGATTAAGAGATGGTGCAAGGCAAAAGGAGATGGTAATGGGACAAGTTAAGAAACAAAAGATGGCTCCAGATGAAGTGTAAATGGCAGAATGAAAGACAGCTGCCATGTGGGAGAGAGAAAATAAATACATAAATAAATAAATAAAATAAATGGAGAAAAAAATGATAGGGGCAGAGTTTATGGTCTGAAATTGTTGAACTCTATGTTGAGTCCAGAAGGCTGTAAAGTGCTTAATCAAAAGGTGAGGTGCTGTTCCTCGAGCTTATGTTGAGCTTCATTGGAACAGTGTAAGAGGCCGAGGACGGTGAGGTCTGAGTGGGAGTGGAGCGGTGAATTAAAGTGACAGGCGACCGGAAGCTCGGGGTCACCCTTATGGACTGAACGGAGGTGTTCCGCAAAGCAGTCACCCAATCTGCGTTTGGTCTCCCCAATGTATCGGAGACCAGATCGTGAGCAGCGAATACAGTATACTAAATTGCAAGAAGTACAAGTAAATCGCTGTTTCACCTGGAAGGAGTGTTTGGGGCCCTGGACAGTGGGAAGGGGGGAGGTATAAGGGCAGGTGTTGCATCTCCTGCACTTGCACAGGAAGGTGCCGGGCGAAGGGGAAGGGGTGTTGGGGGTGATAGAGGAGTGGACCAGGGTGTCGCGGAGGGAGCGGTCCCTTCGGAATGCTGAAAGGGGAGGTGAGGGGAAGATGTGTTTGGTGGTGGGATCACGCTGGAGGTGGCGGAGGATGATCCGTTGAATGTGGAGGCTGGTGGGGTGAAAGGTGAGGACAAGGGGAACTCTATCGTGGTTCCGGGAGGGAGGGGAAGGGGTGAGAGCAGAAGTGCAGGAAATAGAATGGACACGGTCAAGGGCCGTGTCGACCACGGTAGAGGGGAATCCTCGGTTGAGGAAAAAGGAAGACATGTTGGAAGCACTAGTATGGAAGGTGGCATCGTCAGAGCAGATGCGGCGGAGACGGAGAAACTGGGAGAATGGAATAGAGTCCTTACAGGAAGCTGGGTGGGAGGAAGTGTAGTCCAGGTAGCTGTGGGAGTCAGTGGGCTTACTAGTCCAGTGACATTACCACTATGCTACCGTACCCAGTCACTTCCTTTATGTAAGTCCTGAAACAGCCACTAGGGTGTGCTCTAAAGCCATCAGATGCTGGTGGGATGGCTGACTTTTTCTTCCCCACTATGGAAAGGTTGGTGCTCCCCTTGACAACATTTCTGAGGATGGAAGCTCAACATATGGGGGTTGTGTGGGCACCAATCTATGTCCTACTCCTTTGGGCTTTACCAGTTGTCTTTTAATACTTACAGCATTGATGCCACTGAGCTGTATAAACAGTGAAACCATCATGTTGATAACGAGTTGGCTTCGTACAGAGGGGTCCCTGCACAGCTCCCACACACTCCTTGCCCTTTCACCCCTTATCGCAGTCCGTTCGGCCTGCATTTCCTCAAGTTCTTGACTAAAATCACGCTTGCCCCATAGTCTTTGAAGTGCTGTGAGTAAAACAAATGGAAACAAGGGAGATATAAGTTTAGTGCAGGGAAGCACTGAGTGGTGCATTGTGTTTGTCTGCTGCTCTCAGGCACTGTTTGTATTTCAAATGAGGCCATGAAAGGAGACAGAGGTGTCCTTTCAATCACAGCTGGATTTGGCTTACTTGAAAAGTGCTCGCAGCAAGATCTTAATGTGATCTTCATAAACCTGCGCAGATTGGACAACTGGATTAGCAGGCCCAGTCCTGTGCATCTTGAATGTATTAGGACTGAATTGTTGGAGTTATTCTATTTCAAGCCCTTTCCCACTACACTGACAACGAGTTCAGCTTCTGTTATCGGAGTTTGCCCAGAGAGTCTGGGCCAGCTCGAAAAGCAGCATCGGCTACTGTCAGTATCTCTAGGACTAAGCAAATTGGAGCTAAAAGCCTCTAAGGTCTACATTTAAGGGCCAAGTAATTGATAGAGGTACTTTTTTATCAACATATTTGTAGGATTCAATCACAACTATATTCTGCACAGCACAGGGAGAATTCACACTGAAATTACAACACCATTTTCCCTGGGAAAAGTATCGTTTGCAAGAAAAATGGCAGAAAAGATGGTTGCTCCTCAACAGTTTCTTATTAAATAGACCCTTATAGAGCTTGATTCATTAGCAGACACGGGTTTCACAACAAAGGGTTCTGTTGTAATATTAGGCACCTAACCTACTCAACAGTCCCAATAGAGTTCAAGTGCATTATGGACCAATACAACGGAGCCCAATTATACTGCAGAATGACTATGGCCAGTAATTACTCCCATTACTGTTCTTCATGGAAGACCACAGTGGCCCACTCCTTCTGTCAATGCAAGAGGACTGCATGACTATTTAAACTGGTCAGCCCTAAACACTGTAACTTGAGTACGTAATCAATCTTGGCACTCTGCAAACCTTCGACAAAAAATGATTGGATACTCAATGCCCGGCAGCAGACCAGACCAAGGCTGAAATTTCAGGTGTTCCACTTTCCAGTACTGCCCACTCCCGATAAACACATACCAGCTTGAAGCACTGAATTGCAATGGACCAATTACTTAACCCTTCTTGACAACTAGTACCATGGTTGTCTGGATTCAACTGTACTGTTGAGTGTCACAAATAATTGGCTCTTTATGTCCACATTATATCTACAGAAATGGACTTAAACTTGAAAGCATCATCCAGGGGATAAACTGTTGTCACTTGCCATTCATGGACAAAGCTCTGTTTCCTTTGTCAATCAGGAGGTATCTGGGGCTCTCTGGAAACCAGGGCAGGGTAACAAGCTGTATAAAGGCAGGAATGGCATTGAAGGCCATCAGTAAAGGCCATACACTTTCACTGCCTAGAATCTCTCTGGAGAAACAAAAAGAGCACATAACACACAGAGTTGAGATATATTAAATCATTCTAAAAGTTTTTCAGGTACATTTATATCTAGAAAAGATCAGCTTGTTCAAGTCAAACCAATCTTGCAGCTGGGATGGAACATTAAATTTGCAAACTAGCCTGGTGTGAGATACCCTCCAGCCTGATGTGAGATACCCTCCAGTCTGGTGTGAGATACCCTCCAGCCTGGTGTGAGATACCCTCCAGTCTGGTGTGAGATACCCTCCAGTCTGGTGTGAGATACCCTCCAGTCTGGTGTGAGATATCCTCCAGTCTGGTGTGAGATACCCTCCAGTCTGGAGTTAGATACCCTCCAGTCTGGTGTGAGATGCCCTCCAGTCTGGAGTTAGATACCCTCCAGTCTGGTGTGAGATACCCTCCAGTCTGGTGTGAGATACCCTCCAGTCTGGTGTGAGATACCCTCCAGTCTGGTGTGAGATACCCTCCAGTCTGGTGTGAGATACCCTCCAGTCTGGTGTGAGATACCCTCCAGTCTGGTGTGAGATACCCTCCAGTCTGGTGTTAGATACCCTCCAGTCTGGAGTGAGATACCCTCCAGTCTGGAGTTAGATACCTTCCAGTCTGGAGTTAGATACCCTCCAGTCTGGTGTGAAATACCCTCCAGTCTGGTGTGAGATACCCTCCAGTCTGGAGTGAGATACCCTCCAGTCTGGTGTGAGATACCCTCCAGTCTGGAGTGAGATACCCTCCAGTCTGGTGTGAGATACCCTCCAGTCTGGAGTGAGATACCCTCCAGTCTGGAGTGAGATACCCTCCAGTCTGGAGTGAGATACCCTCCAGTCTGGAGTGAGATACCCTCCAGTCTGGAGTGAGATACCCTCCAGTCTGGAGTGAGATACCCTCCAGTCTGGAGTGAGATACCCTCCAGTCTGGAGTGAGATACCCTCCAGTCTGGAGTGAGATACCCTCCAGTCTGGTGTGAGATACCCTCCAGTCTGGTGTGAGATACCCTCCAGTCTGGTGTGAGATACCCTCCAGTCTGGAGTGAGATACCCTCCAGTCTGGAGTGAGATACCCTCCAGTCTGGAGTGAGATACCCTCCAGTCTGGAGTGAGATACCCTCCAGTCTGGAGTGAGATACCCTCCAGTCTGGTGTGAGATACCCTCCAGTCTGGAGTGAGATACCCTCCAGTCTGGAGTGAGATACCCTCCAGTCTGGAGTGAGATACCCTCCAGTCTGCAGTGAGATACCCTCCAGTCTGCAGTGAGATACCCTCCAGTCTGGAGTGAGATACCCTCCAGTCTGGAGTGAGATACCCTCCAGTCTGGAGTGAGATACCCTCCAGTCTGGAGTGAGATACCCTCCAGTCTGGAGTGAGATACCCTCCAGTCTGGAGTGAGATACCCTCCAGTCTGGAGTGAGATACCCTCCAGTCTGGAGTGAGATACCCTCCAGTCTGGAGTGAGATACCCTCCAGTCTGGAGTGAGATACCCTCCAGTCTGGAGTGAGATACCCTCCAGTCTGGAGTGAGATACCCTCCAGTCTGGAGTGAGATACCCTCCAGTCTGGAGTGAGATACCCTCCAGTCTGGAGTGAGATACCCTCCAGTCTGGAGTGAGATACCCTCCAGTCTGGAGTGAGATACCCTCCAGTCTGGAGTGAGATACCCTCCAGTCTGGAGTGAGATACCCTCCAGTCTGGAGTGAGATACCCTCCAGTCTGGAGTGAGATACCCTCCAGTCTGGAGTGAGATACCCTCCAGTCTGGAGTGAGATACCCTCCAGTCTGGAGTGAGATACCCTCCAGTCTGGTGTGAGATACCCTCCAGCCTGGAGTGAGATACCCTCCAGTCTGGAGTTAGATACCCTCCAGTCTGGTGTGAGATACCCTCCAGTCTGGTGTGAGATACCCTCCAGTCTGGTGTGAGATACCCTCCAGTCTGGTGTGAGATACCCTCCAGTCTGGTGTGAGATACCCTCCAGTCTGGTGTGAGATACCCTCCAGTCTGGTGTGAGATACCCTCCAGTCTGGTGTTAGATACCCTCCAGTCTGGAGTTAGATACCCTCCAGTCTGGAGTGAAATACCCTCCAGTCTGGTGTGAGATACCCTCTAGTCTGGTGTTAGATACCCTCTAGTCTGGTGTTAGATACCCTCCAGTCTGGTGTGAGATACCCTCCAGTCTGGAGTTAGATACCCTCCAGTCTGGTGTGAGATACCCTCCAGTCTGGAGTTAGATACCCTCCAGTCTGGTGTGAGATACTCTCCAGTCTGGAGTTAGATACCCTCCAGCCTGGAGTGAGATACCCTCCAGTCTGGTGTGAGATACCCTCCAGTCTGGTGTTAGATACCCTCCAGTCTGGTGTGAGATACCCTCCAGTCTGGAGTTAGATACCCTCCAGTCTGGAGTTAGATACCCTCCAGTCTGGTGTGAGATACCCTCCAGTCTGGTGTGAGATACCCTCCAGTCTGGAGTTAGATACCCTCCAGTCTGGAGTTAGATACCCTCAGTCTGGTGTGAGATACCCTCCAGTCTGGTGTGAGATACCCTCCAGTCTGGTGTGAGATACCCTCCAGTCTGGTGTGAGATACCCTCCAGTCTGGTGTGAGATACCCTCCAGTCTGGTGTGAGATACCCTCCAGTCTGGTGTGAGATACCCTCCAGTCTGGAGTTAGATACCCTCCAGTCTGGAGTTAGATACCCTCAGTCTGGTGTGAGATACCCTCCAGTCTGGTGTGAGATACCCTCCAGTCTGGTGTGAGATACCCTCCAGTCTGGTGTGAGATACCCTCCAGTCTGGTGTGAGATACCCTCCAGTCTGGAGTTAGATACCCTCCAGTCTGGTGTGAGATACCCTCCAGTCTGGAGTTAGACACCCTCCAGTCTGGAGTTGATACCCTCCAGTCTGTAGTTAGATACCCTCCAGTCTGGAGTTAGATACCCTCCAGTCTGGAGTTAGATACCCTCCAGTCTGGAGTTAGATACCCTCCAGTCTGGTGTGAGATACCCTCCAGTCTGGAGTTAGATGCCCTCCAGTCTGGAGTTAGATACCCTCCAGTCTGGAGTTAGATACCCTCCAGTCTGGTGTGAGATGCCCTCCAGTTTGGAGTTAGATGCCCCCCAGTCTGGTGTGAGATACCCTCCAGTCTGGTGTGAGATACCCTCCAGTCTGGTGTGAGATACCCTCCAGTCTGGTGTGAGATACCCTCCAGTCTGGAGTTAGATACCCTCCAGTCTGGAGTTAGATACCCTCCAGTCTGGAGTTAGATACCCTCCAGTCTGGAGTTAGATACCCTCCAGTCTGGAGTTAGATACCCTCCAGTCTGGAGTTAGATACCCTCCAGTCTGGAGTTAGATACCCTCCAGTCTGGAGTGAGATACCCTCCAGTCTGGAGTGAGATACCCTCCAGTCTGGTGTGAGATGCCCTCCAGTTTGGAGTTAGATGCCCCCCAGTCTGGTGTTACATACCCTCCAGTCTGGTGTTACATACCCTCCAGTCTGGTGTTAGATACCCTCCAGTCTGGTGTGAGATACCCTCCAGTCTGGAGTGGGATAAAAAGTGCAACTCATGAGCATACTCATCCCTCCATCTTTAATCCCTCATTGTTGCTTTCCCTCACTAAACCTGTCAGGGAAATTGAATCCTAAACAGACGCACAACGGATCGGGGCCAGGGCACTCACCAGAACTATTTAAAGGAATAAATAACATATGTAAGTAAGGGTCCTATGCTTGTTGTAGGACCCTTTTGCAATATTGGGCTGCCCCAGCACCTGACTCGCCACATGGTAAACTTGCCCAGCAACTGATGGCACTAACAGGCAGGAAGGACCCTTCACCAGCGCTATTGACTTGGATAGAGAACTGGTTGGCAGACAGAAAGCAAAGAGTTGGAATAAATGTGTCTTTTTCCGAGTGGCAGGCGGTGACTAGTGGGGTACCGCAGGGATCGATCCTAGGACCCCAGCTATTCACAATATATGTTAAATCTGGACGATGGAATTGGATGTAATATCTCCAAGTTTGCAGACGACGCAAAGCTGGGTGGGAGTGTGTGCCGTGAGGAGGATGCCGAGAAACTCCAGTATGATTTGGACAGGTTGGGTGATTGGGCAGAAGCATGGCAGATGCAATATAATGTGGATAAATGCGAGGTTATCCACTTTGGTGTCAAAAACAGGAAGGCAGATTATTATCTGAATGGCAATAGATTGGGAGAAGGGGAAGTGCAACGAGACCTGGGTGTCCTTGTGCACCAATCGCTGAAGGTAAGCATGCAGGTGCAGCAGGTGGTTAAGAAGGCAAATGGTATGTTGGCCTTCGTAGCGAAAGGGTTCGAGTACAGGAACAAGGATGTCTTGCTGCAGTTGTACAGGGCCTTGGTGAGACCACATCTTGAGTATTGTGTGCAGTTTTGGTCGCCTTATCTGAGGAAGGATGTTCTTGCCATGGAGGGAGTGCAGCGAAGATTCACCAGGCTGATACCTGGGATGGCAGGAATGGCGTATGAGGAGAGATTGGGTCGATTGAGCTTATACTCACTGGAGTTTAGAAGAATGAGAGGGGATCTCATTGAAACTTATAAAATTCTAACAGGACTAGACAGACTAGATGCAGGAAGGATGTTCCCGATGGCGGGGGAGTCCAGAATCAGGGGTCACAGTCTAAGGATAAGGGATAAGCCATTTAGGACTGAGATGAGGAGGAATTTCTTCACCCAGAGAGTGGTGAACCTGTGGAATTCTCTACCACAGAAGGCAGTAGAGGCCAATTTATTAAATATATTCAAGAAGGAGTTAGATATATTTCTTAAAACTAAAGGGATCAAGGGATATGGGGAGAAAGCAGGGACAGGGTACTGAATTTGGATGATCAGCCATGATCTCATTGAATGGCGGAGCAGGCTCGAGGGGCCGAATGGCCTACTCCTGCTCCTATCTTCTATGTTTCTATGTTTCTGTGTTTCTATTTGAAGGGATCATGCAGTACTTACAGGTTTGCTGATTTATCACTTCAGGCTGCTGGTTAACCTTGCCATTTTTTGGCCTGCTTTCTGACTCTGGAAAATTAATTTTGACTGCTGAGAAGAAGATTTTGCTGGTGTTGCACTGTTTATGGCTGCCTTCTAAACAATTTGACTGCAGTGGTCTGGTAGGACTGCCTTTGGGGCAAATATTTGGGGTGCTGAAGCAACACTTCAGGTGCTTGGATCACTCCAGGGGGTCCTTTCCACATTCCCCACTGAAGGTGCCCAAAATCATTCGAGTGAGCTGCATGTCGCAGAACATTGAAATGGACAGAGGTCTCGCGATGGACTTCAGTGAGGGATAGCAGGAAGCCATGAAGGAGCAGGAGGCAAAAGGTGCAGTCGAGCCACAATCAGGCGACCAGGCACTGCAGGCAAGGAATGAGATGATGTGGAGATGCCGGTGTTGGACTGGGGTGGACAAATGTGAGTGTTGTGCGACTTCTCACAAGGAATGAGATGTGGGCGGGTGTCGCAGCCTGGTTCTTACAGTGGGGTCTACTAAAGGCCAGTAGATCTTACAGGTGAGCAGTTGGCACAGTTTTGCAGCCATTTTGTGCTGCTTTTTGTTGTTCTGCTAAGAGCTGCAGATGTTGAACTTAGAGAGCTGAGACTTCACTTTATGATTAACAAAATGATGGCACAATGTGACATGTAGTTGGAACTATTTTTATTTACAATTTCTTTGGATGCAGCGCCTAAGTGCATGTGATCCCAAAGCACATGTGTTGTATTTGTTCAATGTGATTTCTTACTGTCCTCATCAGGACAGTCGTGGGCTTCTGCACAAGATTGACATGCCTGGTCTTGGGCCATTTGCCCCTCCAGCTGACGGGGCAGAAGAGTTGGGTGTCTGCGGCGTCAAAGTGCTACGTGTCTAAAATACAAGGGCTGATTCTGTAGTCAGGCACTCTCAGTGTGGAACGGCGTTCAAAGGGAAGGCAGGCTCGGAAATCCTGGGCCTGATTTTCCCTCTGTTGATTTAAATGGCAGTGGATCTCAGTGAGATTCTGGAATCCCTCTGTGCTCGTTCGGGCAGAGTGTAAAACGGACCGCAGGTTCACTATTGCCCCTTTTGCACTACTGCCTGAGATAAATTTATACCCCAGTGTCTCGTGTTACTGCGGTGACCACTGCCATTGCAATAAATGCTGCTCCCTCATCTATAGCAGACTGCCGTGCATTCAACGGGTCATCCATCCTGGAGGTCAGTAAGGGGCGTCTCAGTGTAGTGCACGTGCTCAGTAAGCCATTGTTGGGATGCAGAAGCTGGTAAGCAGTAGCAACCTAAGGAACTTCCTCAGGTCACACAGCGAGCCTGACCGCCACCCTCCTGGCTGCTCGTGGAAGGTGTCAGCCGTGGCTCAGTTGGTGAGTCGCACTCTCGCTTCTGAGTCATAGGTTTGTGGATTCAAGTCCCACTCCAGGGACTTGATCCGTCGGAGGTGCCATCTTTCAGATGAGACCTGAGGCCATGTCTGCTCCCTCAGGCAGGCGTAAAAGACGCCATGGCACTATTTCGAAGGAGAGCAAGGGGGTTCTCCCCAGTGTCCTGGCAAATACTTATCCCGCAATTAACATCACAAAAACAGATTATCTGGTCATTAGCTCATTGATGTTTGTGGGAGCTTGCTGTGTGAAAATTGGCTGCCGTGTTTCCCACATTACAACAGTGACTACACTTCAAAAGTACTTCATTGGCTGTGAAGGACTTTGGGACGTCCTGAGGTCATGAAAGGCGCTATATAAATGCAAGTTCTTCTTCTTTTTCACCACTTTTCTGCCCCTCATCGCCACTGTGTCAGAGTAAAGCCAAGTGACCCCTTATCTCCCTCATTATCTCCGAACCGCGAGATGTTTGAATATGGGCTGGCATTCAATGTAGGTGTGAATGGTGGCAGGAGTTGCTCTGGCGCAAGGTGCTCTTCAGGTTTATGATGTAGATTCTGTTCTCCATCTGTAACGAGAGCACAGGCTACATTTCTAAGTATGTAGCGCACTTCTCCATTTCACAATTCTCTTTGAATGTGATAAGCTGTGAAACTGTTAAACTCACCCCGTTAGTATGTTGCCTACTCGGCAGATCTGAGGAGAAAGCATGAACTTGGTACATACCTGCTCCTCCCTATCACCTGCTTCTTGAAGAATGCCAGGGTCCTCTGTATGGACAGTCTGTCACAAACCCTGGTCCTAAAACCTACAAGTATGAGTACAGATTTACGACTAACCATCTGTATGTAAATAATTAAAAGCTGCAACATGTTTCCCTTGAATCTTCTTTTCTCCATTAAAAATGTTCAAGTTTATGAATCTCTCCTCATAACTCAAGGCCCTAAGTGCCAGAATAACTCTTGTCACTCTTCTCTGAAGCCTCTCCAATGTATCTTCATCCTTTTGAAGATAGGGTGCTCCAAACTGTACTCAGGGGAGAAGATTTCCTCACTGTCTGAAGAACATGTCTCCATCTTCACTACATCTAGCACACAGAGCAAATCTTTTCCCATCTTCCAAGTGTGGCTTCGTCAAGATTAGAATCATTTGTCTTGATTTATAGTGAAATGCCCTTGAGTTGCACCCAGCACATGGTTAACACTGTCGACAGTAGATTCACACAGGGACTGGATGTTTTCAGTCAAAGGACAATAATGACATCCAAGTTCTTTTCCACCCGTGCTTCAGGATAGTCCTTTGTTGCAATGTCATGGGGTTTGTCTGCTGCAGCAATCATCTCTCTGGTTGATGTGACTTCAAACCACCATTCAGCCCTCCATAGATTCAGCTGAAGCTATACTGAGGATAATATCCGGGCCCCACCCAGTGGAGCTGTGGCTAATATACCCGTCCAATCTGAGGGTGACCCAGTGACGACCTCCATTTAGGATTTCTCTGAAAGCTGATGTGAGTCATCTGTAAATGTACCAAGACAGTATATAGCGTAACTAAAAGTTGATTTCCATAATACTATCATGTATCTACCTCACAGTTTTTGTTCTACAGCCACATTTGAAGTTTAAAGTTGCATTAATTTACACTATAGTACTTTAAAATAATGTTGCTGCATCCAAGTGTCGATGGGAGATATTCTTGTGTCCTTTAAACTTACCAATTATGTAGCGAATACAATATTGTTTAGCTTTCATGACATTTACAATCCAAATATTTTTCTACTTACCATGAGAACGTTTCCAGTTTTGTGGAATCATAGTATTTTATTTATATAACAGATCACTTTTTTGTCCTGGACCTGTTTTTCTTCACCCATCGGAGTTTTCCTCTTAAATTCTGACAAAGTATGAGGCGAATCCTCGCTGGGCCGTGTAATCGGAAGTCCAGCTATCAAAGACTTCCTGCAAATCAGCACCCCCCGAGCAGCCCTGTCTTTCCCTGTGGGTCTGGTCTTCATTTACATATTAATATGGCGTGCGGTCGGGATTGCTTCATTTCACAAATTCATACAGTCCGCTGTAACCGTACATTTTCTGAAGGACATCTACAAAGATCTGTCTCCAGGTGATGAATCACTGAGCTAGAATTGTGTTGTGACCTGTCAGCACTCACCTGTGGAGGCCAGGGACATGGGTTTACTGCTGTAAGTATTTGTAATGGAGGAAAAATGCTGTGCAATATTATGAATGTAACATCTGAGAAGATTCCCTATTACTGGGCGACAGTGCTTTCATTGCAGTGAAACATGCTTATCATGCGCGAGTCCAAGGTAAGGTTGGGGGCAACATAGAATCCATTTACTGGGTCTATGAGTGACAGGACTGCAGATGATGCCACTTACTGGGGTAATTTTTCTCCTTCACCGCCCATTATAGCCAGAAGTGCCGAGTGGATGATCCATATTGGCCTACTCCTGAGGTCCCAACCATCACAGCAGCCAGTCTTGAGCCAATTCTATTCACTCCACGTGATATCAAGAAACGGCTGAGCGCACTGGATACAGTAAAGGCTGTGGGCCCCGACAACATCCTGGCTGTCGTGCTGAAGACTTGTGCTCCAGAACTAGCCGTGCATCTAGCCAAGCTGTTCCCGCACAACGACAACACTGGCATCTATCCGACAATGTGGAAAACTGCCCAGGTCTGTCCTGTCCAGAAAAAGCAGGACAAATCCAACCCGGCCAATTACCACCCCATCAGTCTACTCTCAATCATCAGCAAAGTGATGAAAGGTGTCATCGACAGTGCTATCAAGCGGCACTTACCAAAAACCTGCTCACTGATGCCCAGTTTGGGTTCCGCCAAGACCACTCGGCTCCCGACCTCATTACAGCCTTGGTCCAAACATGGACAAAGGAGCTGAATTCCAGAGGTGAGGTGAGAGTGACTGCCCTTGACATCAAGGCAGCATTTGACCGAGTGTGGCATCAAGGAGCCCTCGTAAAACTGAAGTCAATGGGAATCGGGGGGGAAAACGCTCCACTGGCTGGAGTCATACCTAGCATAAAGGAAGATGGTTGTGGTGGTTGAAGGTCAATCATCACAGCCCAAGGACATCACTGCAGGAGTTCCTCAGGGCAGTGTCCTAGGCCCAACCATCTTCAGCTGCTTCATCAATGACCTTCCCTCCCACATAAGGTCAGAAATGGGGATGTTCGCTGATGACTGCACAGTGTTTAGCGCCATTCACAACTCCTCAGATAATGAAGCAGTCCATGCCTGCATGCAACAAGACCTGGACGACGTTCAGGCTTGGGCTGATAAGTGGCAGGTAACATTCGCGCCACAGAAGTGCCAGGCAATGACTATCTCCAACAAGCAAGAGTCTAACCACCTCCCCTTGACATTCAACGGCATTACCTTCGCCGAATCCCCCACCATCAACATCCTGAGGATCACCATTAACCAGAAACTTAACTGGACCAGCCACATAAATACTGTGGCAACAAGAGCAGGTCAGAGACTAGGTATTCTGCGGCAAGTGTCTCACCTCCTGACTCCCCAAAGCCTTTCCACCATCTACAAGGCACAAGTCAGGAGTGTGATGGAATACTCTCCACTTGCCTGGATGAGTGCAGCTCCAACAACACTCAAGAAGCTCAACGCTATCCAGGACAAAGCAGCTCCCTTGATTGACACCCCATCCACCACCTTAAACATTCACTCCCTCCACCACCGGCGTACCGTGGCTGCAGTGTGTACCATCTACAAGATGCATGGCAGCAACTCACCAAGGCTTCTTCGGCAGCACCTCCCAAACCCGCGACCTCTTCCACCTAGAAGGACAAGGGCAGCAGGCGCATGGGAACACCACCACCTCCAAGTTCCCCTCCAAGTCACGCACCATCCTGACTGAGAAGTATATCGCCGATCCTTCATCGTCGCTGGGTCAAAATCCTGGAACTCACTCCCTATCAGCACTGTGGGAGTACCTTCACCATACGGACTGCAGCGCTTCAAGAAGGCGGCTCACCACCACCTTCTCAAGGGCAATTAGGGATGGGCAATAAATGCTGGCCTTGCCAGCGACGCCCACATCCCATAAAAAACGAATTAAAAAAAATTAAAAAATTATAGAACCCGCCCAAATTTCATTTCCATTGAAGTCATTGGAGAGTCATAATGGGGAGAGATGTAAAACGGGCTGCCGATTCGCTATCGCTTGTTTTACGCTATTGCACAGTGTCGATATTATCCCCAGTGTCCCAGCTGATGAGTTTACTCATTTCGTCCAGATTGGTAGTAGGGCCACTACAGTTGGAATCGCCCCTGAGTTAGGGAGCCTGTGTTCCTACTCCTCATCATTATCCAATGAGCCTTGCAGGAAGTGCTTTACGTGAATATTGGGTAAGGACACGACCAAGATAGGCTGTGTTGTCCTGCATGAACACATGGTTTGTCACCATTCATTATCTGTGCTCACACATGAAGAGGTACCAGAGGGCAACTGTACCCAGCAAGGAGTCAACACCTTCAGGGAGCAGAGGAGAGAAAATTGGCAGAAAAGGAGGAAAAGTGTTTTGATGAAAGCATCAATGGTGGAGATCAGGTATCAGATACACAGAATGCAAATCCCTCTTCGAGGGGAGGTCTATTTGGTAGCTCAGTGGCCACTGTAGAAGCAGCAACATGGAGGGAGGAGGATGCAGGTTTGATTCACCAGTCCACTCAGCTGAGTATCTGAGTTGTGGCGTACAGCGAGACACTGAGGCAGGGGAAGAGGCAGCAAAGCCCACCAACATGTCCTCACTGGGCCTGACCCTGGAGCAGATCCTGGATCAGGCCACCCACCAACGACCGTATGACCTCTGACAGGAATAAAAATGGGAATGAATTGCAAATAAAAGAGGGAATTTAAGCACTCCACTCACCTGAATGCTCAAAAGGCATCTCAATCCTGTCTTTCTCCCATATTTTATGCCTGAGAACAGACAGTTTCCTGTAATGACATTGTGAAGTATCACTGTGGAATGGAAAGCACTGCCTGCAGCCCTCTAGCTCCTGAACGAGCTCCACTCCCACACTGATGGTCACACTGCGACAATGTAATCCTACATGTGTGATTGTAGTACAGCATTGCAAAGAGACTGACCTGAGTCCAATGATCTGTCCTATGCATTTACCAACAGAAATGAATATTGCTGTGGTGATGGTCACAACCCCTCGCAACTTCTTCGGAGAACACTCCATAAGGTACATGCAGTGAATATTCATACCATTCCCTTCAGATAGAAAGGAAATAAAACACCAATGTTAATTATTACACTTGTTGGAAGATTGAAGGAACATGAGGTACAAGTCTCCTTCAGTACAATTCTCTCTTTAAATAGTGTTGCAGTTCTATTTATTGAATAGGAAGAAGACTAACCTTGGAAAGGAAGGGACTGACCTTGGACAGGAAGGGACTGACCCTGGACAGGAAGGGACTGACCCTGGACAGGAAGGGACTGACCCTGACAGGAAGGGGGATTGACCCTGGACAGGAAGGAACTGACCCTGGACAGGAAGGAACTGACCCTGGACAGGAAGGGACTGACCCTGGACAGGAAGGGACTGACCCTGGACAGGAAGGGGGATTGACCCTGGACAGGAAGGGACTGACCCTGGACAGGAAGGGGGATTGACCCGGGACAGGAAGGGACTGACCCGGGACAGGAAGGGACTGACCCTGGACAGGAAGGGACTGACCCTGGACAGGAAGGGACTGACCCTGGACAGGAAGGGACTGACCCGGGACAGGAAGGGACTGACCCGGGACAGGAAGGAACTGACCCTGGACAGGAAGGGACTGACCCTGGACAGGAAGGGACTGACCCGGGACAGGAAGGGACTGACCCGGGACAGGAAGGGACTGACCCTGGACAGGAAGGGACTGACCCTGGACAGGAAGGGACTGACCCGGGACAGGAAGGGACTGACCCGGGACAGGAAGGGACTGACCCTGGACAGGAAGGGACTGACCCTGGACAGGAAGGAACTGACCCAGGACAGGAAGGGACTGACCCAGGACAGGAAGGGACTGTCACCGGAGCAAATTTTTGAAAAATTATTCTAATAATCAACACCTTGAAATCAAAAGTTGCAATAACTGGAGGCGATCGAGAGACATCAATAAGTGTACAGATATTTAACAGTTAGGATTCAATGCCAATACAGTCACAGGAGGGGGGAGTTTACTGACACAGGAGGGGGGGAGCTTACTGACACAGGAGGGGGGAGTTTACTGTCACAGGAGGGGGGTGTTTAATGTCACAGGAGGGGGAGTTTACTGACACAGTACGGGGGAGTTTAATGTCACAGGAGGGGGGAGTTTACTGTCACAGTACGGGGGAGTTTAATGTCACAGGAGGGGGGAGTTTACTGTCATAGTACGGGGGAGTTTACTGACACAGGAGGGGGGAGTTTAATGTCACAGGAGGGGGTAGTTTAATGTCACAGAAGGGGGGAGTTTAATGTCACAGGACGGGGGAGTTTACAGACACAGGAGGGGGGAGTTTACTGTCACAGGAGGGGGGAGTTTACTGTCACAGGAGGGGGGAGTTTACTGTCACAGGAGGGGGGAGTTTACTGTCACAGGACGGGGGAGTTTAATGTCACAGGAGGGGGGAGTTTACTGTCACAGGAGGGGGGAGTTTACTGTCACAGGAGGGGGGAGTTTACTGACACAGGAGGAGGAGTTTAATGTCACAGGAGGAGGAGTTTACTGTCACAGGAGGGGGGAGTTTACTGTCACAGGAGGGGGGGAGTTTACTGTCACAGGAGGGGGGAGTTTAATGTCACAGGAGGGGGGAGTTTAATGTCACAGGAGGGGGGAGTTTACTGTCACAGGAGGGGGGAGTTTACTGTCACAGGAGGGGGGGAGTTTACTGTCACAGGAGGGGGGAGTTTACTGTCACAGTACGGGGGAGTTTAATGTCACAGGAGGGGGGAGTTTAATGTCACAGGAGGGGGGAGTTTACTGACACAGGAGGGGGGAGTTTACTGACACAGGAGGAGGAGTTTAATGTCACAGGAGGAGGAGTTTAATATCACAGGAGGAGGAGTTTAATATCACAGGAGGAGGAGTTTAATATCACAGGAGGAGGAGTTTAATATCACAGGAGGAGGAGTTTAATATCACAGGAGGAGGAGTTTAATGTCACAGGAGGGGGGAGTTTAATGTCACAGGAGGAGGAGTTTAATGTCACAGGAGGAGGAGTTTAATGTCACAGGAGGGGGGAGTTTAATGTCACAGGAGGAGGAGTTTAATGTCACAGGAGGAGGAGTTTACTGTCACAGGAGGGGGGAGTTTATTGTCACAGGAGGGGGGAGTTTACTGACACAGGAGGGGGGGAGTTTACTGACACAGGAGGAGGAGTTTAATGTCACAGGAGGAGGAGTTTAATGTCACAGGAGGGGGGAGTTTACTGACACAGGAGGGGGGGAGTTTACTGACACAGGAGGAGGAGTTTAATGTCACAGGAGGAGGAGTTTAATGTCACAGGAGGGGGGAGTTTACTGACACAGGAGGGGGGGAGTTTACTGACACAGGAGGAGGAGTTTAATGTCACAGGAGGAGGAGTTTAATGTCACAGGAGGGAGGAGTTTAATGTCACAGGAGGGGGGAGTTTACTGTCACAGGAGGGGGGGTTTACTCTCACAGGAGGGGGGAGTTTACTGTCACAGGATGGGGGAGTTTAATGTCACAGGGGGGAGTTTACTGTCACAGGAGGGGGGGGGTTTACTCTCACAGGAGGGGGGAGTTTAATGTCACAGGAGGGGGGAGTTTACTGTCACAGGAGGGGGGAGTTTACTGTCACAGGAGGGGGGGAGTTTAATGTCACAGGTGGGGGGAGTTTACTGTCACAGGAGGGGGGAGTTTACTGTCACAGGAGGAGGAGTTTAATGTCACAGGAGGAGGAGTTTAATGTCACAGGAGGAGGAGTTTAATGTCACAGGAGGGGGAAGTTTAATGTCACAGGAGGAGGAGTTTAATGTCACAGGAGGGGGGAGTTTACTGTCACAGGAGGGGGGGAGTTTAAGGTCACAGGAGGGGGGAGTTTAATGTCACAGGAGGGGGAAGTTTAATGTCACAGGAGGGAGGAGTTTAATGTCACAGGAGGAGGAGTTTAATGTCACAGGAGGGAGGAGTTTAATGTCACAGGAGGAGGAGTTTAATGTCACAGGAGGAGGGAGTTTACTGTCACAGGAGGGGGGAGTTTAATGTCACAGGAGGGGGGAGTTTAATGTCACAGGAGGGGGGAGTTTACTGTCACAGGAGGGGGGGAGTTTAATGTCACAGGGGGGGGGAGTTTAATGTCACAGGAGGGGGGAGTTTAATGTCACAGGAGGAGGAGTTTACTGTCACAGGAGGGAGGAGTTTAATGTCACAGGAGGAGGAGTTTACTGTCACAGGAGGGGGGAGTTTAATGTCACAGGAGGAGGAGTTTAATGTCACAGGAGGGGGGAGTTTAATGTCACAGGAGGAGGAGTTTAATGTCACAGGAGGGGGGAGTTTAATGTCACAGGAGGAGGAGTTTAATGTCACAGGAGGGGGGAGTTTAATGTCACAGGAGGAGGAGTTTAATGTCACAGGAGGGAGGAGTTTACTGTCACAGGAGGAGGAGTTTAATGTCACAGGAGGAGGAGTTTAATGTCACAGGAGGGGGGAGTTTAATGTCACAGGAGGGGGGGAGTTTAATGTCACAGGAGGAGGAGTTTAATGTCACAGGAGGGGGGAGTTTAATGTCACAGGAGGAGGAGTTTAATGTCACAGGAGGGGGGAGTTTAATGTCACAGGAGGAGGAGTTTAATGTCACAGGAGGGAGGAGTTTACTGTCACAGGAGGAGGAGTTTAATGTCACAGGAGGAGGAGTTTAATGTCACAGGAGGGGGGAGTTTAATGTCACAGGAGGGGGGGAGTTTAATGTCACAGGAGGAGGAGTTTACTGTCACAGGAGGGGGGAGTTTAATGTCACAGGAGGAGGAGTTTACTGTCACAGGAGGGGGGAGTTTAAGGTCACAGGAGGGGGGGAGTTTAATGTCACAGGAGCAGGAGTTTAATGTCACAGGAGGGGGGAGTTTAATGTCACAGGAGGAGGAGTTTAATGTCACAGGAGGGGGGAGTTTAATGTCACAGGAGGAGGAGTTTACTGTCACAGGAGGGGGGAGTTTAAGGTCACTGGAGGGGGGGAGTTTAATGTCACAGGAGGAGGAGTTTAATGTCACAGGAGGGGGGAGTTTAATGTCTCAGGAGGAGGAGTTTAATGTCACAGGAGGGAGGAGTTTACTGTCACAGGAGGAGGAGTTTAATGTCACAGGAGGGGGGAGTTTAATGTCACAGGAGGGAGGAGTTTACTGTCACAGGAGGAGGAGTTTAATGTCACAGGAGGAGGAGTTTAATGTCACAGGAGGGAGGAGTTTACTGTCACAGGAGGAGGAGTTTACTGTCACAGGAGGAGGAGTTTAATGTCACAGGAGGGAGGAGTTTAATGTCACAGGAGGGGGGAGTTTATTGTCACAGGAGGGGGGAGTTTAAGGTCACATGAGGAGGAGTTTAAGGTCACAGGAGGGGGGGAGTTTATTGTCACAGGAGGGGGGGAGTTTATTGTCACAGGACGGGGGAGTTTAATGTCACAGGAGGGGGGAGTTTACTGTCACAGGAGGGGGGAGTTTACTGTCACAGGAGGGGGGAGTTTACTGTCACAGGACGGGGGAGTTTAATGTCACAGGAGGGGGGAGTTTACTGTCACAGGACGGGGGAGTTTAATGTCACAGGAGGGGGGAGTTTACTGTCACAGGAGGGGGGAGTTTACTGTCACAGGAGGGGGGAGTTTACTGTCACAGGAGGGGGGAGTTTACTGTCACAGTACGGGGGAGTTTAATGTCACAGGAGGGGGGAGTTTAATGTCACAGGAGGGGGGAGTTTACTGACACAGGAGGAGGAGTTTAATGTCACAGGAGGGGGGAGTTTACTGACACAGGAGGAGGAGTTTAATGTCACAGGAGGGGGGAGTTTAATGTCACAGGAGGAGGAGTTTAATGTCACAGGAGGAGGAGTTTAATGTCACAGGAGGAGGAGTTTAATGTCACAGGAGGGGGGAGTTTAATGTCACAGGAGGAGGAGTTTAATGTCACAGGAGGAGGAGTTTAATGTCACAGGAGGGGGGAGTTTAATGTCACAGGAGGAGGAGTTTAATGTCACAGGAGGGGTGAGTTTACTGACACAGGAGGAGGAGTTTAATGTCACAGGAGGAGGAGTTTAATGTCACAGGAGGAGGAGTTTAATGTCACAGGAGGAGGAGTTTAATGTCACAGGAGGGGGGAGTTTAATGTCACAGGAGGAGGAGTTTAATGTCACAGGAGGAGGAGTTTAATGTCACAGGAGGAGGAGTTTAATGTCACAGGAGGGGGGAGTTTAATGTCACAGGAGGAGGAGTTTAATGTCACAGGAGGAGGAGTTTACTGTCACAGGAGGGGGGAGTTTAATGTCACAGGAGGGGGGAGTTTACTGACACAGGAGGGGGGGAGTTTACTGACACAGGAGGAGGAGTTTAATGTCACAGGAGGAGGAGTTTAATGTCACAGGAGGGGGGAGTTTACTGACACAGGAGGGGGGGAGTTTACTGACACAGGAGGAGGAGTTTAATGTCACAGGAGGAGGAGTTTAATGTCACAGGAGGAGGAGTTTAATGTCACAGGAGGGGGGAGTTTAATGTCACAGGAGGAGGAGTTTAATGTCACAGGAGGGGGGAGTTTAATGTCACAGGAGGAGGAGTTTAATGTCACAGGAGTGGGGAGTTTAATGTCACAGGAGGAGGAGTTTAATGTCACAGGAGGGAGGAGGTTACTGTCACAGGAGGAGGAGTTTAATGTCACAGGAGGAGGAGTTTAATGTCACAGGAGGGGGGAGTTTAATGTCACAGGAGGGGGGGAGTTTAATGTCACAGGAGGAGGAATTTACTGTCACAGGAGGGGGGAGTTTAATGTCACAGGAGGAGGAGTTTACTGTCACAGGAGGGGGGAGTTTAAGGTCACAGGAGGGGGGGAGTTTAATGTCACAGGAGGAGGAGTTTAATGTCACAGGAGGGGGGAGTTTAATGTCACAGGAGGAGGAGTTTAATGTCACAGGAGGGGGGAGTTTAATGTCACAGGAGGAGGAGTTTACTGTCACAGGAGGGGGGAGTTTAAGGTCACTGGAGGGGGGGAGTTTAATGTCACAGGAGGAGGAGTTTAATGTCACAGGAGGGGGGAGTTTAATGTCACAGGAGGAGGAGTTTAATGTCACAAGAGGGAGGAGTTTACTGTCACAGGAGGAGGAGTTTAATGTCACAGGAGGGGGGAGTTTAATGTCACAGGAGGGAGGAGTTTACTGTCACAGGAGGAGGAGTTTAATGTCACAGGAGGAGGAGTTTAATGTCACAGGAGGGAGGAGTTTACTGTCACAGGAGGAGGAGTTTACTGTCACAGGAGGAGGAGTTTAATGTCACAGGAGGGAGGAGTTTAATGTCACAGGAGGGGGGAGTTTATTGTCACAGGAGGGGGGAGTTTAAGGTCACATGAGGAGGAGTTTAAGGTCACAGGAGGGGGGGAGTTTATTGTCACAGGAGGGGGGGAGTTTATTGTCACAGGACGGGGGAGTTTAATGTCACAGGAGGGGGGAGTTTACTGTCACAGGAGGGGGGAGTTTACTGTCACAGGAGGGGGGAGTTTACTGTCACAGGACGGGGGAGTTTAATGTCACAGGAGGGGGGAGTTTACTGTCACAGGACGGGGGAGTTTAATGTCACAGGAGGGGGGAGTTTACTGTCACAGGAGGGGGGAGTTTACTGTCACAGGAGGGGGGAGTTTACTGTCACAGGAGGGGGGAGTTTACTGTCACAGTACGGGGGAGTTTAATGTCACAGGAGGGGGGAGTTTAATGTCACAGGAGGGGGGAGTTTACTGACACAGGAGGAGGAGTTTAATGTCACAGGAGGGGGGAGTTTACTGACACAGGAGGAGGAGTTTAATGTCACAGGAGGAGGAGTTTAATGTCACAGGAGGAGGAGTTTAATGTCACAGGAGGAGGAGTTTAATGTCACAGGAGGAGGAGTTTAATGTCACAGGAGGGGGGAGTTTAATGTCACAGGAGGAGGAGTTTAATGTCACAGGAGGAGGAGTTTAATGTCACAGGAGGAGGAGTTTAATGTCACAGGAGGGGGGAGTTTAATGTCACAGGAGGAGGAGTTTAATGTCACAGGAGGAGGAGTTTAATGTCACAGGAGGGGGGAGTTTAATGTCACAGGAGGAGGAGTTTAATGTCACAGGAGGGGTGAGTTTACTGTCACAGGAGGAGGAGTTTAATGTCACAGGAGGAGGAGTTTAATGTCACAGGAGGAGGAGTTTAATGTCACAGGAGGAGGAGTTTAATGTCACAGGAGGGGGGAGTTTAATGTCACAGGAGGAGGAGTTTAATGTCACAGGAGGAGGAGTTTAATGTCACAGGAGGAGGAGTTTAATGTCACAGGAGGGGGGAGTTTAATGTCACAGGAGGAGGAGTTTAATGTCACAGGAGGAGGAGTTTACTGTCACAGGAGGGGGGAGTTTAATGTCACAGGAGGGGGGAGTTTACTGACACAGGAGGGGGGGAGTTTACTGACACAGGAGGAGGAGTTTAATGTCACAGGAGGAGGAGTTTAATGTCACAGGAGGGGGGAGTTTACTGACACAGGAGGGGGGGAGTTTACTGACACAGGAGGAGGAGTTTAATGTCACAGGAGGAGGAGTTTAATGTCACAGGAGGGAGGAGTTTAATGTCACAGGAGGAGGAGTTTAATGTCACAGGAGGGGGGAGTTTAATGTCACAGGAGGAGGAGTTTAATGTCACAGGAGGAGGAGTTTAATGTCACAGGAGGAGGAGTTTAATGTCACAGGAGGGGGGAGTTTAATGTCACAGGAGGAGGAGTTTAATGTCACAGGAGGAGGAGTTTACTGTCACAGGAGGGGGGAGTTTAATGTCACAGGAGGGGGGAGTTTACTGACACAGGAGGGGGGGAGTTTACTGACACAGGAGGAGGAGTTTAATGTCACAGGAGGAGGAGTTTAATGTCACAGGAGGGGGGAGTTTACTGACACAGGAGGGGGGGAGTTTACTGACACAGGAGGAGGAGTTTAATGTCACAGGAGGGAGGAGTTTAATGTCACAGGAGGGAGGAGTTTAATGTCACAGGAGGAGGAGTTTAATGTCACAGGAGGAGGAGTTTAATGTCACAGGAGGGGGGAGTTTACTGTCACAGGAGGGGGGAGTTTAATGTCACAGGAGGAGGGAGTTTAATGTCACAGGTGGAGGAGTTTAATGTCACAAGAGGAGGTAGTTTACTGTCACAGGAGGGGGGGGTTTACTCTCAAAGGAGGGGGGAGTTTAATGTCACAGGGGGGAGTTTACTGTCACAGGAGGGGGGAGTTTAATGTCACAGGGGGGAGTTTACTGTCACAGGAGGGGGGGGTTTACTCTCACAGGAGGGGGGGAGTTTAATGTCACATGTGGGGGGAGTTTACTGTCACAGGAGGGGGGAGTTTACTGTCACAGGAGGAGGAGTTTAATGTCACAGGAGGAGGAGTTTAATGTCACAGGAGGAGGAGTTTAATGTCACAGGAGGGGGGAGTTTACTGTCACAGGAGGGGGGGAGTTTAAGGTCACAGGAGGGGGGAGTTTAATGTCACAGGAGGGGGAAGTTTAATGTCACAGGAGGGAGGAGTTTAATGTCACAGGAGGAGGAGTTTAATGTCACAGGAGGGAGGAGTTTAATGTCACAGGAGGAGGAGTTTAATGTCACAGGAGGAGGGAGTTTACTGTCACAGGAGGGGGGAGTTTAATGTCACAGGAGGGGGGAGTTTAATGTCACAGGAGGGGGGAGTTTACTGTCACAGGAGGGGGGGAGTTTAATGTCACAGGGGGGGGAGTTTAATGTCACAGGAGGGGGGAGTTTAATGTCACAGGAGGAGGAGTTTACTGTCACAGGAGGGAGGAGTTTAATGTCACAGGAGGAGGAGTTTACTGTCACAGGAGGGGGGAGTTTAATGTCACAGGAGGAGGAGTTTAATGTCACAGGAGGGGGGAGTTTAATGTCACAGGAGGAGGAGTTTAATGTCACAGGAGGGGGGAGTTTAATGTCACAGGAGGAGGAGTTTAATGTCACAGGAGTGGGGAGTTTAATGTCACAGGAGGAGGAGTTTAATGTCACAGGAGGGAGGAGGTTACTGTCACAGGAGGAGGAGTTTAATGTCACAGGAGGAGGAGTTTAATGTCACAGGAGGGGGGAGTTTAATGTCACAGGAGGGGGGGAGTTTAATGTCACAGGAGGGAGGAGTTTACTGTCACAGGAGGGGGGAGTTTAATGTCACAGGAGGAGGAATTTACTGTCACAGGAGGGGGGAGTTTAATGTCACAGGAGGAGGAGTTTACTGTCACAGGAGGGGGGAGTTTAAGGTCACAGGAGGGGGGGAGTTTAATGTCACAGGAGGAGGAGTTTAATGTCACAGGAGGGGGGAGTTTAATGTCAAAGGAGGAGGAGTTTAATGTCACAGGAGGGGGGAGTTTAATGTCACAGGAGGAGGAGTTTACTGTCACAGGAGGGGGGAGTTTAAGGTCACTGGAGGGGGGGAGTTTAATGTCACAGGAGGAGGAGTTTAATGTCACAGGAGGGGGGAGTTTAATGTCACAGGAGGAGGAGTTTAATGTCACAAGAGGGAGGAGTTTACTGTCACAGGAGGAGGAGTTTAATGTCACAGGAGGGGGGAGTTTAATGTCACAGGAGGGAGGAGTTTACTGTCACAGGAGGAGGAGTTTAATGTCACAGGAGGAGGAGTTTAATGTCACAGGAGGGAGGAGTTTACTGTCACAGGAGGAGGAGTTTACTGTCACAGGAGGAGGAGTTTAATGTCACAGGAGGGAGGAGTTTAATGTCACAGGAGGAGGGGTTTAATGTCACAGGAGGGGGGAGTTTAATGTCACAGGAGGGGGGAGTTTAATGTCACAGGAGGAGGAGTTTAATGTCACAGGAGGGGGGGGTTTAATGTCACAGGAGGAGGAGTTTAATGTCACAGGAGGGAGGAGTTTAATGTCACAGGAGGAGGAGTTTAATGTCACAGGAGGGGGGTTTTAATGTCACAGGAGGGGGGAGTTTACTGTCACAGGAGGGAGGAGTTTAATGTCACAGGAGGAGGAGTTTAATGTCACAGGAGGGGGGTTTTAATGTCACAGGAGGGGGGAGTTTACTGTCACAGGAGGAGGGGAGTTTAAGGTCACAGGAGGAGGGGAGTTTAAGGTCACAGGAGGAGGAGTTTAATGTCACAGGAGGAGGAGTTTAATGTCACAGGAGGAGGGGAGTTTAAGGTCACAGGAGGAGGGGAGTTTAAGGTCACAGGAGGAGGGGAGTTTAAGGTCACAGGAGGAGGGGAGTTTAAGGTCACAGGAGGAGGAGTTTAAGGTCACAGGACGGGGGAGTTTACTGTCACAGGAGGAGGAGTTTAATGTCACAGGAGGAGGAGTTTAATGTCACAGGAGGGGGGAGTTTAATGTCACAGGAGGAGGAGTTTAATGTCACAGGAGGAGGAGTTTAATGTCACAGGAGGGGGGAGTTTAATGTCACAGGAGGAGGAGTTTAATGTCACAGGAGGGGTGAGTTTACTGACACAGGAGGAGGAGTTTAATGTCACAGGAGGAGGAGTTTAATGTCACAGGAGGAGGAGTTTAATGTCACAGGAGGAGGAGTTTAATGTCACAGGAGGGGGGAGTTTAATGTCACAGGAGGAGGAGTTTAATGTCACAGGAGGAGGAGTTTAATGTCACAGGAGGAGGAGTTTAATGTCACAGGAGGGGGGAGTTTAATGTCACAGGAGGAGGAGTTTAATGTCACAGGAGGAGGAGTTTACTGTCACAGGAGGGGGGAGTTTAATGTCACAGGAGGGGGGAGTTTACTGACACAGGAGGGGGGGAGTTTACTGACACAGGAGGAGGAGTTTAATGTCACAGGAGGAGGAGTTTAATGTCACAGGAGGGGGGAGTTTACTGACACAGGAGGAGGAGTTTAATGTCACAGGAGGAGGAGTTTAATGTCACAGGAGGGGGGAGTTTACTGACACAGGAGGGGGGGAGTTTACTGACACAGGAGGAGGAGTTTAATGTCACAGGAGGAGGAGTTTAATGTCACAGGAGGGAGGAGTTTAATGTCACAGGAGGAGGAGTTTAATGTCACAGGAGGGGGGAGTTTAATGTCACAGGAGGAGGAGTTTAATGTCACAGGAGGAGGAGTTTAATGTCACAGGAGGAGGAGTTTAATGTCACAGGAGGGGGGAGTTTAATGTCACAGGAGGAGGAGTTTAATGTCACAGGAGGAGGAGTTTACTGTCACAGGAGGGGGGAGTTTAATGTCACAGGAGGGGGGAGTTTACTGACACAGGAGGGGGGGAGTTTACTGACACAGGAGGAGGAGTTTAATGTCACAGGAGGAGGAGTTTAATGTCACAGGAGGGGGGAGTTTACTGACACAGGAGGGGGGGAGTTTACTGACACAGGAGGAGGAGTTTAATGTCACAGGAGGAGGAGTTTAATGTCACAGGAGGGAGGAGTTTAATGTCACAGGAGGAGGAGTTTAATGTCACAGGAGGAGGAGTTTAATGTCACAGGAGGGGGGAGTTTACTGTCACAGGAGGGGGGAGTTTAATGTCACAGGAGGAGGGAGTTTAATGTCACAGGTGGAGGAGTTTAATGTCACAAGAGGAGGTAGTTTACTGTCACAGGAGGGGGGGGTTTACTCTCAAAGGAGGGGGGAGTTTAATGTCACAGGGGGGAGTTTACTGTCACAGGAGGGGGGAGTTTAATGTCACAGGGGGGAGTTTACTGTCACAGGAGGGGGGGTTTACTCTCACAGGAGGGGGGAGTTTAATGTCACAGGTGGGGGGAGTTTACTGTCACAGGAGGGGGGAGTTTACTGTCACAGGAGGAGGAGTTTAATGTCACAGGAGGAGGAGTTTAATGTCACAGGAGGAGGAGTTTAATGTCACAGGAGGGGGGAGTTTACTGTCACAGGAGGGGGGGAGTTTAAGGTCACAGGAGGGGGGAGTTTAATGTCACAGGAGGGGGAAGTTTAATGTCACAGGAGGGAGGAGTTTAATGTCACAGGAGGAGGAGTTTAATGTCACAGGAGGGAGGAGTTTAATGTCACAGGAGGAGGAGTTTAATGTCACAGGAGGAGGGAGTTTACTGTCACAGGAGGGGGGAGTTTAATGTCACAGGAGGGGGGAGTTTAATGTCACAGGAGGGGGGAGTTTACTGTCACAGGAGGGGGGAGTTTAATGTCACAGGAGGAGGAGTTTACTGTCACAGGAGGGAGGAGTTTAATGTCACAGGAGGAGGAGTTTACTGTCACAGGAGGGGGGAGTTTAATGTCACAGGAGGAGGAGTTTAATGTCACAGGAGGGGGGAGTTTAATGTCACAGGGGGGGGGAGTTTAATGTCACAGGAGGGGGAGTTTAATGTCACAGGAGGAGGAGTTTACTGTCACAGGAGGGAGGAGTTTAATGTCACAGGAGGAGGAGTTTACTGTCACAGGAGGGGGGAGTTTAATGTCACAGGAGGAGGAGTTTAATGTCACAGGAGGGGGGAGTTTAATGTCACAGGAGGAGGAGTTTAATGTCACAGGAGGGGGGAGTTTAATGTCACAGGAGGAGGAGTTTAATGTCACAGGAGTGGGGAGTTTAATGTCACAGGAGGAGGAGTTTAATGTCACAGGAGGGAGGAGGTTACTGTCACAGGAGGAGGAGTTTAATGTCACAGGAGGAGGAGTTTAATGTCACAGGAGGGGGGAGTTTAATGTCACAGGAGGGGGGGAGTTTAATGTCACAGGAGGAGGAATTTACTGTCACAGGAGGGGGGAGTTTAATGTCACAGGAGGAGGAGTTTACTGTCACAGGAGGGGGGAGTTTAAGGTCACAGGAGGGGGGGAGTTTAATGTCACAGGAGGAGGAGTTTAATGTCACAGGAGGGGGGAGTTTAATGTCACAGGAGGAGGAGTTTAATGTCACAGGAGGGGGGAGTTTAATGTCACAGGAGGAGGAGTTTACTGTCACAGGAGGGGGGAGTTTAAGGTCACTGGAGGGGGGAGTTTAATGTCACAGGAGGAGGAGTTTAATGTCACAGGAGGGGGGAGTTTAATGTCACAGGAGGAGGAGTTTAATGTCACAAGAGGGAGGAGTTTACTGTCACAGGAGGAGGAGTTTAATGTCACAGGAGGGGGGAGTTTAATGTCACAGGAGGGAGGAGTTTACTGTCACAGGAGGAGGAGTTTAATGTCACAGGAGGAGGAGTTTAATGTCACAGGAGGGAGGAGTTTACTGTCACAGGAGGAGGAGTTTACTGTCACAGGAGGAGGAGTTTAATGTCACAGGAGGGAGGAGTTTAATGTCACAGGAGGAGGGGTTTAATGTCACAGGAGGGGGGAGTTTAAGGTCACAGGAGGGGGAGTTTAAGGTCACAGGAGGGAGGGGTTTAATGTCACAGGAGGGGGGAGTTTAATGTCACAGGAGGGGGGAGTTTAATGTCACAGGAGGAGGAGTTTAATGTCGCAGGAGGGGGGGGTTTAATGTCACAGGAGGAGGGAGTTTAATGTCACAGGAGGGAGGAGTTTAATGTCACAGGAGGAGGAGTTTAATGTCACAGGAGGGGGGGTTTAATGTCACAGGAGGAGGAGTTTACTGTCACAGGAGGGAGGAGTTTAATGTCACAGGAGGAGGAGTTTAATGTCACAGGAGGGGGGTTTTAATGTCACAGGAGGGGGGAGTTTACTGTCACAGGAGGAGGAGTTTAAGGTCACAGGAGGAGGGGAGTTTAAGGTCACAGGAGGAGGGGAGTTTAAGGTCACAGGAGGAGGAGTTTAATGTCACAGGAGGAGGAGTTTAATGTCACAGGAGGAGGGGAGTTTAAGGTCACAGGAGGAGGGGAGTTTAAGGTCACAGAGAGGGGAGTTTAAGGTCACAGGAGGAGGGGAGTTTAAGGTCACAGGAGGAGGAGTTTAAGGTCACAGGACGGGGGAGTTTACTGTCACAGGAGGAGGAGTTTAATGTCACAGGAGGGGGGAGTTTACTGTCACAGGAGGGGGGAGTTTACTGTCACAGGAGGAGGAGTTTACTGTCACAGGAGGGGGGAGTTTAATGTCACAGGAGGAGGAGTTTACTGTCACAGGAGGGGGGAGTTTACTGTCACAGGAGGGGGGAGTTTACTGTCACAGGAGGGGGGAGTTTACTGTCACAGGAGGGTGGGAGTTTAATGTCACAGGAGGAGGAGTTTAATGTCACAGGAGGGAGGAGTTTACTGTCACAGGAGGAGGAGTTTAATGTCACAGGAGGAGGAGTTTAAGGTCACAGGAGGGGGGAGTTTAAGGTCACATGAGGGGGGGAGTTTACTGTCACAGGAGGGGGGAGTTTACTGTCACAGGAGGGGGGAGTTTAATGTCACAGGAGGGGGGAGTTTCAAACATTTGCCTGCTGCCTCTAATCAGCACTTGCAAAACAAATGTTTCAGTAACCTAGGGGTAACCAGGAGACAGCGATAAGTGTACAGATATTTAACAGTTAAGATTCAATGCCAATACAGCCGATTGTACATCCCCTTTGGTATTACGGGGTCAGATTTGCTCTGGTCACTGACTATGCGTTGAAACATCTTAAACACAGCACAATATTGCCTTTGATCCTTATTCCTAGAAAAATCAGGGATGTCCTGGGGTTTTATTTGATGCATTAACAACTGTATCAAAAATGGCAAATAATCAAAATCTTCCCGCAATGCTTACAAAGTCAAAGAAACATTCCTCGTACCTGCATTTACTCCATACAGGAACCTCGCCACCAGGATCATCTCAAAGGATCTCGCCATCCTGCTGAAACCCACTATAAAAGCCGCCACTATTGCCAAAATATTGTTGAACACCAGACAGTTCTTCCTGAAACACAACGCATTTGATTTGAAAGGATCCATTCAACAGAATCGAATGCGCCATGATGGGTTATCTAACACGTGACTATCCATCTTGGGGTGAGAGGGGAAGGGGTAAACTAGTGCTCTTTGAGGTTCAGCTGGCTTCAAGATGATATGGTTGGTGATGGAAGTTCAGAATCAAGTCATCTCATTGTGGTGGACCCGATACCTGTGCCAGACAGGTCTGCGGCACTCTATGATGCTGTTGATGACTGAACAGCCAGTCTGGCTCACAAATGGAACCCGGAGAAGTAGACCTATCATTGGGGCTTGGGATTGTTCCCACTCAGCTCCAGATAACCTTGCAAGCCAATGCTCGAATGGGTACGGTGGTCCTAGTTGGACAAGCAGTGGGCCATTTACCAGTTCTCTGGGCTGCACTGTTTTAGCTGGTTAAGCACGAGCAGCACCCCAGTACACAGTTCGAGATCCCTAAACTTAGGCTCTGTAACTCTGTGCCTCAGCTGTCTGGATTTCGGTAAGTGAGGTGTGTCCTTATGGATATACACCTCTTAGCTCAATCCAGGAAGTGTAGGCATATCAGCCAAACAGAAACTCTACCTGTGCAGATTTCTCAGTAACTTCGTTTGGAGACTCAAGGGTTTCCCTTCTGTCAGACACTCAGCTGACCTCTCGAGTGCAACCCCTTATGGATCCCTTTGAGTTTTAATTTCCTCTCTCAATACTCTCCTATTGCTATAGCACTGGAAGAATTTTTTTGGCGATATCCAGAAATTAAACAGTGAGGGTGCCCGCGGGGGTAAGGAATCCCCGCGATATCGCACTCCGCGCCTACCTTTTTGCTCCGGGCCCACACGAACTTTAGTTTGAATGGCTCTGTCTCTTGGAACCGTGCAGTGCTTGCGTGACCCAGAGACGCAATTAGTTCGTGCGAGCTCTGGGATCACGTGATTCAGTTAGAGCCAATGGCAGCACACCATCTTTCATTCATAGTTTTGACAGGAAGACCTGTCAAAGCTATGAATACTGCACCCCCCCAAAAGAACAGCTAAACCTCAATTAAATTTAAAAAAAAGCCATCACATTAATAAAATAAGTATAGTTAAATAAATTAACCACTTTAAACAAAAAATTAAATTTTTGAAAAAATTTAAAATCTTTTTAAAAGTTATAAAAATAAACTTACCTTTCTTTAAAGTCTCTAAAAAAGATAAACCTGTTGAAATTTTTTTTAAATAATACTTAATTAACTACTTACCTTGTTAAAAGAGGATCTTACGCCTCCTTTCTTCATGTGTAAAATCTTCCATGCTTACCTGCGCGTTCAAAGCTGAAAAAATAACTAAGTGCACTGCGTGCGCACAGCCTGTAGCGCGCACGCGGTTCACTTAGGAACCGCCCCCTTTTTAATTCACGAAGTGCCGGTTTCCCGCGCATGCGCAGTGCATGCAGGAAACCGGCAATTGGAGACCTAATACGCGAGAGTACACAGTGCGTACTCTCGCGTATTAGGTCTAATTTTTGGGCCTGAATATCTGCTGGCAACCTCTTCCAAAAGTTCTCTTTTAGACTGTGTGGCACCACAGCGCTCACCGGTTTCTGATACTTATATTGATAACACTTGCGTGTATATACCACCTTGTCATATTGCAAAGTCTCAAACACTTCCTGCAATGAACTATTTTTGACGTGTAATAACTGTTGTTATGTAGCCAAACACAGCTGCCATTCGGCACCGACGTTCTACCAAAAGCCATGCGATGAATAACCAGCTCTTGCTTCCCAGTTATAAGCTGGACAGGGAAACAAGGGGCGGGGGGCAGAAATTTGACTTGCTCCCAAAACTGGCGCACAGTTGCTGGAGCGATGGCCTGGCGCGCCAGCCTGTGCTGGCCTGAGGCCTGAGCTAAATTCTGCTTTGGGCCTCATTGAAATGCTGCCGGTGAACTGCAGGGTCCAAGCAGGCACCCTGTAGGTCAGGTCCGTGGGGTAGGCAATCCCGGAGAGGGCCTTGAACGGGCCGGAGTTTATTTGTGGGCCCAGGAGGAGCACTCCCGCTTCTCTGGGCCCACACAAATAAAAAAAACAAAGATTTCCCGGGCCTTTGTTTTGAGCAGCCGCCAGTGGTCCCTTGAAAGATTCCTGGTTAGTTAGACCACTCAACGCCTGGTATAACTAGGCGGAGTATGCACGGGTCAAGCACCTCCCATTTGTACCTGAATTTCACATTCGCCCTCCTACAACCAGCGTAGGACGCCAATTTGCATATTTAAGGAGCCCACTGCTTATCTCAGGCGGGCACCTTGGACGACTAAAGGTCGCCCGAGCCAACCTGACATCCGGCATATTTTCGGTACAATTCGGGAAACGCAAAATTCAGAGGCCCAACACAGATTTTACACCAGATAATCGGGCGGTCGTGTGCTGCATTTCTGCTGCATTTCTGCCACAAGGACAACAAAGCCCGAACGATTCTCCTTTCACAGATTTCTGTGCTCTTACCTTCCATATCTTACTGAGACATGTCCAGCGATCAGTGCTCCAAACACAGCTCCAACCGGATACATCGACACAATGACCGACCAGGTCACTTTTATTACCTGTTCCTCCATTGCTGTGCCATGACGCTCCAGCCAAGTCTCGTTGATAAAATACTTAATGTACTGGAATTAGAAAGTGTGGTGTTAAAATCAGTATTTGTGGTGGGAGGTTTCTTTGTGCTGAGGGTATTCTACGCTCTCCCAACTTCCTCTTTCTTTTGACCTCCCTGTTCTGAGGCAGTGTCGCTGGCCGGGCAAGCAGCCTGCTCCAAGGCCTCTGTCAATGCTTCTCTCAAACCGCTCGCTGGAAGAGCAGCCCAAGGGGTGATTTTTGCCACTCTTTTCGTGTGAAATACCAGGTCTCAACATCTGGAGCATTATAAGCACAAATCCGCATCCTCCCCATCTATGTGACCCCACTCCCTACACACAAATTTTAAAATTGTTTCTTTATTTTCTTTGCCGTACTTCCTCGCCCATCCTTTGCCCTTTGTTTCTAGGCCCTCGCACTGTGCCCCACTCTCCAACCAAGAGAGCCAGCGGGTGACTTGTGCGCTGAATTCTATCAGCGCTGATTCCCTTCAGCCGCTGTGAGATAAAGAAGAGAGAAAGACTTGCGTGTATATAACACCTTTCACGCCCTCAGGACATCCCAACGCGCTTTACTGCCGGTGAAGTACTTCTTTGAAGGGCAGTCACTGTTGTAATGTAGGGAAAGTGGCAGCCAATTTTTACACAGCAAGATCCCACAAACAGCAATGTGATAATGACCAGATAATCTGTTTTCAGTGATGTTGATTGAGGGAGAAGTATTGGCCAGGACACCGGGGATAACTCCCCTGCTCTTCTTTGAAATAGTGCTGTGGGATCTTTCACGTCCGCCTGAAAGGGCAGGTGGGGCCTCGGTTTCACCTCTCATCCGAAAGACGTCGCCTCCAACTACTCAGCGCTCCCTCAGTACTGCACTGGAGTGTCAGCCTGGATTATGTGTTCAAGTCTCTGGAGTGGGCACTTGAACCCACAACCTTCTGACTCAGTGGCGAGAGTGCTGCCCACTGAGCCATGGCTGACACCTCTGCACAGATTCAGCGTACAGACTCGGTCTCTGACCTGCCCTCAGGGGCAGCATCCCATTACCATTCATTGCCTATTCAACACAGCATAAACCAAAGTCTTCATCCTACAATCATGTGGCACAACACATCGACACGTCACAACTTGGTGCCCACCAAAGATGTTCTATATTTAAACTATGAAGCACTGCTTTCCGAGAGAGTAGTGAGCCTCTGGAACACATTGCTGGCCGGTGCAGTGGGTGCTGACTCTCTACATGTCTTCAAGAGGGAGCTGGACCGGTTCTTGACGGGACAGAGATTGAATCATATAGAAGGTAAGTGTCTTTATAGACAATACTTGCTCCGTGTGATCTCTTAGACTGGGTTCGATCACCTGAGGTGCTCGGAGAGGAATTTTCCAGAGTATTTTTTCCCTTATTGGCCCTGGAATTTTTTCCTCTGGGTTTCAACCTCTCCCAGGAGATTGCATGGCTATGGGGGAGTGGAGCGAGGAAGTGTCTAGTCACGATGCTCCAGCCATCACGGTGTGGGACAGGCTTGATGGACCAGCTGGTCTTTTCCTGCCCGTCAATTTTGTATGTTCATATGTTGACCCAATCAACAAATGGTGGCTTGGACTTAAAAGGCGTGATGTTCCACTTGGGGTCATTTTGATGTTCCTTCACCAGACAGAAAATGGCTGCTAGTTGTAAACCCTGTCATCTTGGTTAGTATTTGCACTGGATTGCAAATTCCAACATACGTTTAACATGGTAGTAAAGTCTTATGCCCAGGGATCTATTGAACAACCCCTTCCAGCCCCATGATCTCTACCGCCAAGAAGGAGAAGAGCAGCAATGTTCTGGGAACACCATCATCTCCAAGTTCTCCTCCAAGTCACACAGCATCCTGACTTGGACAAATATCACTGTTCCTTCATCATCGCTGGACCAAAATCCAGGAACTCCCAATCTTAACACCCTCATGGGAGCACCACCACCTCAGGGACTGCAGTGGATCAAGGAGAAGGCCCAGCATCTTCTCAGGACAACTAGGAATGGCCAAAAAATGAGCTTTTGCCAACTTCACCCAAGAAAAAATAATTAAAAAATATTATTGGGGGAAAGGGAGGAAGAATCCAACTAAATTTAGCAGCACTGTAACCTGTGGCATTTGTTGGATTTTATTGGTTTTTTTGCCGACATATTTATGCATAAGTTCAACCTCTGGAAGAGGGAACATTATTTCGGTCTGAAGAGAAACATCATTTATAAACTTTCCAAGCAAAATAAACAATTGAGATCGGTCTCCCTCTGGGCTACATTCTGCACCATCACCTCCGGTGGCACATGATGTCACATTCATTACCACCAGCGGTAATTGAAGTTGTTTGTCGGAAGCAGTGTTCCTGCTTGAATGCTGAATGAAGACACTCACCGTCACTCAACTTTGTAAGGACCTTAATGTTGGCCTCTATCACCCCAAAACTAAACGGCACTGTAAACTGCATCATTTTCTTAACGTCTGAATAATAGAGCAATATAAAGGTACACGTTACTCACAACTGACGGTGCATTGATGAGAGACATATTGAGTCCATGCTGGAGCGTTCCTCCCATTCCCGAGACAATGATCAGCAGCAGAAGAACCTTCAGGTGGAACTGTATTTGGAGAAAGTGTTACCGTTTGTAAGCACTTATTATAGTTAGTACTTGTTAAGATCACAAGATAGGTTCGGTTGAAGAAAGACATGGGGGTTCTTTTGATCTCAAACTTGCAGAATACCGACCCTTCCTATTACAGCACCTAGCTGTTTCTTAAATGAGTCTTGCGTCCTGGCCTTAACCACACTTCCTGGCATCACACCCCAGATGTTGACCAGCCTCTGTGTAAATAAATGTTTCCTGATGTCTCGTTCCAGGCTCACTTTATCTGTTACATTAACTACCTTCTATATGGCCACTATAAGGTCCCCTCTGGATTTTTTTTGAGGCAGTAGAGCCCTAGTTTATTTTGCTGTTCCTTAGAGATCTACCTTCCAACACTGTTTCTCTCCTGTACGGCACCTCTTGGGCCTGAATGATCCCTTAGGAACATTGGAACAGAGTAGGCCATTCAGCCCCACGAGCCTGCTCAGTCATTCAATTAGAACGTGGCTAGTCTGTATCTCAACTCCATTTACCCTCCTTAGCTCCATATTACCCAACAAAACTCTACCCTTCTCAGTCTGGAAAGCTCCAATTGTCCCAGCATCCACAGCCGTTTTGGGGGAGAGAATTCCAGATTTCTACGACCCTTTGTGTGAAAATGTGCTTCCTAATTTCACTCCTAAATAGCCTAGCTCTAATTTTAAGATTTGACAGCCTTATGCCATGGTAATTAGAATTGTATTTAGTGCTTCACGTACGGCCAATGTACAGCTTGTGCAGAATAATGGACTCTCAAGCAATGAATGCAGACAGTCCTTCGCACACATATATACAAATCTACATTCACTGTAGGAAGAACTTCCCTTTGCCCCTTGATCCTACTATTCTTGTGCTCATCAAAGATGAAAGAGAGGAACATTATTGCTGGGATATGGAATATTTTGCCACTTCTTTCGGCGTCAGTCAGCATCCAGCACTTCCAGTCAGGTACAGCACAGGTTATCTGTGGAATAAAGTTCTCTCTGCGCTGCTCCATCAATGACTCCCAGGTCAGGTACAGCACGGGTAAGATACAGAATGAAACTCCCTCTATTTCCCCCGATGAATCTGCAGGTTTATTCAGATTCAGGGACCAGGGAAAGTTCCAACTTCAATCCCAAATCAGTGCTGAGGTAGCTGATCTCAGCTGGGGAGGCAACAGGGCTGCTACAATCGGCCTAAACACCCCTGTATTAGGGAGGGGAAAAATCAGCCAGGTTCTCACTCCTCTGTGCTGTTCAGTGCCTGAAATACATGGAATCAGGTAAGGACATAACTGGGTGTGGCTGTGATGGCCCCCCCGATAAAATATCCTGTCAATGCTTGCTACAAGAGTCACAAATAAATAATGATGCATTAATATTGATTCATAATTTTGAACAATAATTTTAAATCTCTCCTTAACCTTCTCTGCTCTAAGGAGAATGGTGGAGCAGGCTCAAGGGGCCGTATGGCCTACTCCTGCTCCTAACTCTTATGTTGTCATGTTCTTATGAGAATAATCCCAGCTTCTCTAGTCTCTCCAAATAACTAAAGTCCCTCGTCCCAGGCACCATTCTAGTAAATCTCTTCTGCACCCTCGCTAAGGCCTTAACAGCCTCCCTAAAGTGCGGCGCCCAGAATTGGACACAATACTCCAGCTGAGGCCTGACCAGTGAATTATGGTTAATATTGAATTATGAAAATGTGCCTGACTAATTACTCAGCCTCAGACCTTATTAAATAATTGTTGGCTGCAGTGTAGAATGAAGATGCTGCATTGCAAAGAGCACATTTAATTATCTCTGAATTATCTGTGCTTGTTTATTACTCGTAGGCACACAGAAACAGATATTGAGCCAACTTTTGCTGTGGCAGGGCGTCTAACGGCGTCTGCTGTTCGTTCAACTTGCCCTTGCACATTTAGTTGTTTAAGTTTTTTTGCGTGGCAAGTTGCTGAAAGTGTGAGCCGATAACCTCGCAGCGACGGAAACTGGGCATTTGGGGCCTGAGTGAACAGGGCAAGCAACTATGTGTCTTCCTAACCAATCAGATTGAAGGATTGAGAGCTAAACAGAGGAAGGACAGTGAAGGAAGTGTGTTAGTCACTAGGCTGTGCGATACAATCATGATAATTAGCAGGCAGCACCAAATTGACGTGCTGCCTGCACTTTCTGAATGGGCACGGACATATCTCACATCGCGGAGCCCGCGGCCGTTTTCGGGCCGAATCGAATTTCACCCCCTACATTTAGAAAATCTCCAACAACAATTAATGTCTGAAGGAATGAGACTCCACACTTGTAATAGTTAATTTTCAGTGACAGAGAGGTTCTTTGGCAGTCATGTCGTTAAAAGGGTACTTAAACGGAAATGGACAAGACTTAACTTTCTAGGGCACGTTTAGTTCGTATCTACCGCGCAAATACAGCAACTTCACGCTATTCAATGCATTTCAATAATGAGGCAGAAAAAAGATGTTGTTTTCGCAAAGCTAGCAGCGGAGAAACTCGGACAGCAACATTTGGATTTCCGCGTTTAACCACGCATCTGCCTATCGCCTGAAGTTGCTGTACCGTTTGCGCATAAATAACGGCAAGTGCAAGTAGCCTTGCCATTATTTTGACAGCAAAATCTATTCCAATTGCACAGTGTCAGACTGAGATTCTACCAGAATGGAATGTTACAAGTTTAGGAGCTGCCATAGATACCGTCTCGGCAAATCACTCCCCTAAGTGGATCCCAGGCTCCTTACGTCACAGAGTTGACTCACACTATCCAATATTTATTTCTGCAATAGCGTAACCCGAGGGGATGTAACAGTATGTCACCCTAGATGTACAAACTGGATATTGTGGGCTGGATTTTGATACTGGGGACGGGATGGAGGCGGGACTCCCACTTTTTGGGTTGTAGTCCCGCCTCCATCGACTTGTGGCCAACCCACTGTATTTTCACTTGATTGACCTTGTTGAGCCCGCTCAGCGGGCTTAGCAGGCCAATCAAGGGCCACCCGGCAACAGGTGACGTCACAGATTGACATTTCATCTGTCAAGAACTTTTGACAGATGAAATATCAGCTTTTGACAGCTCTGTGAAGCTGTCAAACACTGACATTCTGTCTTCTAACTTGAGTCCTTCCTCTCAGGCTGAGTTAGAAATCATTCCAGCACAGAAAGCAGAAGGCTGCAGTTTTTGACAGCACCACGGCCATTGTGCTTTCTGTGCCGGTGAGATTTCTGGCTCCCGAGACCTGAAGGGCTGACACCTGCAGGAGGAAGTTAAGGTAAGTAAAACATTTTCCCACACTTTACACTTACCTTACACACTTACCTCTGCACACATGCACCCATCACTCACCTGCCCACTGGACATATCGACCCCTCCAACCCCTGCAGACCCACGGTCCGCCTCGCTAACTTGGCGTGGTTGGGACCTGTCGGGAAGCCCACATTTCACACATAAAAATAGGGATTAGGCAAAAAACTGCCTGTTAACTATCTGTTTATTGCCACTAATCCCCTTCCCGCCTCGGGGAGGTGGGTCCCAGCACAGGTCGGGTACCCACCTCCAGCGAAACTGGCATGGAGGCGGGTTGGGGGCGGGATGGGTTCGGGACCCCCGAATTTGCAACTTTAACCCCCCACACGCCTCCAAACCCGTCTCCATGGGTCAATGAAAATCCAGGCCTGTGTCTTTCAGACATGTTCCCCTCCTCGTGACCCTCCAATCTTTTCAAAGGCGGACGGAGAAAACAACTAGTAAGACATGGGTCTGGATTTTGCCAGAACCAAGGGGGCTGGATTTTGCCAGGCCCGAGGGGGCTGGATTTTGCCAGAACCGAGGGGGCTGGATTTTGCCAGGCCCGAGGAGGCTGGATTTTGCCAGGCCCGAGGGGGCTGGATTTTGCCAGGCCCGAGGAGGCTGGATTTTGCCAGGCCCGAGGGGACTGGATTTTGCCAGGCTCGAGGAGGCGGGTTTGGAGACGTGTGAGGTGTTAAAATTGCAAAAAATGGCGGGCGGATCCGATCCCGCCTCTGAGCAATTTTCCAAAAAGCGGCCTTTCAGACCCCGTTTCCATCCCGCCTCCAAGAGGTGGGATAGGCCCTTAAGGCCCTTAACAAGCACTTAATTGCCTCTAATATGCCATTTTGAGAGGCCTTTCTAACTTTAACACATTTCCCCTGTGCTGCACGTCTCCTCTGGAACACGCCAGTTAATCCAGGCGGACTCACAAGTGGATGGCTTACTAACAGCTGCAACTCCACCATTAAAAAGGACTTTTCAACACAGATCATTTGCAGGTGGCAGAACTTTGTTTTCTCAGGTCTAGGAGAACTTTTAGCAGGCCTACTCATTGTGGAAGTTCTGAGGCTGAGATCCATCTGCAGTGTGACCTCCTGGGAAACCCCTCTCCCAACCTTGACTGAGCGCTTCCTGAACTGAGGTATATACCAGAAGCATGGGAACCATTTATTTCCTTTCCTCCTGGACATCAGATTCGGATGAAGACCAGCCGCGGCAGCAGCAGCTCCCAGAACAACAGCAGCACCAACAGAAGGAGAAACAACAGGAGCGCCAAGCTGCTGCTCACCCACCTGAAGCTGCACAGGCCAGAAGGCGCCAGCGCATGGAAGCATGTTGCCACAGGAGATACCCCCAAAACAGGGTCTACAGACAGAGGATGAGCTACCTCAACATGTCTGAGCAGCAGTGCCAAAGGCGGCTCAGACTTTCGCAAGAGGTAATGGATGACATCTGCGCAATGCTGCAGCAAGACCTGGAGCCCAGAGGAGCAGGTGGACACCCCTTCCCAGTGGCCGTCAAAGTCACCACCGCACTCAACTTTTTTGCTTCAGGCTCATTCCAGGGATCATCAGCAGACATCAGCGGCGTTTCCCAGGCGGCCGCACACACTTGCATCACGCAGGTAACCGATGCCCTCTTTGCCATCGCGCACAATTACATCAACTTCTCCAAGGATCAAACAAGTGTAAGCGCGCATGCGGTTGGATTCGCTAATCTGACAGGCTTTCCAAGGGTGCAGGGCATCGTTGACTGCACACATGTGGCCCTTAAGGCACCCCATCGCAATCCAGGTATTTTTGTCAATCGCAAGGGCTTCCACTCCCTCAACGTGCAGCTGGTGTGTGACCACAAGAAGGAAATTTTGCATGTTTGCGCTAAGTACCCTGGTAGTTGCCATGACTCCTTCATCCTGCACCAGTCTAGTGTGCCTCCGCACTTCAGTCCGCCAGACCAACTTTTCGGATGGTTACTTGGAGACAAGGGCTATCCCCTGAAGACGTGACTAATGACGACGTTGAGGAGCCCATCCAACGAAGCTGAGGAGAGCTACAACTCCAGCCACATTTCCACCAGATCATAATCGAGCAAACCATCGGCTTGCTGAAGATGCGCTTCAGATGCCTTGATAGATCAGGTGGAGCCCTGCAGTACTCAGCAGCCAGGGTCTCCAGAATCGTCGTGGTCTGCTGTGCACTTCACAACATGGCACAGCATCGTGGCTTGCAGATGCCTGAGGTAGAAATGGCTCATCGGATAGCCTCTTCAGATGAGGATGAGGAGGAGGAGGAGAGCGACAACGAACAGTTTGCGGAGGCACATCAACCAGCGGCAGCAGCATGCAAGCACATTGCTGCCCAGGATGCAAGGAACGCACTCATCTTGGCCAGATTTGCTTAGCCTGCCCAATCAAACACTTTTGCCTCGCACCTTCTTACCAGAGCATCGACAATGGCCAAGAACCTACGGATTCCTATCACTCTGACCACCATACTGACAATTGCAAGTCGCCCTAAACCCTCAATGTGGAAGTCCCATTTGCGAAATGACACAGGCCACAACTTCAACAGTTTGCCATCAAGTTTATTAATCACAAAATCACGGATGGCTTTTCAAAAATAAACACAACAGAACACCCAAGTGACTACCCTTGTGACTACTTGTGCTTTATCTTCCTCTTACGCGTGCTCCTACGTGGTACTTCCCCTGTGGCTTCAGCAGATGTGGAGGCCCCTTGCTCACTTTCTTGCTGCTCCTGCCTCGACACCTTTGGCAGGCGTCCTCTGGGGTTGCGAGCCTGTGAGAGCTCGGCAACAGTCTGCTGCTCCTGCGGCTGTGCAGGGGCTGAGACGACCGATCTCAGTTGGGTGAGGACTCTGGTGGGGCTCTGACTGAGGGCTCTGCAGTGGCTTGGTCGTGTGAGCGCTTGGAGAGGAGCCCCCACTTCCTTGTTCTCTGCCACCAACATCCCTCTCATGGGTCAGCCCCACTTCAGAGCTAGCAAGTGGCTTGACAGCACCTTGCTGCACTTCAGGGGGGTTATGAGGACCTGTTTCTGCACTGGAAGTCCTACTCCAGAGTACTTCCATGAAGGTCTGGTTTCTCTGCTCAATAGCTGACCATCACTCCTCAAGAGATGTCAGTCTATTCTGAACAATGACCATGTTTTCAAGACCCTGGCGAACAAGTTCCTCCATGGCCGTAGCCATCCTCTCCTCTACCGTAGCCAGCCTCTCCTCTACGGTAGCCAGCCTTACCACGGAGGTAGCCATCCTTTCCGTGGTGATGCGTTCATGCACCAACGCCTCCACAAAGGCTCTGCTCATGTTAGCGATGGACTCCTCCATTCGCTCCACACTCGCAGCGACCCTGGAGACAAAACCTGCCAGAGACTCCTGCACCTGTTCCTAGAGTTCCAGCACCGCTCTCCTTCTGGATGGACCCGGAGGCACAGGGTCGACATGCAGCTGAGCAGAGCTGGGAGCACCCTGTTGCCTCCGACGAGGACTCTCCACTGCTGTCCCTGTCTCCACCATCTGCTGATGCTCACTTGTGAGCTGTGATACACCAAGTGACAACTCTACTCTATCTCCCAAAGGTCCCACCGAGGTGTGAGTGTCTGCGCTGGTGCTGGGTGCGCTTAATTCTGCTGACGCTACGCCCTCAGAGGTTGCAGCTTCCTCTTAGGAGTCTGGGGACAGTGGGGAGGGGGGCTGTCGATGGTCCTGGTGGGGAGTAAAGTAAAGAGTTAGACATGTGAGATAAACATTGCATGCACATTGAATTGTGCAGATGATCATAAGTCAATCTGTTAGAGCATCAGAATCAATATCAGTCACTCATGCAATGTCAATGAGAGAGATGAAAAACTATTCTGTCACCAGTTTGCTCTGATGCGCCCGTCTGTCCGTTCCCTACTTGCGCATCCTCCTCCATTCCCACGATCTCCAGGGCCGCCTCCTCTGCAGTGGTGAGCTGGGCTTTTGAGGGTGGCCCTCCTCCTGTCCTCGCCCTCTCCCTCTTATTGTGGGCTCTCTTTTCCTGCAATGAGGGACACAAGTGGAGTTTGAGTGAGAATGAAGGAGTGAGTGTAGAGAATTCATAGCATTGATGCTTAGAAGGACACAAAGATGGAGTGAGGTGCCAAGACCCTGTATCACGGTGATAGGGAGTGTGAGGGCTGCATTGTCGAATAGTTCAGTGAATGTGAACATACAGAGAGAGGGAATGGGTAAGGGTGCAGGGATGTAAGGGTCAAGTGGGATGTGGAGGAGGAGGTTGACAAAGCAGAGTGCTGGTGATGAGAGGCGATGGGGATCAGATTGAGGGTCATGGGGATGGAATACTCACTTTTCCTGTGCGGAGAAGGTCATGAAACCTCTTTCTGTACTGCAGCCAGGTTCTGCTGCACATTGAAATGGCATTCACCTCCTGTGCCACTTGAAGCCACACTGCTTTGGTCTGTTGTGGAGGCTTTTTCCTCCCTGAGGAAGGAAAGAGCACTTCCTTGTTTGCTCTTGCTCCCTGTACCAGAGCTTGGAGGGAGGCCTCATCGAATCTGGGTTCACACTTTGGTCTGGTGCTGGACATAGTAGCAGTAGGAATCCCTCAGAAGAATGGTGATAAAGTTGAAAGGCTGAAAAAGAACCAAGGCTGCTTGCAGGCCTTAAATGCAGTTGCATAGATGATGTCATCGGAGGCGAGTTTCAGCACCAAAAGACTCATTGGGCCAGGGGTTCCCACACGCTGGAAATCAAGTGCCCAAATAGGGCAAAATCGCTCATTTGTCCCGCCTCACATCGGAGGCGGGGTCCGGACACGATGACCACCTGACACGCCCCCAGCACGCCCCCAATGACAAAATCCAGCCCCTGGCCAGATACAAATAATTGAACTACTTTACTTTACAGACAGCAAGTGAATGCACAGAGTAACCGTTATGATCGGACTTACTAAAGTACAACAAAATAATGAACATGCCACGCTTCCCCAAATCATTGGGTCGTCTTACTTGACTTAAACAAAAATGAGAAGTCGCACAACACCAGGTTATAGTCCAACAGATTTATTTAAAATTACAAGCTTTCAGAGCTGTCGCTCCTTCTTCAGGTAGGGTAGCTGTGAGAGAATCTCCCAGAATTCACAATATAAACACAGAAAAAATGTATTCAAATCTTTCCCTACATCAAAGACACACTAAGAGCACAGCCAAGACAATGAGATGTGTCCCAGGGGGTCCAACGTGTCAAAACACCTGCTGGCTGCATATCCTCTCCATTTGTGTTAGGTTCTTGTGTTAGTTTTTTTTTAAAAAACCTGGAAAGACCGGCCATGATGTCAAGTCACGTTCTGTATCGTGACATGAACCCGATATCGCGATTGAGGCCATCCTCATGAGTGCGGAACTTGGCTATCAGTTTCTGCTCTATGATTTTGCGCTGTCGTGTATCCCGAAGGCCGCCTTGGAGAACGCTTACCCGCAGATCCGAGGCTGAATGCCCCTGACTGCTGAAGTGTTCCCCGACTGGGAGGCAACCCTCCTGCCTGGCGATTGTTGCGCGGTGTCCGTTCATACGTTGTCTCAGTGTCTGCATGGTCTCGCCGATGTACCATGCTCTGGGGCATCCTTTACTGCAACGTATCAGGTAGACAACGTTGGCCGAGTCACATGAGTATGTACCATGTACCTGGTGGGTAGTGTCCTCACGTGTGATGATGGTATCTGTGTCCATGATCTGGCATGTCTTGCAGAGGTTGCCGTGGCAGGGTTGTGTGGTGTCGTGGTTGCTGTTCTCCTGAAAGATGGGTAATCTGCTGCGAACGATGGTACTTTTGAGGTTAGGCGGCTGCTTGAAGGCGAGTAGTGGAGGCGTGGGGATGGCCTTAGCAAGGTGTTCGTCGTCATCGATGACATGTTGAAGGCTGCGAAGAACATGGTGTAGTTTTTCCGCTCCGGGGAAGTACTGGACGACGTAGGGTACTCTGTTGGTTGTGTCCCGTGTTCGTCTTCTGAGGAGGTCTATGCGGTTTTTCGCTGTGGCCCGTCGGAACTGTCGATCGACGAGTCGAGCGTCATATCCCGTTCTTACGAGGGCGTCTTTCAGTGTCCGTAGGTGTCCATCGCGTTCCTCCTCGTCTGAGCAGATCCTGTGTATTTGCAGGGCTTGTCCTGTTGGACTATAACCTGGTGTTGTGCGACTTCTCATTTTTGTCCACCCCAGTCCAACGCCGGCATCTCCACATCTTGACTTAAACACAATGGGGTAAAAATTCAGTTGGTTGCGCCTCCCGTTAGCGCCTTAAGAGGGCGCTAATGGGATCAAAGCCGCTAACGCCCGGGCGCAGCGATGTTTGCGCCGCTCGGGAACTTAACTTGACATTGTGCGGCGGCGCTAAACTTTACCGCTGCGACCACCTGCGCGCGCAGATTGTGACGTCATTCCATGGTGCAACGCCCTTGTGGCGCCCCGGAGCGGAAATTGAGTGGCGCCCCCTGCCTTACCGCCTGGTGCATCCAACGACCAGAAGACTGGAACGCTATCAATCGCTGTGGGGCTGGGGGGGGCGCTATTTAAAGGGGGCCTCTTCCTGTCTTTTATTGTTTGTGGCATTTTTGAACTACGCATTCTGAGAGAGAGAGGGAGAGACTTCTGGAGAGATTCAACGTTGTGTGAAGGAGTTTTGGGTACTGAGCAGCACTTTGCAGGTTCATTTTGATTTGCCATTCCTTGTATCGATTTAGCAGAGACTGTGGGAGCTGCACTCTGAGCTCTTTGCCTGGTACTCTCCATTGTTCTTTCCAGCACATTTGATGTGCAAGTCTCTCCAGGCCGAGATTCAAGGCTGCAATGAACAGGATGTGGATGGAAAGCAAGATTAACCATCCCCTTTAAGAACTGGCCCGTGCCATTGTGTGTGTGTTCCATTGCTGACTGACATTACATGAGCTTCGCCAGCGCTCTGAGTTAGCGCCTCACTCCTTGGCCTTTGCGCCTTAAGACAGGTGTGCAGCGCCTGATTTAGCGCTCCACTCACCTCCCGGGGCGGTAAAAGTGAAGTTTCGAGTCAGTGCCGATAATTAGCGCCAGGCGCTAATATTTGCGTCCAGACGATATTTGCGCCCCAAATGGGGCGCGACCTAATTTCTACCCCAATGACTTATAACTACTTTCTTGTATTCTAACCTTCTTGCAGCCTTTGCTGGACCTGACTGCCCTTGCAGCAGATTTCAGGTTTAAGAAAACTTGACTGAGTGCGTGTTTCTGGCCCTGCAGGGGGCTTGCTCAGCCTTCCACTGTGAGTCCGGTGGAACCCCCAGAGAGAAATGGCATTGTCTTCCTGTGCTCAGCAGCCAAGGGAAGGTCCGACGTCAGACACCCTCTGCCGAGCGGCTGGGAGTAGGGACCTCTGAACACAATGGGCCGTCCGTTATAGAAACCGCCCAATTTTCATTTCTAATGATACGAGCGGAAAGGAAAATCAGGCAGTTACTATAACGGCAGCTGATCTGCAACGCCAGCATTAGGCCCGGCTGGCAAGTTGAAAATCCACCCCAATGGGTGTGAGCAGTTTATTGGTTACCAGGAGAGCTTAACAGATTACTTATTGCTTAGAGTTTGGGGAGAAAATTAGCGTTTAAAACACCTTTCGTCTCACTGCCTTTTTTGAATAAAATTTGCGTGAATATAATTTGCTTTGGAACACAATCCGGATACCTAACCTTTTTCCCAAAACCTCTCTGTGACAAAATAGTCAGAAATCGCAAAATGTGTTGAGGGGAATTAAAGTAAAACAAGCGGTATTTCGATGTTAAAAAGCCAGCTCCCTACACCCCACTGGGCAGAGCTTGACTCTGTGCAATGGTGTAAAATTGGCGATAGCGAATTGGCAGCCCGTTTTATGTCTCTCCCGATTTGAAGTCAATGAAAATAAAAATCAGAGAGATGTAGAATGGGCTGCCGATTCACTATCACCCGTTTTACACTATCGCACGCGGTCAAAATCTACCCCCATGTGCTTTCCAGCTAAATGACAGATAATTGCTCTGTGTGGGACTATTTCTGGACTGATGCTGCATTTTGCCCTTTTATTGAGACCTGCTCTGTGTTCTGTGGATCAGCTTTAGTCTTTAAAAAAACATTCTGGATGTGGGGAAAACAGCCAGTCCGAAGGCCACAAAGCCTATCCTTCAAAATGTGCACTTGCCGGAAAAATTAAAAATGACAGATAATTCAGCAGGTAATCGGAACTGTTTCAAATACTACGATATGAAGTCATATCTCATTGAGAAGCTGAACAATATCAGGATTCCTACGGGCAGAGAAGGCCTGAAAACGTTAACTCTGTTTCTCTCTCCACAGATGCTGCCTGACCTGCTGAGTATTTCCAAGAGAATGTAGTGTTTGTCCGAGCCCCCAGCAGCTTCAGTTTACAGTATGTTTTTTTGTCTTCAGACATTTGGCTGAGAAATGGTTCTGTTCACAACATGTACTTCTGACCCGACACAGGACAAGTTTCTTTCTGTTTGACGTAATTTCTTGAAGGGTCATCGACCTGAAACGTTAACTCTGTTTCTCTCTCCACAGATGCTGCCTGACCTGCTGAGTATTTCCAGCATTTTCTGTTTTAATTTCAGATTTCCAGCATCCGCAGTATTTTGCTTTTGCACTACATTCTCTTGCCCGAAGTTGTTACATCAGTATTCGGGTACGGTAGTGCAGTGGATTAGTAATCCGGAGGCCTGGAGTTAATAATCCAGAGAGCGTGAGTTCAAATCCCACCATAGCTGTTTGAGAATTTTAATTCAGTTTTTGTAAATAAAAACCTGGTATCAGTAAAAGTGTCCATGAAGCTGTCGGATTGTCATAAAGACCCAACTGGTTCACTAATGCCCTTTAGGGAAGAAAACCTGCCGTCCTTACCCGGTCTGGCCTATAGGTGACTCCAGACCCACGTGGTTGGCTCTTAACTGCCCTCTGAACTGGCCGAGCAAGCCATTCACTCATATCAGGACAACTAGGAAATGGGCAATAAATGCCGACCTTGCCAGCGACACCCACATTATACCAGTGAACTGTGTGCAGCGTATTCAGAAACAATAAGTCGGACTTCAGCTCGACTGTGGTGCTGCAGTTAATGTTTTATCTCAGAACGAACACCACCGACTGATGATCCAATTGGCAGAGAGCTACAGGTCCCTTAACAGTTCACTGCTCATGTTCAACAAAAGAGAGATTACATCAGCAGGGAATATAGACAATCAGTGTCAGAACACCAGGCACCACACAAAGTACAGCAACCCCTTTCATCTAGTGCCAAGTGGGTGTAGACCTGTTCTAGGTGTCAAAGTCACTTAAAATTTACCAGCTTGTGACAGTGAATCACCAGATGATTAAAACAAGATTACAGGCCAAATACAAGGACCTCCACAAAATTAGAAAGCACCCTGCATCTTCAAGTTAACCGTAAAGCCTCACCCACACAGGTGCCACCCAGAAACTGTGTGTTATTGTTGAGTAACTCACCAAGAAGCATATTAACAAGCTATGAAAAGTTTTGCATCGGTCAATGCCCCTGGTTCTCTTCAGTGGTGATAAATGGGAATGATAAAGTGCACCTGCGCATTGATCCAAAGGCACTTAAAGCTCTCAAACATAATGGGCTGGATATTAACTCAGAGCGGGGAGGGAGCGGGAGCGGGGGCGGGGGGAGCTGGATTGAGGTCGGGCAACCCAGGCGAACTAGCCTCCCTCAGGTCCTGCCGATTTTACCGGCAGGATCTGACTAAAAAATTTTTGTCTCCATTTCCCGGCCGCAGCCAGCCAGATTAAGAGGCCGGCTGGCTGTCGAGCGGGTAGGCCTTCGGCACCAGGCTACAGCCGGGGAGCGGAGAGGAGGGAGGGAGTGAGCGGGGAGGCCGGAGTGGGGGGGAGGGGGGGGGGAAGAAGATTGGGAGTCCTGAGCTGGAGAGATGGGGAGGCCATGGGGGAAAAAGACCGGGAGTCTTGAGTTGGGGGAGATCGGAGGCCGGGGTGATCGAAGTCCGGAGGCCACAAGGGAGATCGGAGGGCAGAGCAGGGGGGAGATCGGAATGATCTGGGGAGTGTCGGATTGCGGAGGTTGGGTGAAGCAGGTAAGCTAGATCCAGCAGATGAGTGGAAAGGCACTTACCTCCTGGATCCAGCAGTCCTCACTTCCCTTTAGCCGCCGGGATTCTCGAGGCTCAGGAAACCCAGCCGGTCAGGGTTAAATTTTAAATGGTGTTTAAATGTGAGGCTCCCAGCCTCATTCTAATATTTAAATTGCCAATCCGCCTCCTGGGAGCAGGTTGGTCTCCTGCCACCAACCCTCCCCCCGCCACACCTGTTAAAACGGGGTGGGCGGGTTGGAGGTGGGTTGGGGTCGGGTGGGATGTTAAAATGTTAAAAATCTGAATCCCGACCCTGACCAACCTCCAACCCGCCTGTTTTTGGGAGTTAAAATTCCCCCCAATGGTTCTGCTCCTCCACCCGTAGGGCTGGGACAGGAAGCTCTTGGGCACTGCTGCCAGCTCTGTGATGTCACTGGCTGCTTCAGGGTGACCGGAAATTAAACCGACTGGGGAGAAGCAGCCGGGAGCGTTGGGGGGGAAGAACGATGGAGTGGGGTCCACAGAGGTAGGGGAGAGATGGGGCCTGTTAAAAGTGGCATTGACTGAGAAGCGTGACCGCATCTTGTACAATACAGAGGGATTCTGGCTGTAGTTACAGGGTGAATATCAGCCGGTTATAGGGTTGCTATTAGTCTAGGTTAAATATCGGGGCGTTACATCTATTACAACCATTTACATATAGACTTTCAGGGAGTTATTGTATTCCTGTTAATAATGAGGGGAATCTGAGTGTCACCAGTCTTACTATTAGTTTTTGGTTAAATTTTAGTGAGTTACTATTAGTTACTGGTGGAATCAAAGTTCCTTCCAACTCTGGTTTCCCCTCTGTGAATTGTTCCCCCGCCTTCAGTTTCCCCTCTTCTCCGTCCTCGGTTTCCTTCTTTGCCTGCTTGCCGGTGACCTCCTGGTTCCGTCATCTCTCTGTTCTGGGTGGATTGGAGCTCAGGTGCCAGAGATGAAACCCACCAACTTCCATAGAAGGAGAGTAAAGGCCAAGCTGGTGCTCCCTCCATGGAGCAATGTGACTCCGTTCTCTTCTATCCATAGGAATGTTGCTTGTGGAATGCAGCAAGACTGGATAATGTTAGGTTGATACTCTGCCATTTTACTCTGTTACCTTCAGGTAAGAGATTGCAGAGTTGTCTCTATTAGAATTTATTTCTCTGCAGATATTCACCTTCCTCAGGAGAATAAGTAAGTGGTTATGTTACTGGACTACTAATCCAGAGGCCTGGACTAATGATCCAGAGACATGGGGCTGGATTTTCATTGACCCGTGGAGTCGGGTTTGGAGGCGTGTGGGGGGTTAAAGTTGCAGATTCGGGGGTCCCGACCCCATCCCGACTCCATGCCAGTTTCGCTGGCGGCGGGTACCCGACCTGTGCTGAGACCCGACTCCCCGAGGCGGGAAGGGGATTAGTGACAATTAACTGCCTGTTAACAGGCAGTTAACAGGCAGTTTTTTGCCTAATCCCTATTTTGAAAGCTGAAATGTGGGCTTCCCGACAGGTGCCAACCATTCCAAGTTAGCGAGGCGGACTGTGGGTCTGCAGGGGTTGGAGGGGTCGATATGTCCGGTGGGCAGGTGAGTGATGAGTGCATGTGTGCAGAGGTAAGTGTGTAAGGTAAGTGTAAAGTGTGGGAAAATGTTTTACTTACCTTAACTTCTCCTGCAGGTGTCAGCCCTTCAGTTCTCGGGAGTCAGAAATCTCACCGGCACAGAAAGCAGAAAGGCCGTGGTGCTGTCAAAAGTTTCAGCCGCTGTTTTCTGTGCTGGAATGATTTCTAACTCAGCCTGAGAGGAAGGACTCAAGTTAGAAGACAGATTGTCAGTGTTTGACAGCTTCACAGAGCTGTCAAACGCTGATATTTCATCTGTCAAAAGCTCTTAACAGAAGAAATGTCAATCTGTGACGTCACCTGTTGCCGGGTGGCCCTTAATTGGCCTGGGCAGGCTCAACAAGGTCAATCAAGGGAAAATACAGTGGGTTGGCCACAAGTCGATGGAGGCGGGACTACAACCCAAAAAGTGGGATTCCCGACTCCATCACGTCCCCAGTATCAAAATCCAGCCCACTAGTTCAAATCCCACCACGGCAGCTGGGAAATTTAGATTCAGTTAATTAAATAAATCTGGAATTGAAAAGCTAGTATCAGTAATGGTAACCATGAAACTACCGGATTGTCATAAAAACCCATCTGGTTCACTAATGACCTTTAGGGAAGGAAACTTGCTGTCCTTACCTGGTCTGGCCTATATGTGACTCCAGACCCACAGCAATGTGTGGTTGACTCTTAACTGCCCTCTGAATATGGCCTAGCAAGCCACTACCAAACTGCTACTGTGGGAGCACCTTCACCACACGGACTGCAGCGGTTCAAGAAGGCGGATCACCACCACCTTCTCAAGGGCAATTAGGCAAGGGCAATAAATGCTGGCCTTGTCAGCGACGCCCACATCTCGTGAACGAATAAATAAAAAAAAAGTTTCAAAAAATCTATGTACAAATTGTACATGGTCTGTGCAAGAAGCAAATCAATCTTCCATGCTCTCATTTTTCATGAATGGACTTGTACATGAGAAGTGCATTGGTGTAGGACAAAAGGAAAAAATGCAGGGCTTTGTGGAAAGAGCGGGGGGAGTGGGACTAATTGGTAGCTCTTTCAGAGAGCCGGCACAGGCACGATGGGCCGAATAGCCTCCTTCTGTGCTGTATGATTCTATGATATGGCTGATTCCAATTGCAACACAGGTCCAGTTTCCAAGATATTAAGTACAATCCCAGTTTAATCAGAAGGAATCAATAACATTACATGTTATGATCACAAATCTGGATAAAATATCAGCTTACATAAGTATGGAATGCTCCAAACCTGGAAACCATGGAAGGTGCTTTCTTTTTCCACGAGATAGTCTTTGTGAAATCAATATGTTACAGAACATTAAGTTCTCTCGAATATAAACACTAAGTGTCCTCACTTGTACACATTGTCAGGGATGATGCACTGGGCAGTGCAGGTTAATAATCGAGGCATGGGTAGGAGGGTGAGGCAGTGTCACCAATAGCTACTGCCTGCTTCTTCACCTTATTGCCCTCAGCGACAGGGGCTGAGTGAGATCCAACAGGTTGGCCATTTTTAATGAATAATTCCTTTGAAGGAGGATTAGACTGAACAGTGACTGAGGATCCAAAGTCTTACTCAACTTTCATAAGTTACTATCAACTGATCAGTGAACAGTGGGCGGTTGAAAATAAACGAATCCTCAAAGATGTAAACCACCTGAGCAACTAACTTGTTTTGGATAACAAGAGCAGTCGGATTAAAGATTAGATAAATACACTGTGCAATTTAATACTTCTCTGGAATTGGCCAACAACATAGAATAGTAAGGAAACTAGCTGAGGTTTTACAAGATCACAGTGCAACCAAATGCTTTAACATTCAGCTCTTTTACATCCTTAAGTTAAAATCTTAATAGTCAGGATTGAATTAGATCCCAGTGATTTTAATTATTTTCTCCTGCGATTCACTTCTGTCCGTTTACTAGCAACAAACATTTCTCATCCGTTTCTCAGTTCTGTGGTCTCAGCAGTCTGGGCTCACTTATTTTGGGGCAAGTTTGATTTTTATGTTCACACAATGGAAGATTCAAAATATTTAAAAAAGATAGACTTGCATTTATGTAGCGCTTTTCACGACCTCAAGACGTCCCAAAACGCTTTACAACCAATGGGAGTACTTTTTAAGTTTAGTCACTGTTGTAATGTAGGAAACGCGGCAGCCAATTTGCGCACAGCAAGTTCCCACAAACAGCAATGAAATAAATCACCAGATCATCTGTTTTAGTGATGCTGGTTGAGGGATAAATATTGGCCAGGGCACCAGGAGAACGCCCCCTGCCCTTCTTCAAATAGTGCCATGGGACCTTTTACTTCCACCTGATGTAAGAAAATCACTTTAACTCCCCAACAGTACACAAACACGATTGTACACACAGACACGCAGACATACATACAAACAGTACAGTCCACAGACATACAGGTCACGACAAGAAACTCATAACATAAAGCTCAGGTTCCACATAGGAACTGGGGCTCAGTTAGCTACACTTCTTACCAGAAAGACAAGATTTAATGGTGATTCTAATAGCATTGATGGAGGAATGCAGACAGCTGCCCGGGAGGAACAAGAACAGTTTGAGAAAGGATAATGAGGTTGAATTTTGTGATGTGACCCCATTGTGTATTTTGCACTATTCCAATGCTCTCATAAGAACATAAGAACATAAGACGTAGGAGCAGGAGTAGGTCATTTGGCTCCTCCAGCCTGCTCCACCATTCAATAAGATCATGGCTGATCTGATCTTGGCCTCAACTCCACTTTCCTGCCCGCTCCCCATAACCCTTCACTCCCTTACCATTCCAAAATCTGTCTATCTCCACCTTAAATATATTCAATAACCCAGCCTCCACAACTCTCTGGGGAAGAGAATTCCAAAGATTCACGACCCTCTGAGAGAAGAAATTCCTCCTCATTTCCGATTTAAAAGGGTGCCCCCTTATTCTGAAATTATGCCCCCTAGTTCTAGATTCCCCCACGAGGGGAAACATCCTCTCTGCATCTACCCTGTCGAGCCCCTTCAGAATCTTATATGTTTTGATAAGATCCCCTCTCATTCTTCTAAACTGCAATGAGTATAGGCCCAACCTGCTCAACCTTTCTCTCCTGGCCGGCCTCCCACCTCGCACCCTCCGTAAACTTTAACTCATCCAAAACTCTGCTGCCCATGTCCTAACTCGCACCATGTCCCGTTCACCCATCACCCCTGTGCTCGCTGACCTACATTGGCTCTTGGTCTGGCAACGCCTTGATATTAAAATTCTCATCTTTGTGTTCAAATCCCTCCATGGTCTCGCCCCTCCCTATCTCTGTAGTCTCCTAAGTAGGGTCGCCAACACTGGTTGGGCGTATGTCAAGGATTCATCACATGACGTCCCACCTCCACCCGCCCCCGCCAGTCAAGCGGTCTTTTTCCCCATCTCCAATATTGTGACGACTAATAAATGAAAGTGTTCAATTTTGTTTAATGTCCCTATGATTTTTCTAACCGGTTGCTTGCAGCTGTGACCAGGAGATTAATCTCTAATTCCTGGAGACGCCAGGACGATCCTTGAGGGTTGGCAATCCTACACCCAAGTGGGAAGTTTTTGAACCACTGATGGCTGCACAGCCCCAGCGCCCGGTACAAACCTTACAATTGGAGTCAGGGACAGCCAATTAAAATGGCCCCCAGCGTGCCGAGCAGCTTGCTCCTGTCTGCCAACGTGGGTCTTTACCACTGTCCTGTAACAAGGCTTTCAGGAAAGCTCCCGTCGCTGAGGGAGATAGTCACAAACATGAACTTATACACAGCAGAGTATGCACACTTGTTTTAGATTCAATCCGGTTACCTTAGAAACAAGCCTACAGTAGGGTTGCCAACCCTCCAAGATTGTCCTGGAGTCTGCGGGAATTAAAGATTAATCTCCTGGACGCCGCTTCCAGCGATCCTGGAGAAAAATTATTAGGGACTTTGAAATTTAAAAAAAACATTCTTTTTGAACACTTTCATTTATTAGTTATAAAATTATTGGAGATGGGGAAAAAGGCTGTTTGACTCACAGCCAAGAATCCTCCAATCAGGTAAAGGAGAGTCTGTTCGCTTTCCAATTGGCCGAGGGAAGGTGATGTGCTGTGAGGGTGGTTGTGTCGAGTGAACGGCGTGGGTTTTAGAGCACCCGGGACTGGGGTCCAATGTTAAGAACATATAAAGCCTTGAGATTACTGTTATGCCCGATATGCTTCTCTGCCTCTCTCCTCCTTTAAGACGCTCCTTAAAACCTACCTCTTTGACCAAGCTTTTGGTCACCTGCCCTAATTTCTGCTTTTGTGGCTCGGTGTCAAATTTTTTTGTCTTATAATACTCCTATGAAGCGCCTTGGGATGTTTTACTACGTTAAAGGCGCTATATAAATACAAGTTGCTGTTGTTGTTGATATTAGCCGCCGAATGCTTAACCTCTTGGCTTGATATTCTGTTCTCTGCTATTTTAGCGCAAGTGGGTTAATAATTGTGTTCATATAACTAACAGTGGAATGTCGTACCAATGCGTTTAGCATTCGTCAGTCTATGTCGTCAACAGTAATTTCTAGACTGTACGAGCAAAAAAAAAAGTCAGGTATAAGAAAAGGCCCCTCTACATTCAAGTAACTCCATCCTCTCTGTGGCTCAATGGTCCACTTCTGAGTGAAAGATCGAGAACACACAGGGACAGACCCTGAACTGCTGCTTCAGGACCTGGCTCTCCAATACAACAGGTGAAATAAAGCCAGTTGCAATACTAGCTTGTGATCTTCTCCATCTACAGTTCAACTCCCATCGTTCCTGTCAGCTCTACCTTGTCTGATGACCACGGCACTCAATAATAACAACAGTAACTTGCATTTATTAAGCCCCGTTACCAGAGAAAAATGTTCCAAGGCGCTTCACAGAGAGGAGAAGGAGCGGACGTAGAGCCTTTTAGGGAGAGGTATTTTGAGAAGGGTTTTGAAGGTGGGGAGGGAGGTGGAAAGGTTTGGGGAGGGAGTTCCAGAGCGTAGGGCCAGGACAGCTGAAAGTGGGGCTTTCAACAGTGGAGCGGAGGGAGGGGGGTTACACAGGAGGCCAGAGTGTGAGGATCGGAGGGTACAGGAGGAGATGTAAGGCTGGCTGAGGTTGCAGAGGTCAGGTTAGGGCAAGGCCATGGAGGAATTTGAAAAGAAGGAGGGGGATTTTAAATTCAATCCATTGGGGACGGTCCTGATGTAGGTCAGTGAGGAGGCAAGTGAGAGACGAGCAGGGAGCAGTGTGGGACAGGATGCAGGTGGTGCAGTTTTGAACAATTTGGAGTTTACAGAGGGTGAAGGCTGACACGGAGGACATTGGAGAAGTTGAGTTTAGATGTAGCAAAGGAGTGGATAAAGGTTGACAATGAATAATGTCACTGTGGGGCAACATGAAGATGAGAAAGAGGAGAGATATGTGTTTATGTGATGGTAACATGACTGGAGTCTCTTGAAAGTATATAAATTTATGTGACTATGATACTTTATACAAAAATGGTTATTTAAGACTGGTGTGTTGTCTTTGTATGTGTGTCTATGCGAACATGGATCTATGTACATTTGTCTGTAAGTGTGTGCCAGGGGATGTGTATAAGCCTATATGTTTCTCTCCTTCTTTGTGTGTCTGTGTCTGTGTACGTAAGTGTGTCTGTATTTACATGCCCAAATGTATAAGTGTGTGTGTGTGTGTGTGTAAAAGCCCCACCATGGTAGCATCACTTACTGTACAAATGATTGCTGTTTGCTAGAAACCTTTATTGGCCAAGACTCCAATTACCATCATCTTTTGCTGATTTCATTATGGGTTGCCCAATTACTCAACAGCTCTGCTGATTATCACTTGCGTACTGATCATCTTATGCTCATTAAAACATAAAGTATTATTGCTACTATCCTCTGTCTCTTTTCCTGTCTCTTTAAAATAACAGAGGAATGTAGAATCAGTAATGATTCCACTTTCCTGTTTCTTTACTGTACTTTCTTTTGTCTCTTTATTGACTGCACGTTCCTCTGTCTTTTTACTGATTTCTGTACTGTCCTTTCTTTCCTGGCTCTGTGTGTTTCTCAATTCACTGGCCCTGATTTGTGCTTTTCACCATCCCTTTACTAATGCTGTACTTTTTTGTACTTACTGGCCCTCTACTTTTCCCTATCTGCTGGTTCTATGCCTTGCTCTATTTACTGTCCCTGTGTATCTCTCCTTATTTTACACACTCTCTATTCACACACTCTGTGCTTCTCTCTCTCTATTCACACACTCTGTGCTTCTCTCTCTCTATTCACACACTCTGTGCTTCTCTCTCTCTATTCACACACTCTGAGCTTCTCTCTCTCTATTCACACACTCTGTGCTTCTCTCTCTCTATTCACACACTCTGGCTTCTCTCTCTCTATTCACACACTCTGAGCTTCTCTCTCTCTATTCACACACTCTGGGCTTCTCTCTCTCTATTCACACACTCTGTGCTTCTCTCTCTCTCTATTCACACACTCTGTGCTTCTCTCTCTATTCACACTTTGCTTCTCTCTCTCTATTCACACACTCTGTGCTTCTGTTCTGTCTCTTTATTGGCCCTGCGTTTCTCTCTATTTGTTGACTACAGTGACTTCTGTTGCAGAATGCTAAATAATTCACTCTAGTATGGTAAAGTACTCTTCTGAGGTTGGCGTTAACGTGCATTTTCCCTGGAATTACTTCTTGCGATAATGTAGGAAAGTTACCACACTTGTGTGAGATTCCTTTGTCTACCAGACATTGACCTGTTTAAAGTAATAACAGACTATTGTTAAAACCACAAACTGCCGGCTCAAAGTGGAGAGACTATTGTTAGGAAGAGAGTGATGGGAGTTTTACTTGCTCACTAGCCTGTGCTGTACCTGACCTGATATTATTAATGAGTGAGTAGAGAGGCTATTTCCCAGCATGGAACCCATGCTATACCTGACCTGTGAATAACCCAGTGCAAGGCTGCTGTATCCCCATCACCGGCATCTCTCATCCTGATGAGCAGAAAAATAGTCACCAAAGAAAATGAATTAAAAACAAAGACAGAAAGAGCCTCGCAATCAGGAGAATGAAACGTTCTACTTACTGTTAACCATTCTCTTACAGTTTCTATCTCTGTTGAATTACACTGTCTGGTAGACGGTTTAAATTAAGCTCCCAAGCACTGTGGGGGCAGTTATGCTACTGAGCCAGTTCCACAGCAAAGTCATTAGCTCTCGTGAGTTAAAGAAAAATATATAAGAAAAAGGACAAAGCAAAATGGAAGGATGTTAATTGGAATTCTGTTTGCGCATTGTACAAAAGAAGAGTCCCGGCAGAGTTTCCGCAGTTACGCGGTCCCAATCTCGCTCTAAAGACAAGTGGCTGCCAGTGTTTGAAGGTCTATGCCCATCGCCTATTGGGCACTGAAGACCATCTGCACCAGTCTGCTCTGCGGAACAAATTTTGGAGCGTGAACGGGTTTCCACTGTTAATCAGCTTTCTTCCACCTGCTTCTCTTGTCTTCTTGTGTGAGTCTGCGCTGCCGAGAAATCCCAGAAAGCGCGAGCCTCGGTTTCCCACGTGCGCTGCCTCTAGGCGAGGCTCCCCATGGGCAGCACAGCCTGGCAAAATTACCCCTGGTTTTATCACTAGATTGCCTTGTTTGAAGTTAAAATTAATTCTGCTGAATAAAAATATAGTCTACAAATCACAAAATAGACACCAACAATAACAGCACAAGTTATACATACACAATATTAAAATTCAGTTAATAAACTGGAGAAGATGTAACGGGTTCATACCAGCTCCTTCAGGATATTTTCCATTAGATGTTTGATCCCAAATCACTCCCTGCTCCCAATTTCTGCAAAGCTATGAAAAGTTACAAAGGGAGCAAAGCCTGGACAAGTTTAAATTGAATGACAGAGGGGAACTGAGGAGCATTGGGAGTCCAGTGCTGTCGAGTTCTGGGATGGGTCTCATATATAGTTTGTGCAAGAACAGGACCATTCCAGAATATCTCTTCATGGTCTGTTAATTATCCTAAAAATACCTGAATTGCATTTTCTTCATTTTCATGATGAGAAGTCCAATTGACCTTTAGAAGAACTGAACTTTCCTAGTGACTGGTGCTGTCCAGGTGACTGTGACGCAGCAATCGCTCTTCCATTGCAATCTGTGTGTGTTCTACATTGGACAGGTTGGAAACCACAACCGACGCCTCCGAAGTCCCAGAGGTATCTTTGGTGGGCCCCACAAGAAATTCTATATCCTGGGCACCACAGTGGCACAGTGCCATGGTGCTGTGGTGAGTCCTCCCCATGGTCATGAACCCAGTCTTCTGACCCCACTTCCCCCAGTTGATGAGTTCTTAACCTCAGCCATGGTGTGCGAAGTGGAGACAAGATGAAAGTAAAGCAAATGTAATGATTTCCATTGAGTTGCCAAGTGTCAGCCTTGGCTCAGTTGGTGGCACTCTTGCCTCTGAGTCAGAAGGTTGTGGGTTCAAGTCCTGCTCCAGTGACTTGAGCACAAAATCTAAGCTGACACTTCAGTACAATACTGAGGGGGTGCTGTATTTCAGATCAGATCAGATCAGATGAGATGTTAAACAGAGACTCTGTCTACCTTCTCAGGTGGATGTAAAAGATCCCATGGCACTATTTTGATGAAGAACAGGGAGGTTATCCCCTGGTGTCCCGGACAATATTTATCCCTCAATCAACATCACCAGAACAGATTATCTGGTCATTTATCTCATTGCTGTTTGTGGGACCTTGCTGTGTGCAAATTGGCTGCCGCGTTTCCCTACATTACAACATTGACTACACTTCAAAAGTACTTAATTGGTTGTTAACTGCTTTGGGACGTCCTGTGGTCATGAAAGGAGCTATATAAATGCAATTTTCTTTCTTTTTACTTCACTAGCACAATAAATTTCTAGTCAACTCCCTGCTGCAGGATTACCAGTGTTCCCTTCCCCAATGGATAGGCTGTCTGGGGCTCAATGTCTAGGTCTTCCCAAGTGGCTAACTGCTGCTCAGTACCCAGCACTGGTAATCGTCAGTGACTTGTTCTTCATCCGTTTCGCAATCAGAAAGGCTTTTGGCTCATTCTGACAATACACTATTGTGTCAGTCTTTGTAACACAAAGACTCCAAAATGATGATGCAACTGTGCTCAGGAACTGGCCACAAGGATAAAGAATTTCACAGAGTTTACCATGGGAGTGTGATGCCACAAAAACACACTGGACTAGATTGTATGATATGAAAAGTACAGTAACACAGGCATTCTGGAGTTTTCCTTATGCTCTGTAGAACCTTCCTGAGGATATTAGATGGGTTGAGCAGAGTGCGCAATAGACCAGATTTAACAATCTAGGAGGAACAGGTCTAATGTGCAAAATGGCCCTTTCTCATTTCATCCTTTCTTATGCATATGTAACTCTCCAACATACAAAACCTTGCAATCGTCTTCAGGAGTAAGTGACGCTTTGCCCTGTTGGGTGGGTCAGCAGCCTGAGGTCCTGTGAATTGCTGCCCCTCATCAGTACCTATGGAAATACAATGTGAAGCTGAAGAGATTACAATGTCCCTTGTAACACATTTCAGTACCCAACACACACCATATTGTGTGCGCCTGCTTCACCCAAAATTCTGCTGCCCATATCCTAACTCGCACCAAGCCCTGTTCACCCATCGCTTCTGTGCTCACTGACCTATATTGGCTCCCAGTCCAGCAACGCCTCAATTTTTAAAATCTCATGCTCGTGTTCAAATCCCTTCATGGCTTCGCCCCTCCCTATCTCTGTAACTTCCTCCAGCCCTACAACCCTCCGAAAACTCTACTTTCCTCCAACTCATACCTCTTGTACATCCCCCACTTCCTTCACCCCACCAGTGGTGGCCGTGCCTTCAGCTGTCTAGGCCCTAAGCTCTGGAATTCCTTCCTTAAACCTCACCACTTCTCCACCAACCTCTTCCTTTAAGACCCTCCTTAAAACCTACCTCTTTGACCAAGCTTTTAGTCACCTGTCCCAATATCTCCTTCTTTGGCTTGGTGTCAATTTGTGTTTCATTACGCTCCTGTGAAGCACCTTGGGACGTTTTACTATGTTAAAGGCACTACATAAATGCCAATTGCTGTTGTAATGCTCGATAAGTTGCCTATTGACGGAATGTCCGAGCCTGTGACAAATTCATTGAGGAAAGAAAAAGTTGCAAGAATGGTTATTAGTCTGGAGGTGTAGCCGGGATCTGTCACTGTCATTTAAATGTGGCAAGGTGGTCAAGACATGAGTGTCCAAGATGCCTGTTGGAGGGATGACAACTATCTAATGCCCAATTTATGGATTGGGTTTTGGTAGTAGACCTCCTGCCCCATTTTCCCTGCTGTAGATCCAATATATTGTCCAAAATCGTGGTGGTATAGCCAAAGAAAATCCAGTCCATAGACTTTAGAATAGCAGAATAGCTTAGGAACAACCAGCTTAAATGTGCGTTCTCACCTAGAATGAAAAGAAAAACTTGCATTTATACAGCACCTTTCATGACCACCGGATGTCTCAAAGCGCTTTACAGTCACTGTTGTAATGTAGGAGACGCGGCAGCCAATTTGCACACAGCAAGGTCCCACAAACAGCAATGTGATAATGACCAGATAATCTGTTTTTGTTAAATTGGTTGAGGGATAAATATTGGCCAGGACACCGGGGATAACTCCCCTGCTCTTCTTTGAAAATAGTGCCATGGGATCTTTTACATCCACCTGAGAGAGCAGACGGCACACTCTGACAGTGCAGCACTCCCTCAATCACTGCATTGGAGTGTCAGCCTAGCTTTATGTGCTCAAGTCCTTGGAGCAGGGCCTTGAACCCACAACCTTCTAACCTCAGAAGTGAGTGTGCTACCAACTGAGCCACAGCTGACACTGTGGCTCAGAATGAGAATGGCAGCAGAAGAAGCTGTATTCTGTTCGTTTATGTATTTTATGTAAAATAAAGCAGTTTTTAAAAATTCGTTTATGGGATGTGGACGTCGCTGGCAAGGCCAGCATTTATTGCCCATCCCTAATTGCCCTTGAGAAGGTGATGGTGAGCCGCCTTCTTGAACCGCTGCAGTCCGTGTGGTGAAGGTACTCCCACAGTGCTGTTAGGGAGGGAGTTCCAGGATTTTGACCCAGCGATGAGTTTGTTGGTTTGCATTCATGCCTAATCTGAATAGAATGCTTTTCAGTCTGCCTTCCAAAAAGACAGGAGAACGCACTTGGCAGCATGTGTGAGATTACCATAGCTGGTATATGCAACGAGGGTTCTGTGTTACGATCCCTGGGTCACACTATCATTTCATTAGAGATTGGGCAGTAGCGGTGCTCTCTGGATTGTAGGGGGACACAAGGTCCTCTTATACCCCAAAATATACATTATGTGTTATTAATCAATAATATACACTGGGTGTTGTTGCCCAGTGACATACATTGTGTATTGTTAGCCATTACTACATAGCTATAGTGAAATGATTGTATGTGTTAGAGCTAACCCATGTATGGTAAATTAGCACTTTAGCATTAAACATTCTTGCCCTTGCTCCCAACAGTTTAAATGCTAACACGTAAACTTGTTCATGCTTGCATTCGGTCATGTTAATGACACCTGCTATAAAAGTGACATTAATGCAGTGGGAAGAGTCAGCAATTGTAAATAGTGGGCCTGAAAATTTGCAATCCTGCTCCACTGCCATAACAATGGTGGAGCGCGACTTCAGCATTACACCATTACTCACCTGACCCCCTTGGAATTCCCAGGGTCAAGCCATTTAAGTAGAATGGGTGGGTGCCTGTACCAGTAGCAGCACAGCGGGGGTGCTCACTCGGTTGGAGGTAGAAATAATAGGATTGGCAAACCACTGAAAACCAGTGTCAGCAGGTCCGGCAGCAGAATTTAGAAATGAGCAAAGATCAGTTCTGATGAAGGGTCATCGACCTGAAACGTTAACTCTGTTTCTCTCTCTGCTGATGCTGCCTGACCTGCTGAGTATTTCCAGCATTTTCTCTTTTACCCCATTTGCAACGAAGCTTTCCTCTCTAAAGTACTCGAGTGTGTCAGTGTCCCAGCTCCATGCCCATCTTTTCTGAAGCGCCCTATTCAAATTCCTCCAGTCAAGCTTCTCACAGCATTGAAACGACCTTCGTTAAAATCACAAATGACGTCTTTTGTTATTGTGGTGCATTTACCCTTCCCATTCTCCTGGACGTATTGTGTGTAATTAGCCAGTAACATATACTGTATGTGCTATAAGTCAGTGATACATACCGCATGGGTCATCAGCCTGTAATTCATACCGGGGCTGATTTTAGTCTTTATTTTGCCCTGGTAACAGGCACAGAAAAAGCACAAATGGGCAGAGGTCACCTTGACAGATCTGCCCCCATTTATCATGGCTCTTGAGTTTCCTGTGGGGCTTGGGTGGGCAGGGGGTGAAAGTTCCCATCCAAAACAGGCTGGAGCTTCATAAGTATCTGGAAATGAACAGAAAGTGGCATCATTTTCCAGCCTTTACACTGGTACAGCACCAGATTGTAATCAAGCCCACAGTTGCTGGGCACTGAGCTGTATATGGAAAAGCTTAAAGGGTCCAGTAAGAACCGAAAGAAAGAATGTGCATTTATATAGTGCCTTTCACATCCTCAGGACAGCCCAAGGCCCTGTTGGATTACATTTGAGGTGTAGTCACTGCTTTTATGGAGGCAAATTTGGCAACCAGATTGCACACAGCAAATCCCACAAACAGCAAACGAGATGCATGACCAGTTAATCTGCTTTTGGTGGTGTTGGTTGGAATGCTGCCTCTTGTTCTTTGACAAAGTGTCACTGGATCTGTTGTATCCAAATCAATAGGCATTCGTACATATTATGGGTGTATTTAGCCTGTAATACATATAATGAGTGTTCTGTGCCAGTAATACATATTATGGGCAATAGCCAGTAATATATACTAACCTAGAAAACACTGTTTCTGATATTAATGTTCGAATGATATTCCTTTGCCCATTACTTTATGAAGGTGTTAAGGAAACAGGATAACACTTACATTAATGTAGCAGGCAAATGATTGCCATAACAATGAGTTCCATTGGGGATCTAGGGAGGAGGGTGTTGCACAGAGCAGTACCATCCTCACGTACTCCCAGGCCGCCTGTAACTTCTGCGGCCTGGATAGGTCCATGTTTCATATTTGCACAGAGTGTGAGAGGTTGCAGCCCCTGTTTCACTATTTGAAGGGGCTGCTCCTCAACTTCTGGCTCCACTCCAATCCCACGCTTCTGATCTTTGGCCACCCGGTGCGGAGGCGGGTGGGCAAGTCGGAGGAGCTTCTCGTGGGTCTGCTCCTGGGCCTGGACAAGGTGGCCATCCACTGGTCCAGGTTGGACGCGGCCCGGGGGGGGTCTCTCTGGCTGCCTGCCTCTCTTCCGTGGCTACGTCCATGCCCGGGTGACCCTGGAGAAGGAGCATGCGGTGTTCGCTGGTACACGTGAGGTTTTCTGCGACTGGTGGGCACCACAGGGACTGGAGTGTATAGTAGACCTGGGTGGAGTGACAGCAGCGAGGTGGCGGCCATAAAAGAGGCAGCGGCGACCAGGTAGGCCCACAGAGGCGGCGGACCTGGGTGGAGTGGCAGCGGCGAGGCGGCGGCCATAAAAGAGGCGGCGGCGACCAGGTAGGCGACCAATCTGAGCCCCGAGAGCGGGAGAGAGAGAAGTAAAAAATAATCAAAATGTGACGTCACCAGAAAACAGGTAAGTGATTGGTTGGTGAGTATTTCTCTTTTTCTCCTTTTTTCCATACTTAAATTCTGCGGTTTATAGTTTCTAGAGTCTCTGTGGTGTAGCGGGGACTGCTGTTAAGCAAGGGCCCTTGTGTATATCATTTAATTGAAGTGAAATTGGTGGGATTCAATAAGTTAAATTTTAATTAATTAATTAAAGGGTAAGTCATGGCAGGAGAGCTCGGCGCCGTGATATGCTCCTCCTGCTATATGTGGGAAATCAGGGATGCTTCCTGTATCCCTGACGACCATGTGTGTGGGAAATGTATCCAGCTGCAGCTACTGATGGACCGCATTGCGGCGCTGGAGCTGCGGATGGATGCATATTGGAGCATTCGCGACGCTGAGAACGTCGTGGATAACACGTTTAGCGAGTTGGTCACACCGCAGGTAAAGGGTGTACAGGCAGGAAGTGAATGGGTGACCACCAGGCAGAGTAAGAGGTGCAGGCAGGTAGTGCAGGGGTCCCCTGTGGACATCCCCCTCTCAAACAGATATACCACGTTGGATGCTGTAGGGGGGGATGACTTATCAGGGGAAGGCGGCAGCAGCCAACTTCCTGGCACCATGGGTGGCTCTGCTGCACAGGCTGGGAGGAAAAAGTGTGGAAGAGCTATAGTGATAGGGGATTCAATTGTAAGGGGAATAGATAGGCGTTTCTGCGGCCGCAAACGAGACTCCAGGATGGTGTGTTGCCTCCCTGGTGCAAGGGTCAAGGATGTCTTGGAGCGGCTACAGAACATTTTGGAGGGGGAGGGCGAACAGCCAGTTGTCGTGGTGCACATAGGCATCAACGATATAGGTAAAAAACGGGATGAGGTCCTAAAAGCAGAATATAGGGAGTTAGGAGGTAAATTAAAAAAGAGGACCTCAAAGGTAGTAATCTCAGGATTGCTACCAGTGCCACGTGCTAGTCAGAGTAGAAATAGGAGGATATTTTAAATGAATACGTGGCTAGAGGAATGGTGCAAGGGGGAGGGATTCAAATTCCTTGGACATTGGAACCGGTTCTGGGGGAGGTGGGACCAGTACAAACAGGACGGTCTGCACCTGGGCAGGGCCGGGACCGATGTCCTAGGGGGAGTGTTTGCTAGTGCTGTTGGGGAGGGTTTAAACTAAAGTGGCAGGGGGTTGGGAACCTGAGCAGGGAGACAGAGGAAAGGGAAACAAGGATAAAAGCTAAAGACAGGAAGGAGAAAAACAAAAGTAGAAGGCAAAGAACTCAATGGTTTAAATCAAACATGGTCACAGTAAATAATAATTCATATAGGTCTGAGAGCATTAAAAAAACAAGCCTGAAGGCTTTGTGTCTTAATGCAAGGAGCATTCGGAACAAGGTGGATGAATTAGCTGCGCAAATAGAGGTAAATGAATACGATTTGATTGGGATTACAGAAACATGGCTCCAGGGTGGCCAAGGCTGGGAACTCAACATCCAGGGTTATTCAATATTTAGGAAAGATAGGCAAAAAAGAAAGGGAGGTGGGGTAGCATTGCTGGTTAAAGAGGGGATTAACACAATTGAAAGGAAGGATATTAGCTCTGATGATGCGGAATCTGTATGGGTAGAACTGAGAAATAACAAGGGGCAGAAAACGTTAGTGGGAGTGGTATATAGACCTCCAAACAGTAATACAGAGGTTGGGGACGGCATTAAAAGGGAAATTGGAGAAGCATGCAGTAAGGGCACAGCAGTCATCATGGGTGACTTTAATTTACATATAGATTGGGCTAACCAAATTAGTAAAAATACTGTGGAGGAGGAATTCCTAGAATGTTTACGAGATGGTTTTCTGGAACAATATGTCGAGGAACCAACCAGAGATCAGGCCATCTTAGACTGGGTATTATGTAACGAGAAAGGATTAATTAGCAATCTTGTTGTACGAGGCCCCTTGGGTCAGAGTGATCATAATATGATAGAATTCTTCATTAGGATGGAGAGTGAAGTAGTTGAATCAGAGACTAGGGTCCTGAATTGAAATAAAGGAAACTACGATGGTATGAGGCGCGAATTGGGTAGGATTGATTGGGGAATGTCACTCAAGGGGTTGACGGTGGATAGGCAATGGCAAACATTCAAAGACTGCATGGATGAACTACAGAATTTGTTCATCCCAGTGTGGCATAAGAATAAAACAAAAAGGGTGACTCAACCGTGGCTAACAAGGGAAATTAGGGATAGCATAAGATCCAAGGAGAGGGCATATAAATTGGCCAGAAAAAGCGGTAGCCCTGAGGATTGGGAGCAGTTTAGGATTCAACAAAGGAGGACAAAGGGATTAATTAAGAAGGGGAAAATAGAATATGAAAGTAAGCTTGCTGGTAACATAAAAACTGACTGTAAGAGCTTTTATAGATATGTGAAGAGAAAAAGATTAGTGAAATCAAGTGTAGGTCCCTTGCAGTCAGAAGCGGGGGAAGTTATAATGGGGAGCTGTGGCGGATCGCCACCCAAAACGGGCATAATCCACTCTTCCGTCTGTGGACAAATTTCCAGCCCCTCCCCTTTAAGGCACATTACCTTTAAGGCAGAAGGGGGCGGGACCTCAGGTTTTACCCAGAGAATTCTGGGAGTTTTCCAGAGAATTCTGGGAGCAGTCTGGCAGCCATTTTGTTATAGCATGCAGTGAATAAAAGTTTCTTGTTTTCCACACATGGATTCAGCCTCCATTCGTGTTTCACGGCAGCCTCAACATTGGTGACCCCGATGCTCAGAACGTATTCCGAGCACTGCAATGGCGGACACGAACGCAGTTTCCGTGAAACTGCCGGAGTTTTGGGAAAACCAGCCCGAAGCCTGGTTTCTCCAAGCTGAATCTCGCTTCCGGCTGCGAAATATCACCACAGATGGGACGAAGTACGACTATCTCGTCACATCACTCAGTAACGCCACAGTTTCCAAGGTTTGGACAACGTTGCAGAACCCACCAGAGGAAGGCAAGTACGCGCATCTCAGAACAGCGCTCCTTAAAAAATTTACGGCCTCGGCATATCAGCGAAACTGCCACCTCCTCGACCTTCCAGGCCTCGGTGATGCCTCACCGTCAGACCTCCTCTCCCACATGCTCTCCCTCACCGATGAGAGCCCACCCGGATCCCTCTTCCGCACGCTGTTCATCCGCCAGCTCCCTCTCAGCATCCGCCCAGCGATCGTGGCGTCCGGCCTCACGAACCTGGAAGCCCTGGCCAATGAGGCCGACAAGCTGCTGTCCGCTCACTCCAGCCGCGACGTCACTCCGGACCTGGCAGCCAATGCCTGGGCGCGCCCCTCACCATCCAGCATACGGCTACAAGGGCCTGTCACCAGGCACACAGGGCCTTCACGCCCCACTAACCCGGGCCACTGTTACTACCACACACGGTTCGGCGCCAGGGCACAACGGTGCACACCTCCCTGCTCTTTCAAGTCCGCCCCCGTTCCAGCCCCCGCGATGGCCGTGGGCCACGCGGGCTCTCTGCTGTTCGTCACGGATGACAAAACCGGCCGCCGGTTCCTGTGCGACACTGGGGCTCAGCACAGCATCATCCCGGCCTCCTCCCTCGACATCCAAAAGGGCGAACGAGGACCGGCGCTGGCTGCTGCTAATGGCTCGGAAATCCGGACGTATGGCACCCGGACAGTCACCCTCGACCTCGCTGGTCACCGCTACCGATGGGAGTTCATCACTGCCAAGGTGCTCTCCCCTCTCATCGGCGCAGATTTCCTGTGCGCCCACGGCCTACTGGTAGACATCCCTCGTCACCGCCTCGTGGACATGAACACCATGTCCCCCATCCTGGGCGCCATGGCCCCCCGTCAACCCGCCGACATGGCGTCACAGTGCCACGCCCGTGCCACGGATGACTACTCGGCACTCCTGGCCGAATTCCCGGCCCTTACCAATCCGACCTTCTCCGCGGAAGCCGCCAAACACGGGGTGGAACACTTCATCCCCACCACAGGCCCCCCAGTGTACGCCCACGCCCGCAGGCTGGACCCGGCCAAACTGGAGATCGCGCGGACCAAGTTTGCCACCATGGAACAGCTCGGCATCATCCGCCGCTCCAACAGTCCCTGGGCCTCCCCACTCCACATCGCCCCCAAACCAGGCGGAGGTTGGCGCCCCTGCGGGGATTACCGCCGCCTCAATGACGCCACCACCCCTGATCGGTACCCCGTGCCGCACATTCAGGACTTCTCGGCTAGACTGGCCGGCCGCTCAGTCTTTTCCAAGGTCGACCTGGTGCGCGGCTACCACCACCAAGTCCCCGTCCACCCCGTGGACGTCCCCAAGACGGCCGTAATCACCCTCTTCGGCCTGTTCGAGTTCCTGCGGATGCCCTTTGGCCTCAAAAACGCGGCCCAGGCATTCCAACGGCTCATGGACTCAGTCCTTCGGGACCTGAAGTTCCTGTTCGTCTACCTGGACGACATCCTGGTAGCCAGTTCCTCCAAGCAGGAACACCTCGAACACCTTCGCATCCTGTTCGGGCGCCTCAGCAACCACGGGCTCATCCTCAGCCCAGCCAAATGCCAGTTCGGCCTGGACAAAATCGACTTCCTCGGCCACCACATCACCCATGCTGGGGCCATTCCCCTGCCCACCAAGGTGCAGGCCGTCCAACAATTTCCCCGCCCCACCACCATCAAAGGCCTCCAGGAGTTCCTCGGGATGGTGAATTTCTATAACCGCTTCATCCCCAAAGCGGCATCCCTCATGAGGCCCCTGTATGAAGCCCTCTGGGGCAGGAGCGGCAAGATGGCGGTCGACTGGACGGCAGACACGTCCGCCGCCTTCGAATCCACCAAGACCGCGCTCGCCAACGCCACCCTGCTCGCGCACCCACGGCCCAATGCCAGGGTAGCGCTCACCACGGACGCCTCCGACCACGCGGTCGGCGCCGTGTATGAGCAGTGGGTCGACGGCGCCTGGCAACCACTTGCCTTCTTCAGCCGCCAACTACGCCCCCCGGAGGTCAAGTACAGCACCTTCGACCGCGAGCACCTTCGACCGCGAGCTCCTCGCGCTGTTCCTGGCGGTCCGCCATTTCCGGTTTTTGCTTGAGGGCCACCCCTTCACTGCGTTTGTCGACCACAAGCCCCTGACATTCGCAATGGCAAAGACAACCGACCCCTGGTCTGCCAGGCAGCAGCGCCAGCTCGCGGCAGTGTCCGAGTTCACCACGGACATCCAACACGTCTCCGGCCGAGACAATGTGGTAGCCGACTGCCTCTCCCGCCCCGCCATCCACGCCGCACACCTAGCAGTCGACTACGCTCAACTCGCAGCAGACCAGATCACCGACCCTGATCTGCTCTCCGCACCCACCAACCTACCAGGGCTACGCCTGGCCGACGTCGCCTGTGGCCCGACCGCAGTCACGGTCAAGTGCAACATATCCCTATGTCAACCTCGGCCCGTCGTCCCAGCGTCCTGGCGCCGCCGGGTATTCGACATTCTCCACAACCTCTCCCACCCCGGCGCCCGCGCATCCATCAAATTGGTAGCCAACCGCTTTGTCTGGCGCGGCCTTCGCAAGGATGTGCGTACTTGGGCCAACTCCTGCCTAGCCTGCCAACGGGCCAAGGTACAGCAACACACGAAAGCACCCCTCGAGGAGTTTACCGTCCCCTCGCGGAGATTCGACCACATCCACGTGGACATCGTCGGGCCCCTGCCGCCGTCGCAAGGCCACACGCACTTGCTGACCATCGTTGACCGCACCACACGCTGGCCTGAGGCAATTCCACTGACCTCTACCACCACCGCCGACATTGCCAGAGCCTTCGTCGGCACCTGGGTCGCACGGTTCGGCGTCCCCTCCGACATGACGTCGGACAGAGGTCCGCAATTTTCCTCTGAACTCTGGACCGCCGTCGCACGCAATCTCGGGGTGACCATTCACCGCACCACAGCGTACCACCCCCAAGCCAACGGACTGTGTGAGCGGTTCCACAGATCCTTGAAGGCATCTCTTCGAGCCAGCCTCCAAGACGGCGCCTGGACCGACCGACTTCCGTGGGTCCTCCTCGGCCTGCGCACCGCGGTTAAAGAAGACCTCCACGCATCGGCAGCAGAGCTCGTGTACGGTCAGCCGCTGCGCGTACCCGGCGAGTTCCTGCCCACCGCCACGACACCCTGGTCAGCCGACCAGCAACGCCACAACTTCGCCTCACTGGCGCTGCAGTTCGCCCCGGTGCCCATTGCCCGACACGGCGAATCCACCTCACACGTCCCACTAAGCCTGCACCAGGCACGGTTTGTTTTCGCCGGCACGACGCCCACCGCGGACCCCTTCAACCCCCATACGACGGGCCCTACAAGGTGCTACAGGCTGGGGACAAATTTTTCACCCTGCAAGTGGGCGACAGGACCGAAAAAGTGTCGGTGGACCGACTCAAGCCAGCACACTCGGAGCCCGGGGAGCAGGTCCCTGTAGCTCGTCCACCTCCACGCGGCCGACCTGCCCTCAAGTCAGTTCACCCGGCTGCTCCACGCCCGGCCGTTCCACGTTCACCGGCGTCCTACAAGAGCCGCTCCGTCCGGCCCATCAGATCGCCGCACCGTCTCGTCCACACCTCCTAAGCGGATTCTGGGGGGAGCTGTGTGGCGGATCGCCACCCAAAACGGGCATAATCCACTCTTCCGTCTGTGGACAAATTTCCAGCCTCTCCCCTTTAAGGCACATTACCTTTAAGGCAGAAGGGGGTGGGGCCTCAGGTTTTACCCAGAGAATTCTGGGAGTTTTCCAGAGAATTCTGGGAGCAGTCTGGCAGCCATTTTGTTATAGCATGCAGTGAATAAAAGTTTCTTGTTTTCCACACATGGATTCAGCCTCCATTCGTGTTTCGCGGCAGCCTCAACAGAACAAAGAAATGGCAGACCAATTAAATGCATATTTTGGTTCTGTCTTCACAAAGGAGGACACAAATAACCTCCCAGAGATGTTGGAGAACATACGGTCTGATGAAAGGGAGGAACTGAAAGAAATCAGTATTTGCAGGGAAATGGTGTTAGGGAAATTGACGGGATTGAAGGCCGATAAATCCCCAGGGCCTGATAATCTACATCCTCGGGTAGTTAAGGAAGTGGCCCCAGAAATAGTAGATGCATTGCTGATCATCTTCCAACATTCGATGGAATCTGGAATTATACCCATGGATTGGAGGGTAGCTAATGTTACCCCACTATTCAAAAAGGGTGGTAGAAAGAAAGCGGGGAATTACAGTCTGACATCGGTATTGGGGAAAATGCTAGAGTCCATTATAAAGGATGTAATAGCTGAGCACTTGAAAAACAGTGACAGGATCGGACAAAGTCAACATGGATTTAGAAAAGGTAAATCGTGCTTGACTAATCTACTGGAATTTTTTGAGAATGTAACTGGGAAAATAGATAAGGGAGAACCAGTAGATGTGGTGTATTTGGACTTTTAAAAGGCTTTCGATAAGGTCCCGCATAAGAGATTAGCGTGTAAAGTTAAGGCACATGGGATTGGGGGCAAGGTATTGACTTGGATAGAGAACTGGTTGGCGGACAGAAAGCAGAGAGTAGGAATTAATGGGTCTTTTTCCGAGTGGCAAGCAGTGACTAGTGGGGTACCGCAGGGATGGTTCCTTGGACCCCAGCTATTCACAATATACATTAATGATCTAGATAAGGGAACTAAATGTAATATCTCCAAGTTTGCAGATGACACAAAGCTGGGTGGGAGTGTGTGCTGCGAGGAGGATACCGAGAAACTCCAGGATGATTTGGACAGGTTGGGTGAGTGGGCAGAAGCGTGGCAGATGCAATATAACGTGGATAAGTGCGAGGTTATCCACTTTGGTGTCAAAAACAGAAAGGCAGACTATTATCTGAATGGCAATAGATTGGGAGAAGGGGAAGTGCAATGAGACCTGGGTGTCCTTGTGCACCAGTCGCTGAAAGTAAGCATGCAGGTGCAGCAGGCGGTGAAGAAGGCAAATGGTATGTTGGCCTTCATAGCGAAAGGGTTTGAGTATAGGAACAGGGATGTCCTGCTGCAGTTGTACAGGGCCTTGGTGAGACCACACCTTGAGTACTGTGTGCAGTTTTGGTAGCCTTATCTGAGGAAGGATGTTCTTGCCATGGAAGGAGTTCAGCAAAGATTCACAAGGCTGATACCTGGGATGGCAGGAATGACATATGAGGAGAGATTGGGTCGATTGGGCTTATACTCGCTGGAGTATAGAAGAATGAGAGGGGATCTCATCGAAACATATAAAATTCTGACAGGTCTGGACAAACTAGATGCAGGAAGAATGTTCCCGATGGTCGGAGAGTCCAGAACCAGGGGTCATAATCTAAGGATAACGGGTAAGCCATTTAGGACAGAAATGAGGAAGAATTTCTTCACCCAGAGAGTGGTGAACCTGTGGAATTCTCTACCACAGAAGGTAGTTGAGGCCAAGTCATTAATTATATTCAAGAATGAGTTGGATATATTTCTTAAAGCTAAAGATATCAAGGGATATGGGAAGAAGGCAGGTACAGGGTACTGAGTTTGGATGATCAGCCATGATCTCATCGAATGGCGGAGCAGGCTCGAGGGGCCGAATGGCCTACTCCTGCTCCTATCTTCTATGTAATAGTATTATTATTTAACTTGATAAGTTTCCTTTTTTTTATGATGTGGTTTTCTATTAGTTTTGCCCCTTTCAAAGGGGGCACTTTTGTTTGTTTTTGTTTGACGACATGTGTCTCCTTATCGTTAATTAAAGAAAAGGCAAACCAGTTAGTTCCTTGTTCATACATTAATTCACAGACAGTAATTTCTAGGATGTGTGTTATTGTGATGCAATATATTACAATTAACTACAAGGTTAGCACTTGGAATGAAATAGTTATGGGCTTGCTCCTGTTTATTCCCCCCAAATACCAGCCGAGCATCATGTAACGCGGCACACACAAAATCATAGATCAAATGCAGTTTTTAGGTGCCTGGATCACTCTGAAGAATCCCATGTCACCTCAAAGATAACCTCGTCCTTTGCCAGGTGCAACTTCGAATATCCGCGTACCTGGCAGTTATGAAGAGCGGACACTGTGTACCCTCCATAACCACATCCTGCACTCATCGTCTCAAGCAGCTTCCAGCAATCCTGTCAACGGCCAAGATGACATTGTACAGCTCGTCTTGGTAACTATGGACCACTCAACCGTTTCCGAAGTGCTTTTGCTTTAAGACGGCAGCTCCTCCGTCTTGTCTGAAACCGCAGCGTCAATCACACAAACTGCGGACAGAGGAGCCCTGTGCTCGGATTTCACGCACTTTTGTGGTTGCACCCGCTGTACGAGCCTCCGCAGCGGAAAATTCAACACCCCGCCCGAAGTCAGCGCCGGTTATTTCAGTGTGCGACCTTAAGCACGGGCATGGAGCCACTCAACCTCAGCGAATGGCTGTGTTTCCCACTCCACACAGCTGGTGGAGAGCGGGAAATGGCACTGAGACAAGACACCTGGTGGAAACCCACATTCTTCCCAGTGTCCCTGGCTTTAAAATGTTCTGGTTAAAGCAACTCACAATATTTCAAAATGTATTTTTAGGCATTAAATAAGACGCTTCTATCAGAGAGGGCCATCAGCAGCTCGGAATATTATTGATAAATTGGAACTAATTGTGAAAAGTCACATTTTAAGTTGTAACTGGACACAACCGCTTTTAATAAAACAGCAACAAGTCAGACAGCAACATGTCAATATTGTATTGGGGGTTGGGGGGGAATGAAGAATGACTTGTACAATGCGAGGGGGGGGGGATTAAGAATTCCTATTTTCTGGAAGACGCCACTACTTTCGGGGTACAGTAGCCCAGTGATCATGGCACTGAACCAGTAACTCAGAGGTTGTGGATTTGAATGTCATTGATCTGGTAAATTTGTGGGCTGGCAATTGGGGAAATAAATGATATGAAAGCTGCCAAGACCCAACTGGTTCACTAAACTTGTTCAAGTCATTCGTCATTCCCCGCCCCCCCCCCCCCCCCAATACAATATTGGCATGTTGCTGTCTGACTTGTTGCTGTTTTATTAAAAGCGGTTGTGTCCAGTTACAACTTAAAGTGTGACTTTTCACAATTAATTCCCATTTATCAGGGAAGGGAACTTGCCCCCACTGCCCCCGTCTGGGTCTACACGTGTCTTCAGTCCCACGCTAGCTGGTTGACTCTTAATGCCCTCAAGGCTGCTAGAGATGGACAACGCTGTATTACCAAGAGCAACCAATATAAAATAAGTTCTGGTGAGTGCTCTGTTATTTTAACAAACCATGTTGTATTACTCCATAAGCAATAACTGCAGCTGCCATTGTTACACACCTGTATAAAATTCTTTGCAATAATGCACATGCACGTGTTTTGGAAGATATGTAGGTCTGCAGCCCCTAATCATTTGCTTTTTTCTTAAGTTCAAATCAGTAATGATGGGTTTTCAAAGTTCTTGCTCGGTTTTATATATTTTTATTTTCTCTTGGGGTTTGGGCAACACTGGCAAGGCCACATTTATTGCCCATGCATAGTTGCCCTGTTAGCCAAGTGACTTCAGTGTTAACCACATAATGTGGGACATAGGGTCACATGTAGACCAGACCATGTAGGGATGGCAGTTTCCCTTTGAGGGACATCAGTGAACCAGTTGGGTTTTGTGCAACAATCCAGCAGCATTCACTGTAACTTTTACCATCCCACAAATGACCAGATTTAATCAATTTAATTTCACAAATTAACATGCTGGAATTTGAACATACAGCCTCTGGGTTGCTATCCAAGGACTGGAGCCACTAGGCCACTATGGGTTTGTTGTGATAAACCTCATTTTAGAATAATCCAAATTCACATCTCATATCACCACAGATGACTCTTCAGGGTCAAAACAGCAGAAACTATAGTTATTTCAGAGAGGCAAGAAACTGCAGCACCTTTTCGATATCCAGTGTCTCCGCCAGGTATCGCACAGCTCAATGGAGAGTAAAGCTCCCTCTACTCCGCCTCAGCATTGCGCCTCATTTCCAATCTCGGATGAGCACCGCATATGGGACCAATGTGGCATTTTTCCATTTCCAGCAGTAGCTGTCCCCTGGCCTCTCCGCATCAGCCTTCCAATTTATTGCCATTAATACAAAATTAAGGGTAGTTTTGTGCAGTGACCTTTGCCCACTAGGAGTTCACTGCCCGAACTCATTTCAGAGTAAGAACCTTAGAGCCAGCAGGCAGTGGAACCTTTATCCTATCAAGCTGAAATAGGATTTAAAACCTTATGGGTGGCTTTAAAAATATCCAACTCCTATAATGTGCAACACAACGTTAAATATTCTTTACCCTCTGATTCAGAGAAAGAGGAGGGGACAGAATCTGTGCCCAACAGACAGCCAAGAACTAAAGGGTACAGCACAGGTCTGGAGTAAAGCAGAGACAACATCACCTACATTCTAGGATCATCCAGAAGGCTAATATCATCCGAGAAGCCAAGTCAACGGGAAAGAAAATTGGGCGGACAGTAAAACAGGCGGTCGATTCGCTATCGTACGTTTTGCACTACCGCCCAAGATGAATTCCACCCCCTCTAACTCTCATTTCTACCTCCTTTAAATCCCTACCGTAAGCTTGCTCTGATTACACATACACGCTGCAGAATGATTTAGGTCAATCAGATATCTGTTTGTGCTTCCAATTACAGGACCAGGAGGTGAGAACTGTAGAAATACTAGAAGGAATGCCTGGTTCAGAGACGTTCTCGGTACAAACCCAAGGGACTGCATTGAGTTGGTCTCTAATGGAATGGGATCTGTACAGGGCAGCAGGTAGAAAAAGGGACATGCATGAATGTTGCAGCCTGGAGATAAGAGTCTATGGTGCAGTAATATGTGATTTACAAGTTACTTATTTAACTGCAGTAATGTATCACAAATTTCTTATACTGTTCTGATTTTGTAACAAGAGGCCATCACAATCCTAAGCCTCACTATCTCCAGGGCAGATCCTAACCCCCACTACCATTACTTTACCAAGCTCAGAAGAAATACTGAACACAACTGAATAAAACAATGCAACCGATGAAATCAACAATACATACAGCTGAGGAAGGCAATTTCAATCAGATAATTAATTAATGAATTAATCACTAGAGAAGGTGCTAAAAAGATTTACAAGGATGATATTAGAACTAAGAAGGTACAACTCCCAGGAATGACTGAACAAGCTGGGGCCCTTTTCTCTAGAAACAGAAAGACTGAGAGGTGACCTGATAGAGGTAATTAAAATTATTAAGGGGTTCAATAGGGTCGACGTAGAGAAGATGTTTCCACTTGTGGGGGAAGCCAAAACTAGGGGCCATAAATATAAGGTACTCACTAATACATCCAATAAGTAATTCAGGAGAAACCTCTTTACTCACAGAGTGGTGAGAATGTGGAATTCGCTACCACAGGGAGTGGTTGACGCAAATAGCATCGATTCATTTAAGAGGAAGCTTGATAGGGTGAGATGAAGGTGGGAGGAAGCTTGTGTGGAGTATAAACACTGGCATTGACCTGTTTCTGTGCTGTAAATTCTATGTCATTTTATGTAAGTACCTCTTTTGTTATCAATAATAGCATATCAGGAACACCCAACATGGCTTCATCTTGTTAGTGACAAGCTGAGATTCTTCTTTTAGAAACTGCATATAACCAAACCTGGTATCAACACCTATTTGACCTGAATTGGACTGCAACCCTCTCCCCAATTCTATTAAAATAGGAACCTTGTAAACAGAGTAGGCTTTCATCTATTGTTCTGGGTCAGATTTGAATTCAGGTCCTAGCGGTGAAAAGGACAAGTTGTTCTAACATCAAGATGGTGGCCGAGCAATGCAGAATATATGAGTCATATATGTCGCACAGAATGCCAACAAAGAAAAATCCACCCAGCATCATGATGTCACATATCATGGAATACATCAGTGCTGCTGGTTACACTTACATACCTGTAGAAGTCTGACTCCATGGGCTGACAGATGATGCACCAGAGAGAGGCACAGCATGTTCCAGACAGCTTAGACTGACTGCTCTGCACTTCAAGCTCCCAAGGAAGCCAGAGCTCTTAGTGTGTGTGACCGGTATAATCTGCACATACTGATCACTCTCCGGGGTCAGAATTTATAACCAAGGCATGGCAACCACTGATGCCAATAAATAGAATGAGTTACTGAATTTCAGTTCACATCCCAGTGGGAATTATTCCAGGGCACAAACGTGCTGCCATTAGTACTTCATTTAACAGTACAAGCCTATATTTTTGAATCAGGCCATCCCATTACTGGCGTAAATTAGGCTGTTTGCATCAGAAAATAGGCTGAAGTTCCATTCTGCTACAACTCCACCCACGTTAGAACTGCCCTATTTTCCACCGTTATTTCCAGCTGCATAGTGATGTCCTACACCCCATTTCTATCTCATCCATGATTGTTCATGTTCTCGCACGAACAAAACTGGCCTCCAGGGTCAGTTGCCTCCATAGAAAAGGCAGGAGTGGGTATTTAGAGCCCAGTAGACATTGTAAGATTGGTAGAAACTTTGGGGGTAATTTTAACCTAACAGGAAACTGACGGGACCAAGTGAAGCGCCGGTTTAACACCCTGCCTAATATTACTCTCCATTGACTTCATTTTCTGACTTGATTTTTGGTGCCAATGACATTCCCATCTACTTTTGTGTCATATACTGTGAAGCTGACATTTCCACCCTCCTCTCCCACTCCAACACCCCCATCCGCTTCATTTCAGATAGGGCAATAATGGGTTTCCCATTGGGAATTCCCCAGTATTTTTGTTTTTTGGAAGATGCAATGGAGGGATGCCAGGCTTTCAGGCAGCACTGGTGGTGCTCGGCACTCACCCACCAGTACCTGCCCAACAAAATATATAGGCAACAGAAAACGCTGGAAAAACTCAGCAGGCCAGGCAGCATCCGTGGAGAGAGAAACAGAGTTAACGTTTCAGGTCGAAGACCTTTCGTCAGCATTGTGTCCAATTCTGGGCAGCACACTTTAGAAAGGATGTCAAGGCCTTAGAGAGGGTGCAGAGGAGATTTACCAGAATGGTACCAGTGATAAGGAAATTCAGTTATCTGGGGTTTTGATAGAGTAGATAGGGAGAAACTGTTTCCAGTGGCAGGAGGGTCGGTAACCAGACGACACAGATTTAAGATAATGGGCAAAAACAACAGAGGGGAGATGAGGAGATTTATTTTTTACTCAGCGAGTTGTTGTGATCTGGAATGCGCTGCCTGAAAGGGAGGTGGAAGCAGATTCAATAGTAACATTTAAAAGGGAATTGGGTAAATACTTGAAGGGGAAAAATTTACAGGGCTGTGGGGAAAGAGCGGGGGAGTGGGACTAATTAGTAGCTCTTTCAGAGAGCCAGCACAGGCACGATGGGCCAAATGGCCTCCTTCTGTGCTGTATGATTCTGTGATAACTCCATTTGTGGAGTTGATGTTGATGATCAGCCATGATATTATTGAATGGCGGAAAAGGCTCGAGGGGCCGTATTCCTGCTCCTATTTCTTATGTTCTTATGTTCTTTTTTGTCTCAGAAGCAGTGTTTGCAGGAACCTTGCTGTACAAGTGAAGCTATCAGTAAGTTTAACCACATTCTGCAACTCGACTGACCTACAACCTACCTCCACGACAGATATCGCACTCGCTGCTAATGTCTGTAACTGTCACAACTGTCTTGAAACTCCATGCTATGGCGTCATTCCAGTTGGTCACTGTGGCCATCAGTCATACATGTCAGGAGTGTGATGGAACACTCTCCACTTGCCTGGATGGGTACAGCTGCAACAAATTCTCAAGAAACTTGACACCATCCCAGACAAAGCAGTCCATTTGATCGGCAGCCCATCCACCACTTTAAACCTCCATTCCCTTCACTATCAGCGAACTGTGGCTGCAGTGTGTACTGTCTACAGGATGCAATGTAGCCACTCACCAAGTCTTCTTTGACAGCACCTCCCAAACCCGTGACCTCCACCACCTAGAAGGACAGGGGCAGCAGGCGCATGGGAATACCAATTCCCGTTCAAGTCATGCACCATCCCAACTTGGACATATATCGCCGTTCCATCATCGATGCTGGATTAAAATCCTGGAACTTCCTACCTAACCGCACAGTGGAAGCATCTTCACCACACTGACTGCAGTGATTCAAGGCAAATCGTGTTTAACCAGCTTGATCGAGTTTTTTGATGAGGTAACAGAGAGGATTGATGAGGGCAATGCGGTTGACGTGGTGTACATGGATTTCCAAAAGGCGTTCGACAAAGTGCCACATAATAGGCTTGCCAGCAAAGTTGAAGCCCATGGAATAAAAGGGACATGGATACGAAATTGGCTCAGTAACAGGAAACAGAGAGTAGTGGTGAACGGTTGTTTTTCGGACTGGAGGATGGTATACAGCGGTGTTCCCCAGGGGTCGGTTCTAGGACCACTGCTTTTCTTGATATATATTAATGACTTGGATGTGGGAGTACAGGGCACAATTTCAAAATTTGCAGATGACACAAAACTTGGAAGTATAGTGCACAGTGAGGAAGATACTGATAGACTTCAAGAGGATATAGACAGGCTGGTGGAATGGGTGGGCACGTGGCAGATGAAATTTAACGCAGAAAAATGTGAAGTGATACATTTTGGTAAAAAAAAATGAGAGGAAATATAAACTAAAGGGTACAATCCTAAAGGGAGTGCATGAACAGAGAGACCTAGAGGTATATGTGCACAAATCGTTGAAGGTGGCAGGGCAGGTTGAGAAAGCAATTAAAAATTCTTACGGGATCCTGGGCTTCATGAATAGAGGCATAGAGTACAAAAGCGTGGAAATTATGATGAACCTTTATAAAACACTGGTTCGGCCTCAACTGGAGTATTGTGTCCAATTCTGGGCACCGCACTTTAGGAAGGATGTGAAGGCCTTAGAGAGGGTGCAGAAAAGATTTGTGAGAATGATTCCAGGGATGAGGGACTTCAGTTACGTGGATAGACTGGAGAAGCTGGGTTTGTTCTCGTTAGAGCAGAGAAGATTGAGAAGGGATTTGATAGAGGTGTTCAAAATCATGAGGGGTCAGGACAAAGTCGATAGAGAGAAACTGTTCCCATTGGCAGAGGGGTCGAGAACCAGAGGACACAGATTTAAGTTGATTGGTAAAAGACCAAAGGCGACATAAGAAAAAACATTTTTACGCAGCGAGTGGTTAAGATCTGGAATGCCCTGCCTGAAAGAGTGGTGGAGGCAGACTCAATCATGGCTTTCAAAAGGGAGTTGGATAAATACCTGAAGGAAAAAAATGTGCAGGGTTACGGGGAAAGGGCGGAGGAGTGGGACTAGCTGAGGTGCTCTTGCAGAGAGCCGGCACGGGCTCGACGGGCCGAATGGCCGCCTTCCATGCTGTAACCATTCTATGATTCTATGATAAGAAGAAGATGAACCATCACCTTTTAAAGGGCAACTAGCGATGGGCATAAATATAGGTCTTGCTAGTGATGGGGGCTGACCAAGGCTCTGTACACTGAATCATCACTTCCTAACCTTTTGTATTCCTTTCTTTTGTATTCCAGCCCCCTTGAAATAAAGGCCAACACTCCATTAGTCTTTTTGATTGCTTTTTGTACCTGTCTACTGGCTTTTAATGATTTGTGTACTTGGACGACCAAATCTCTCTGCTCCTCTGCAGTTCCTAGTTTCTCACCATTTAGAAAATACTCTGATCTATCTTTCTTGGGTCCAAAGTGGATGACCTCACACTTGCCCACATTTGCAATAGCTTTGCCCACTCACTTAATCTGTCTGTGTCCCTTGGCAACTTCCTGCTCTCATCTGCATTACTTACTGTCCCTCCTAACCTAGTGTCATCTGTAAACTTGAATATACAACTCTCTATTCCTTCACTGAAGTCATCAATAAACAGATCCCTGGGGAACACCACTTGTCACATCCCACCAATCAGAGTACCTTCCCTTTATCCTCACTCTCTATCTCCTACCTCCCGATCAATTTTCAACTCAAGCCAAATGGCTACCTCCTATTCCAAGCCCTCTCATTTTTGCTAATAATCTCTTGTGTGGAACCTTATTGAATGCCTTCTGGAAGACTATAAAGATAACATCCATACACACTTCCTTATCTGCTTTATTAGTGACCTCCTCAAAAGATTCAACTAGAGCAGTCAAACATGACTTACCTTTAACAAAGCCATGTTGGCTCTCTCTGATCAGCTCATATTTATTCGAGTGCTCAGTCTCCCTATCCTAATGACAGATTCTAGTAGCTTCCCCACAACTGAAGTTAAACTGACAGGCCTATAGTGACTTGGTTTTTCTCTCTTACCCTTCTTAAATAATCGAGTGACATTAGCAAACTTCCAATCAAATGGCACAATTCACGAATCAAGAGAGCTTTGAAAGATTATAACTAACACTTCTGTAATTCCCTCACCTACTTATTTTAATACCCTGGGGTGGAAACCATCAAGTCCTGGGGATTTATCTATGTTAAGTCCCATCATTTTCACCATTACCATTTTGTTACTTATACTGAATCCAATAAGTTCCTCCCCTTCATTTATTTCTAATTTCCCTTTTATCTCTAGTATTTTATCCTCTTCCTTACTGTGAAAACGCATGCAAAGTGCTCGTTTAATAAATCAGCCATTACCATATTGTCTATTACAATATCACCTACGTCTGTCTTTAATGGACCCACATCCCCTTAGCCACTCTCTTAATCTTAATATATTTATAAAAACTTTTACTATTTGCCTTTATATTACTTGCAAGTTTTTTTTGTGTTTCCTTTTACAGCTCTTAATATTTTCTTTGTGTCCCTTTGTTGTTTTCCATATTTCTCCCAGTCTGCTGGATGACCACTTTTCTTGGTATTTGTATTAGTCACTTCCTTTAGTTTTATACTCCGTCTAACCTCATATGTTGACCATAGTTGCTTGGCTGTACAAGTGGAACTTTTGCTCTTTAGAAGTTTGTATTGGTCTTGTATTAAATATTTCTTTGAATAACTCCCACTGCTTTTCTGTAGGTTTACCTGTTAACAGCTCGGCCCAGTTTAATGTATTCAGCTTAAGTCTCATTCCTTCAAAGTCAGCCTTACTTAAGTTTAAAACCTTGGTTTGTGTGTGATCTTTCTCCTTCTCAAGCTTAATGTCAAACTCTATCATGTTATGGTCACTTATTGGCCTGAAAATTAGACCTAATACGCAAGAGTACGCACTGTGTACTCTCGCGTATTAGGTCTCCAATTGCCGGTTTCCTGCATGCACTGCGCATGCGCGGGAAACCGGCACTTCGTGAATTCAAAAGGGGGCGGTTCCTAAGTGAACCATGTGCGCGCTACAGGCTGTGCGCACGCAGTGCACTTAGTTATTTTTCCAGCTTTGAACGCGCAGGTAAGTGGTGAAGATTTTACACACAAAGAAAGCAGGCGTAGGACCCCCTTTTAACAAGGTAAGTAGTTAATTAAGTGTTATTTAAAAAAAATTTCAACAGGTTTATCTTTTTTAGAGACTTTAAAGAAAGGTAAGTTTATTTTTATAACTTTTTTAAAAAGATTTTAAATTTTTTCAAAAATTTAATTTTTTGTTTAAAGTGGTTAATTTATTTAACTATACTTATTTTATTAATGTGATGGCTTTTTTTTTAAATTTAATTGAGGTTTAGCTGTTCTTTTGGGGGGGTGTAGTATTCATAGCTTTGACAGGTCTTCCTGTCAAAACTATGAATGAAAGATGGTGTGCTGCCATTGGCTCTAACTGAATCACGTGATCCCAGAGCTCGCACGAACTAATTGCGCCTCTGGGATATGCACACACTGCACGGTTGCATGTGGGAGAGGCTTTGAAACTAAAGTTCGTGTGGGCCCGGAGCAAAAAGGTAGGCGCGGAGTGCGATATCGCGGGGAATCCTTACCCCCGCGGGAACCCTCACTGTTTAATTTCTGGGCCATTAATTAGTTCTGGCTCGTTACTCATTACTCTATTATGGCCTGTTCCCTTGTCGGTTCTGGATACACTCTAGAATTCATTGCCTTTATGATTTGAGCAGTTTTGCATCTCCCAATCTATGTGAAAATTAATATCTCCCATTATAACTTTTGCCTTTGCTACATGCTTCTCTGATCTCTGTATCACTACTGTCAGGAGATCTGTAGACAAGTCCCACCAGCGCCTTGCATCCTTTGCTGTTTCTTAATTCTAACCAGTCTTTCCACTGCCTGCTCACTTGTACTGATATCCTTTCTTTCAACTGATGTAATATTGTCCTTTTGCAATATTGCTACTCCTCCTCCTTCCTCTATTTCCCTGTGCTTTCTAAAGACCTTATAACCTGGAACATGAAGCTCCCATTCATGGTCAGCTTATAGCCAGGTCTCTGTAATGGCTACTGTGTCATACTCTTTGAGCTGAATCTGTGATTCTAATTTGCTTGTTTTATTCCATATGTCATGTTCATTTGTGTAGAGAATTCTGATTTGGTTAACAGCCCGTTGCCAGCTTTGGCTAGTTTCTAGTTTGGTATGTGTGCTCACTATCATTAGCCAATCAGCTATTTTCAGATATATCGAGCAGGTCACCATTGCACCATTTGCAAAAGCAAGTAAATTCATCTCCTGCCCCATGGTCAATTGACGGCAGCATCCAAGGGTTGTCAATGATGTCAGATCGGAATGAGCCCATACCACCGAATTTAAAAGCAGTTGTGATCTTTACACTGTGGTACCTTTGGAGGGGTTGGACTATAGGTTAAATTGCAACATGCGGTATAATTGAGTGATGTCTTCCTTTTGTAAAGTGAAGCCTCCACAAACACTGCTCCTCAGACAAGGCAAATGGTGGTTTAAAATGGGGCATCTGTCCAATGAGAACCAGTCACTAGTGCACTATCCCAGGGATTGGTGCTGGTTCCCTTCCTGTTTATTATGTTTATTAATGATCTGGAGAAGGGCATAGAAAGTACAGTTATTAAATTCACGCATGATACTAAATTATGCACTAGAGTCAGAACCTTAGAAGGAGAAAACAGATTACATTAATGGCATTTAACTAGATTGAGGAATATCTCTTGCTCCCAGTTGAACCCTCAGTTTAATTTCTGGGCCACGATACACTGCTGTCCGACTGAAGAATGACATATGGTGCATGGAGAAGCATCACTGGTCTTCCTTTCCCTCAAAAGTGAGATCCAAACGCCACTAACGGTTGGGATTTGGAATCTGACCCAGTGAATGGGAGTCAAAACTCTTGCTGCTGTAGCTGCACTACTTTGATAGTGATTTCCTTTTATTACACACTGATTATTTTGAAAGTTAGTACAGTGAGCATGGCATTGTGTGTCTGTGATTTAAAAACATTTTTTTTTAATTAATTCATGGGATGTAGGCGCACTGCCAAGGCCAGCATTTATTGCCCAGCCTTAATTGCCTTTGAGAAGGTGGTGGTGAACTGCCTTCTTGAACCGCTGCAGTCCGTGTGGTGAAGGTACTCCCACAGCGCCGTTAGGGAGAGAGTTCCAGGATTTTGACCCAGCTACGATGAAGGAATGGCAATATACTTCCAAGTCAGGATGGTGTGTGACTTGTAAGGGAACTTGGAAGTGGTGGTGTTCCCATGCACCTGCTGCCCTTGTCCTTCTAGGTGGAAGAGGTCGCGGGTTTGGGAGGTGCTGCTGAAGAAGCCTTGGCGAGTTGCTGCAGTGCATCTTGTAGATGGTACACACTGCAGCCACGGTACACCGATGGTGGAGGGAGTGAATGTTTAAGGTGGTCGATGGGGTGCCAATCAAGCGGGTTGCTTTGTCCTGGATGGTGTCGAGCTTCTTGAGTGTTGTTGGAGCTACACTCATCCAGGCAAGTGGAGAGTATTCCATCACACTCCTTACTTGTGCCTTGTAGATGGTGGAAAGGCTTTGGGGAGTCAGGAGGTGAGACACTCGCCGCAGAATACCTAGCCTGTGACCTGCTCTTGTTGCCACAGTATTTATGTGGCTGGTCCAGTTAAGTTTCTGGTCAATGGTGACCCCCAGGATGTTGCTGGTGGGGGATTCGGCGATGGTAATGCTGTTGAATGTCAAGGGGCAGTGGTTAGATTCTCGCTTGTTGGAGATAGTCATTGCCTGGCACTTCTGTGGTGCTAATGTTACCTGCCACTTATCAACCCAAGCCTGAATGTCATTCAGGTCTTGTTGCATGCGGGCATGGACTGCTTCATTATCTGAGGAGTTGCGAATGGCACTGAACACTGTGCAGTCATCTGCGAACATTCCCATTTCTGACCTTATGTTGAAGGGAAGGTCATTGATGAAGCAGCTGAAGATGGTTGGGCCTAGGACACTGCATCTGAGGAACTCCTGCAGCGATGTCCTGGGTCTGTGATGATTGACCTCCAACCACCACAACCATCTTACTTTGTGTGAGGTATGACTCCAGCCAGTGGAGCATTTTCCCCCCCGATTCCCATTGACTTCAGTTTTACTAGGGCTCCTTGATGCCACACTTGGTCAAATGCTGCCTTGATGTCAAGGGCAGTCACTCTCACCTCACCTCTGGAATTCAGCTCCTTTGTCCATGTTTGGACCAAGGTTGTAATGAGGTCTGGAGCCGAGTGGTCCTGGTGGAACCCATACTGGGCATCAGTGAGCAGGTTATTGGTGAGTAAGTGCCGCTTGATAGCACTGTTGACGACACCTTCCATCACTCTGCTGATGATTGAGAGTAGACTGATGGGGCGGTAATTGGCTGGATTGGATTTGTCCTGCTTTTTGTGGACAGGACATACCTGGGCAGTTTTCCACATTGTCGGATAGATGCCAGTGTTGTAGCTGTACTGGAACAGCTTGGCTAGAGGCGTGGCTAGTTCTGGAGTACAAGTCTTCAGCACAACAGCCGGGATGTTGTCGGGGCTCATAGCCTTTGCTGTATCCAGTGTGCTCAGCCATTTCTTGATGTCACGTGGAGTGAATTGAATTGGCTGAAGACTGGCTTCTGTGATGGTGGAGACCTCAGGAGGAGGCCAATATAGATCATCCACTCGGCCCTTCTGGCTGAAGATGGTTGCAAACACTTCAGCCTTGTCTTTTGCACTCGCGTGCTGGGCTCCACCATCATTGAGGATGGGGATATTCATGGAGCCTCCTCCTCCCGTTAGTTGTTTAATGGTCCACCACTATTCACGACTGGATGTGGCAGGACTGCAGAGCTTTGATTTGATCCATTGATTGTGGGATCACTTAGCCCTGTCTATAGCATGTTGTTTCTGCTTTTTAGCATGCGTGTAGTCCTGTGTTGCAGCTTCCCCAGGTTGGCACCTCATTTTTAGGTATGCCTGGTGCTGCTCCTGGCATGCTCTTCTACACTCCTTATTGAACCAGGGTTGGTCCCCTGGCTTGATGGTAATGGTAGAGTGAGGGGTATGCCGGGCCATGAGGTTACAGATTGTGGTAGTATACAATTCTGCTACTGCTGATGGCCCACAGCGCCTCATGGATGCCCAGTTTTGAGCTGTTAGATCTGTTCTGAATCTATCCCATTTAGCATGGTGGTAATGCCACATAACACGATGGAGGGTGTCCTCAGTGTTAAGACGGGACTTCATCTCCACAATGACTGTGCGGTGGTCACTGCTACCAATGCGGTCATGGACTGATGCATCTGTGACAGGTAGATTGGTGAGGATGAGGTCAAGTAGGTTTTTCCCTCGTGTTGATTCTCTCACCACCTGCCACAGGCCCAGTCTGTCGTTATCTCCTTCAGGACTCGGCCAGCTCGGTCAGTCGTGGTGCTACCGAGCCACTCTTGGTGATGGACATTTAAGTCCCCCGCCCAGAGTTCATTCTGTGCCCTTGCTACTCTCAGTGCTTCTTCCAAGTGGTGTTCAACATGGAGAAGTACTGATTCATCAGCTGAGGTGATTGCAAGGTTAGTCCTGGAAAAAAAACACAGAATGTTAAATACAGTGCCACAGGCAGCATTTAGGAAAACAAAAGCAAAATACTCCGGATGCTGGAAATCTGAAATAAAAACAGAAAATACTGGAAATACTCAGCAGGTCAAGTAGCATCTGTGGAGAGAGAAACAGAGTTAACGGGGGCAAAAATAACCCTCAAAAATGGGTGGGTTTGGTTCGTGTGGAATGTTAAAAAATTAAAAATCTAAAACAGGAACGCAGCCTGTCTCAAACCCGCCCACTTCCGGTTTTAACGGAGGGGCGGGCGACCAATGCGCTCGCAGGAGGCGGGTCAGTTGGTAAAACCTTTCAATGAGGCTGCGGGCCTCCATTTTAACTGTTTCTATTTTTAAATACAGTCGGCTGGGTTTTCTGGGCCGCAGGATACCCGGCTGGTAAAAGGAGGCGAGAAGGCTGACGTCTTTGCTTGTAGGCCAGGAGGAGCAGGAATGTTTCCTCCAGGCCCAACAAGCTTACCTGTAACCCCCGCGATCTGTCTTCTCCCCCTCCCCCCATGATCGAACCCCTCCACCACAATCTCACTCCACCCGACCATCATCTTCCCCCCCACCCCCCCCCCCCCCAATCGTGATTGGACCCCCCACCACCACCATCTGCTCTCCCCAACCACCATCTGCACCCCTCCCACCGCCCCCACTAGAACTCTGACAGCGATCTCTCCCAACCTGCTGCTCCCTTCCTACCTGCTGCAGGCTTTCCTGCCCGACAGGCAGCCAACCTGTCAATCAGCCTGTCAATCAGACTGGCTGTCGGGCAGGAAACCTGGACAAAAAATTTAAAAGGCATCCTGCAGTTTTAGGGAAACCCGTACCTCCGGGTTTCCCGTCCATAACTCCTCCTCCCGCACCAAACGCACCTCCGAGGTAATATCGAGGCTGGCATTTCAGGTCGATGACCTTTCATCAGAACTGGAAGCTGTTAGAGATGTTAGCATTAAGTAAAGGCGAATTAAGAATAGTGGCGCGGTCCTGAGCCACACAGCACGGAGGGTCCAAGGTTTGATGCCTGGTCAGTCCTGAATTGCTATTCAGTGACCCCTGCTGGAAAGTGAAAAACAGAACTGATCTCAGCCTTGAATCGTACCGTGGTCAATTAATCAGCTGTCAGGGCTAACAAGGAAAGGGAATACACATTAATTGGTAGGACACTGAGTAGTGTAGAGGAACAAAGGGACCTTAGAGTGCATGTCCACAGATCCCTGAAGGTAGCAGGCCAGGTAGATAAGGTGGTTAAGAAGGCATATGGAATAATTGCCTTTATTAGCCGTGGCATAGAATACAAGAGCAGGGGGGTTATGCTTCAACTGTATAAAACGCTAGTTAGGCCTCAGCTAGAGTACTGCGTGCAGTTCTGGTCACCACATTACAGGAAAGATGTGATTGCACTAGAGAGGGTACAGAGGAGATTTCCAAGGATGTTGCCTGGAGTAGAGAATCTTAGCTATGAGGAAAGACTGGATAAGCTGGGTTTGTTTTCCTTGGAACAGAGGAGGCTGAGGGGAGACCTTATTGAGGTGTATAAAATTATGAGGGGCCTAGATAAAGTGGATAGAAAGGACCTATTTCCCTTAGCAGAGGGGTCAAAAACCAGGGGACACAGACTTAAAGTAATTGGTGGAAGGTTTAGAGAGGATTTCAGGGGAAATTTCTTCACCCAGAGGGTTGTGGGGGTCTGGAACTCACTGCCTGAAAGGGTGGTAGAGGCAGAAACCCTAACCACATTTAAAAAGTACTTGGATGTGCACTTGGGATGCTGTAACCTGCAGGGCTACGGACCAAGAGCTGGGAAGTGGGATTAGGCTGGATAGCTCTTTGTTGGCCGGCGTGGACACGATGGGCCGAAATGGCCTCCTTCCGTGCTGTAACTTTCTATGATTCTGTCTGAGCTCGTACAAGATGAATGGCTACTTGATGAGGAACCAAATATCCGCTGTTGGTTTTGAAACTGTATCCTGGAGGTTGTCAGCATCTTCAGAAGAGGAGAGTGAAAAAAGTACAGTGAAACAGCACAGAGGGCCTAGAGGGTTAAATTATGAGGACAGGTTGCATAAACTTGGCTTGTATTCCCTTGAGTTTAGAAGATTCAGGGATGATCTGATTGAAGGGTTTAAAATGTTAAAAGGGTTCAATAGGGTAGATACGGAGAAACTATTTCTTCTGGGCGGGGCGGGGGGGAATCAAGAATGAGGGGACATATTAAAATTAGAGCCAGGCCATTTAGGAGGGAAATTAGGAAGCACTTTTTCACACAAAGGGTAGTAGAAATCTGGAATTTTCTCCTCCAAAATTCTGTGGATAATGGGTCAATTGGAGCTTTCAAGATGGAGATCGATAGACTTTTGTTCGGTAAGGGTATCAAGGGATATGGAGATAAGACGGGTAAATTGAGGTGAGGTACAGATCAGCCATGATCTAACTGAAAGACGGAACAGGCTCGAGGGGCTGAATTGCCTACTCCTGTTCCTATGATCTCTGTTCTGTATCTTTTCATTAATAAAAGATGGGAGATTACACTGGAGCCCTAATATTTTTGTGGAAGACTCAATAATGTTTTGTTGCTGGAAACTGTCAGTAAATTAACAGTCATATAACAGTATATTTTCTGACATTAGACACTTTGATAATTTACTTTCGTGACCTAATTGTGCCGATCTGATGGAAAGCTTTTCAGGATTGTCCATTGAGACGACAGCACATCATTAAACTTAGGTATTATTCTAAATAACCAGATGGTTCAACATTACTATCAGGAGCGCAGGGATGCAGCATGTGGCCTAATCCTAATCACCCCAAATAATTTTCAAGCCCAACAGAAACACAAGAATACTTCAGTAATGGTATACACACTGTTAAGTAAAATATCAATTGGTGACTAATAAACTAATTACATAGAGACAAAAGCAAAATACTGCAGATGCTGGAAATCTGAAATAAAAACAGAAAATGCTGGAAATACTCAGCAGGTCAGGCAGTATCTGTGGAGAGAGAAACAGAGTTAACGTTTCAGGTCGATGACCTTTCTGCAGAACTGGAAAAAGTTAGAGATGTAACAGATTTTAAGCAAGTGCAGGGAAAGGGGGGAGGGGAGGAAAGAACACCTCTTCTAGGCTCATCTTTTGTTTCTTTACTTGTCCCATTACCATCTCCTTTTGCTTTGTACTATCATACCTTTTGTCATTTAATTACTCCTGCTTTCCACCCTATCACAGACCTTCCCTTTTGTTCTTTCCTCCCCTCCCCCCTTTCTCTGTCCCTTTCCCTGCACTTGCTTAAAATCTGTTACATCTCTAACTTTTCCCAGTTCTGACGAAAGGTCACCAGACCTGAAAAATTAACTCTGTTTCTCTCTCTCCACAGATGCTACCTGACCTGCTGAGTATTTCCAGCATTTAATTACATAGAGAGATGAGTGTAAACAAGAAGAGAGATAGGGAGGGCGACATGAAGATGAGAATTCTAAATTGGAGGCATTGGGAGACCAGAAGCCAATGTACGTCAGCAAGGACAGGGATAATAGGTGAGCGGGATTTAGTGTGGTATAGGATATGGGCAGCAGAGTATTGGAGATAAGCTGAAGTTGATGGAGGGTGTAGCATTGGAGGCCATCCAGGAGAGCATGGGAATAGTCAAGTCTGGAGGTGACAAAGGCATGGATGAGGGTTTCAGCAGCAGATGGAGTTTAAGGAGATGGTTGGTAGTGATGAAAAGAAGCGGGGGACTATCTAGGCTCTCCAGGATGATCCTGAAGTAACGGGTAGTTTCGGCAGAGGAGATCAATGCCTAATAATGATTGATGTGGTCCAGCCAGATCTGGTGATGGTTAGCTACACCAGTTGTGCACCAGATACACTCTAGTCTTTGCCCCTTGGACTTGAGCAAAGATGGGGGCCATATTAGTGTAAACGGCCGGGATGGGAGAGTGTAAAGGTTTAGTTGGAGTCAAAGGCATTAAAGTTGGAGATGAGGGTGCAGTCGAGTAGGTTGACAACTGCAGAGGTATCATGGTGAATGGAGGGCCGAAGGCTGGACAGCTGGGAATTTTAAAGTGCAATTGCAAGAGACTTGGGAAGTTTTTTCTAGGGTGGATGCAGAAGGAAATGAGGTTGGAAGTAGGTAGGGGGATGTAGGTGGTGAGGGATACAAGGAAATGGTTGGAGATAGCCTTCTCTGTGATTGAGACCATGGGAATAGAGAGGCCATGGAAGATGGCAAGGGCGACGTGGTGTCCATGGAGGGAGAGGTTAAACTTACATCTTGAAATACAGAACTAGTTGGGTTTAAGCTTTTAAATATCATTTTTGTGAGCCTTCCCTTTCTAGAACAAATACCAAAAACTGTAGTGAAACTACACATACACACAAACTGTAGTGAGAACAATTAGCTCAGTGCTCCCTTCTGGGCCTCTTCACAACTGTCTGCAGCATGATGAGAGAGCTGTCAGAGCAAGGGAATGGTAAAGGAGGGAATTCAAGTATCCACCTATATATTACCATTAAACTCACAGCCTCTGCACCACACCTGGAGAAAATAGCTTCATGAGAAACTCCGCAGTTTTATTCATAAGTTACATGCCATGAAGCCCTAATCTTTTAAGGTTAAAGTAAAGTGGTGGGAGGTGGGCAAGGATGTATTGATGTAAGGAAAGCTTCTCTGTACAAACTAATAGCGCAGAAGCTTGGTTGCCAATGCCCACACACACAAGGAAGGCCGAGCAGAACCTCCAAAGTCAGGATGTGAAACCCCCAGCGAGTCCTTTGTCCACAGAATCTTGAACACTTTTGTACGTGAGACCCCCGAAACCTGCACTGCTGTGCATGGCGATTTGGTGCAAGTACGTAACTGATGTGGGCTTTTTTGCACATAAAGGGGTTGATCTCGATTTTGACCGATAGTGTAAAAATCGGCAGGCTCTTTTACATCTCCCCGACAACGGTAATAAAAATGGGGAGAGATGTAAAACAGGCTGCAGACTCACTATCACACGTTTATCATGATCGCATAAAGTCAACATCTACCTCAAGACTTTTAGACAGAGGAAAAAGACCAACATCACCTCATGCTGAGTTTTTCTCTTTCATTGAGCCAACTCAAACAATCCCTTGGCTGCTGGGCAATATTCATAAATGTAGACATGGACTTGTCTGTAAGATCATTAATATAAATCCAAAAGCAAGCTTACAAATGTTAGCATTCAATCTCCTTCCTTCTATGGTTCACAGCAACACGTTTTAAGTGAGCACGAGACACCTGATGGTGTAGTATACGGAAGACTTTAATGACATACAGCAGTGATTGGCCTAACTGTACAGAGTCCATGATGCGGAGATGCCGGTGTTGGACTGGGGTGGACAAAAGTGAGAAGTCGCACAACACCAGGTTATAGTCCAACAGTTTTATTTGAAATCACAAGCTTTCGGAGCTGCTGCCCCTTCGTCAGGTGAAGTGAGGGTTAGAATTAAACAGACTTGCACTTCCCTGAGTCAAGCAGTGCACGCGGCCTTTTTCCTTCAAATAAAACTGTTGGACTATAACCTGGTGTTGTGTGACTTCTAACTGTAGAGAGCAGCTTTTCGGTTTCTGTATCTTTTGAGCTCTCTAATGAAAACCATGCTCCTTTATACAGCACATTTTGCCCACATCAAAAGGTACATATCACAGATAAGACTTCATGACGTATCTACTCCCAAATCCTTTGAAGACAGTCTATTCATGTAAACAGTTGTCGTGGTTTACTCCAAAGCTACTTCCCTCAAACAAGACTTCCTGACGTAACTGTTCTTAACCTCTTATAGAACAGGCTTTATTAACCGTTATCTTTTTATACTACAGTCAATGAATCCTCTGCCTGTTTATTCCCCTAGCCACCAAAGTTATACTCGTCCATGGCTGACGTCTTTACTGTCACTTACTTCCTTGCACAAGCACTTTTCATATCAGAAGATAAGCTGCGCATTCCTCTCACGACACTTCAAAGCCATCCTGTTTATCTTGGAAAGTCTGTTGCTCCACGATACAAAGAAGTTCGACTATTAACCCCCAGCTCCCCAAAATGTCCAACATACAACTCTCCAGGATGTCCAACAACAGGTAGATCCCATTTTTTTGGTCAATAGTAAATATTTAGATATTATATCGCCACTTCAACATTTTTTGGTTTCTATGAAGCAATTTTTTTTCTCTCCATAAAATCTGCTCTGGAAGGTTTGGTGTGGTCCTTCACTGTAATGCTATTAAAATGAATTCCTGCAACATTTGTTTCAATCACCCAAACTTTTATTTGTCCAAATCCTTCGCTACTGCTTAAAAAAAAATAAGGCTTTTCCATTATGGGGGGAAAAAACCCCACAAATTAAGTTCTGCCTTTGGAAAGAGAACCTACCTTTATTGTATTTCTGTAACATTAGTGTATTGGTGCAGTGGTGTAGTAGTGTTAAATTTATATGGATCGGTTATCTTTTTAACAAGTATTTGTGAATTGAACACTGTCCACTTGAGTAGCAGTAAGGCTGATTTTAGTTGCAGCCTTTCAAAAATTGATTTTTAAATGATACAATGTTAAAAATAGTTTAATTGACATGTCAATTATTTATTGATACATACAGTCATAATACTGATACTTGTAGGGGGCTCTTTAAGCCCTATTCGGGAATCTAATTGGTATCACCCAAGTGGATAGCACTGTTGAAAACTTTGGGTACAAACACATCTTCAATATCACAATTCAAACATGCTTCACTGCATTCCTGTTATCCACAATAGTATTTCATTCATTAATTCGGCAAGGGTGCAGCATTATAAAGGGCTCCTGCCCAGGCACTGATGCTTTCTAATCCACGATTCAGTGAGTTTGCAGAAGATTCTGTGCACTCAATCTGAGGTCGGCTCAAAAAAAGCATTTGTTAAACTGAATTTATAATTTAATAAATACTATTAACATTGCTTAGTTCTAACAGGGTTTCGTATTGTCTCTATACTGTTCATCATATTAATAGTCCTCATATTGATGACTTTGGAGAGGATCAGTTATCACAGTTCGACCTTTCATTATCAAGTTTTGATTGCCATGATGCGATCTGTTTTCCATGTCCTTGCACTGATTTTTCGAGCATCTCTATTTTCCTTCAGCATCTCAAATTCCTCAATGTGGATCGTCACAATCTCAGGTCAATCTAATCCTTGCTGTGTTATTAACACTGGCGCGCTCTCTTATTCCTTTCACATCTGCCGCTGTTTCATTCGATTTTCCTGGATGCTTTGACTTGTTCCTACCATCTCCTAGAGTAATGGACCTATTTCATGGTGCTCAGCCATTGTTTGGCTTCTCAGCCCTAAAACCTGCTGTTGGTATAGTGGTCTGATAATACACACCTGGGGGCCACTTCAGACCCGCTGATCTGTGACCCTCGGGCAACCTGTCACTCCGTGCTTCTGTAAGCTCTGCTACAGCACACCAGGCTCAGGAGGAGGGCGGAGGGAAAAAGAGAGACCCTCGACAAAACGGTTTGTGAGTAACTGTGCTGTAGGACATGAGCTTCTCAGCAGTGGATAACTACAGCTGCTACTCACACAACAGGGAAGAGTCATTCAAAGAAAATAAGGAAAAGGCAAAGAAAAGAAAAGGTGTTTCAGGCCATCGAGCTCAACCCGCTAGGATGCAACCTCTTCAACTCAACTGGCTCTTGAACACCCCTAATTGTTTTGACTTCATGACCTTGCAAGCGCTTATCATCCTTTGATTGATACTTTTCCTCCATATCAGCTTTAAATTTATTTTTTACATTTATAGCCCCTTTGCCGGACTGACAAAGCAATATTCTGAATTCATCTTATCGATATACCATTTAGAACTCTGTAAACGCCAGTGAGGTCCCCCATTTACCTTCTCTTGTCTGGACTGTAAAGCATCTTCAACCTTTCCTCATAGCTCATCCCCTTTATACTTGGGAGCAGTCTTCTTGCTCTTCTCTACATCCTCAGCAAAGCAAAAATGTCCCTCTTGTACTGTGGCATCCAGAGCAACAAACAAGTGGCCTAACAAGTGCATTATAAAGCTTCAGCTTAAGTTGCATTTCATAGAACGGTTACAGCACAGAAGGAGGCCATTCGGCCCGTCGAGCCTGTGTCGGCTCTCTGCAAGAGCACGTCGGCTAGTCCCACTCCCTCGCCCTTTCCCCATAGCCCTGCTTTGTATAGTGCCTTTAACGTACAATGGGGGAGAAAATAAAATAAATAAAGGAATGGACATTGAGACATGGTTGGATAGTTAGGAGAGGTGACTAACAGCTTGGTCAAAAAGTCTTTAGAGGCAGGGAGAGAAATGAAGAGTAAGACTCTGCAACAATGGTGGTATGAAGAGGAGGAGAATGTACAAAAGGTGAGGGCTGGAGGACCAAAAGTGGGTGAGGTTACACGGATAGGGTGGATCAAGGCCAGAAAGAATTTGAAGATGGAAACAAGGATTTTAACTGCAGAGTGAGAGCGGGACTAGTGGCGAGCGTGGGGATAAAATGAACGGCGATCCGAGGCCCGAGAGTGGGACCAGAGGCAGGGATAAAAGGAACGGCAACCTGAGGCCTGAGAGCAGCAGCGAGAGTGGAACCAGCAGCAAGAGGCAGGGATAAAAGGAGTGGCGACCCAAGGCAAGACCTCGGATATAAGGAGTGGCGACCCAGGGCCTGAGAGCAGCGGCGAGAGCGAGACCAGAGGCAGGAGAGAGAGAGAGCAAAAAGAAATATCAAGGAGTGACGTCACAGGACAACAGGTAGGTGATTGGTTGGTGAGTATTACAGCATTTTTTTTCCCCCTCTAAGCTAGTGCAGTGGTTTAAACCAAGAGCTGGGGAACGATAACCATTACTTTATTAAATTAATAATTTAACTAGATAAACTAATTAATTAATACAACTATAATCGTTTGAATGAAAACTTTAACTACTTAAATTAATTCAGGCTATCAGGTAAAAAAGACGATGTGTTGGGACTGTAGTATGTGGGAGCTTGTGGACAGCGAGACCGTCCCGGATTCCCACATCTGCAGGAAATGTCTCCGCCTTCAGTCACTCCGGCTCAGAGTCATTGAGCTGGAGTGCGAGTTAGAGACACTCTGAAACATAAGGGACGGGGAGGAATTTCTGGACAGTTTTATCCAGAATACAGTTACATCCCAGAGGAAAGCACAGGTTCAGGAAAGGGAGGGTGTGACTGTTCGGGAGCCGGGTAGCGGGGACTTAGAAGAGGTTGAGAAGGAGGTCCCGCAGACACTGGTCCTGTCCAACAGGTAGGTAGGAACAGGGAGGAGGTCCTGCTGAGGGAGTATCAGGAGTTAGGAGCTTAAAATAAACTACCCCGATATTAATTGGACAGAAGAGGTAGATAAATGTAATAATGGAATGGAGTTCCTACAATGTGTACAGGACTCCTTTCTAACTCAATGTGTAAGAAGCCCAATAAGGGAGGATTCACTATTGGATATAGTAATAGGGAATGAACCAGAGCAGATAAAAGAAGTAAAAGTAGGGGAACATCTAGGCAATAGTAACCATAATATAATACACTTTAAGATAATAATTGAGAAGGACATAAGTATGACAAAGATCAGGGTAATAGATTGGAGAAAAGCCGATTTTGAGGGGCTGAGAATAGAACTTGGGAAAATAACACGGACAACAATATTAGCAAACAATGATGTAGAACAGCAATGGGAAACATTTAAAAGGGTGTTCAACAGAATCCAGGAAAAATATATTCGCTAAAAAACAAGAACAAGCTAAACACTAAAATGAGACAGCATGGTTGAATAAAGACATAAGGGAAAGAAGCATACACTAAGTACATGGACAGCAGGGGAGAGCATTACAAGGGAGAATATGAAGAGATTAGGAGAGAAGTCAAAAAAACAATTAGGAAGGCAAAGAGGAACTATGAAATTAAATTATCAAGAAACATAAAACAAAATAGTAAAATATTTTACAGGCACATCAATAAAAAAAAAGGAAGAAGGTGGGGATGGGAATAGGGTCACTAAGGGATGGACAGGATAATGCCACAGGCAGCGATAGAGAGATGACAGAAATATTAAATAATTACTTTGCTTCAGTATTTACCAGGGAGGCAGAATAGGTGGACATGACATCGGATGATGAGATTAGAAATTAGATAACTGCATTTAAAATAAAGAGATATATTAAATAAACTAATCAAACTCAAAGAGGATAAAACCCCTGGTCCGGATGGATTACATCCGCACATTTTAAAAGAATCTAGGGAAGAGATAGCAGAGGCATTACTACACATATTTCATAATTTGTTCGAAAAAGGTGTAGTGCCAGAGGACTGGCGGATAGCTAACGTAATACCTATAGTCAAGAAGGGAGATAGAACATGTCCAGGGAACTATAGACCAGTCAGCTCAACATCGGTGGTAGGAAAAATAATGGAATCCCTACTAAAGGAGAAAATAGAAGAACATCTAGAAACCAAAAATGTAATAATCAATAGTCAGCATGGATTTCAAAAAGGAAAGTCTTGCTTGACCAACCTCAGTGAATTTTTTGAAGAGGTAATAGAGAGAGTAGATAAGGGTAATGCAGTAGATGTAATTTATCTAGATTTTCAAAAGGCCTTTGAATAAGGTACCACATAATAGACTAATAAATAAGGTCAGAGAATGCAGAGTCAGGAGACAACTAGCAGAATGGATAGCTAGCTGGCTTCAGAAAGCAGAGAGTAGGGGTAAAGGGTAGCTATTCAGACTGGCAGAAAGTGGGAAGTGGTGTTCCACAAGGATCAGTGCTGGGACCACAATTGTTCACAATTTATATTAATGATTTAAACTTTGGAATCAAAAACACAATTTCTAAATTTGCGGATGACACCAAATTAGTGGGGAGGGGGATAGTCAATACTGAGGAGGACTGCACCAAATTACAGGAAGACATTAATAAACTTGCAGAATGGGCATATAATTGGCAAATGAATTTCAACACAGATAAATGTGAGGTATTACATTTTGGTAAGAAAAATAGGGCGGTCACATATTACTTGGAGAATACAAATCGAAATGGGGTAGAAGAGCAAAGGGATCTCGGAGTACAAATACACAAATCATTAAAAGTAGTGACACAGGGTAACAAGGCCATAAAAAAGCAAACCAAGCACTAGGGTTTATTTCCAGAGGGATAGAATTGAAAAGTAGTGAAGTTATGCTAAACTTGTATCGAACCTTGGTTAGACCACACTTGCGAGTACTGCGTACAATTCTGGTCGCCATATTATAAAAAGGATAGAGAGGCACTGGAGAGGATGCAAAAAATATTTACAAGGATGATACCAGAAATGTGAGGGTATACCTATCAGGAAAGGATGAACAGGCTGGGTCTCTTTTCTCTAGAAAAGAGAAGGCGGAGGGGCGACCTAATAGAGGTCTTTAAAATTATGAAAGGTTTTGATAGAGTGGATACAGAGAGAGTGTTTCCACTTGTGGGGAAGAGCAAAACTAGAGGCCATCAATATAAGATAGTCACCAAGAAATCAAATAGGAAATTCAGAAGAAACTTCTTTACCCAGAGAGTGGTGAGAATGTGGAACTCGCTACCACAGGGAGTAGTTGAGATGCATTTAAGGGGAGGCTAGACAAGCATATGAGGGAGAAGGGAATCAAGGGTTATGCTGATAGAGTTATATGAGGAAAAACAGGAGGAGGCTTGAGTGGAGCATAAACGCCTGCATGGACTGGTTGGGCCGAATGGCCTGTTTCTGTGCCGTATATCCTGTGTAATGCTTTGGGGGAGAAGAAGCCAATGTATGAATAGCAGGTTTGGGGCAATGGGTAAGCAGCATTGCGTGTTGGACAGGATAATGGTGGTTGCGTTTTGAACAGGTTGGAATCCAATGGAGAAAGGGAGGCCGGAAAGGAGGACAGTGGAGAAATCAAGAGTCTAGACTGACAAAAGCGTGTATATGGGTTTTGCAGTGGTAGGGGTAAGGTAGTGGCAATGCTGTGTAGGGGTAAGTAAGCAGTCTTGATGATGAATAGGATGTGGGGTTTGAAGCTCAACTTGGGGTTGAACAGGATGCCAAGGTTTCACACAGCCTAGTTCAGCAGGTGGACAGGGAGGGAAATAGAGTCAATGGGAGGGGGCGGAGTTTATGGAAGGAATAAAATACAATGACTTTGATCTTCCTGGTATTCAGTTGGTGGAAATTTTGACGTGGCTACAACTTGATGTTTTTTACTCCTTCCATAAACTGCGCTCCCCTCCCATTGACTCCATTTCCCTCCCTGGCCACTTGCTGAACCAGGCTGTGTGAAACCTTGGCATCCTACAGGTAATCCTACAGCACAGAGGTGGTCATGGGGTCGAGAAGGTGGTGGAGAGGTAGAGCTGGGTGTTAGTGTACATGTGGAAGCTGATCCACAATTGTGGATGACGTCACCAGAATGTAGATGAGGAAGGGGATTGGACCAAGGATACTTGGGGAACTCCGGAGGTAATGGTGCAGGGGCAAGAATAGATGGAGATTGCTGCAGATGCTGTGGCTACAATCAGATAGGTAAGAGTGGAACCAAGCATTGGCAGTCTCATTGAGCTGGACAACGGAAGAGAGGCGTCGGAGGAGGGTGATGTGTTCAATCATGTCAAAGTCTGCAAAGAGCTTAAGGGAGCCGAGGGGGGATAATGCATCATAGGATGTCATTTGTGACCTTGGTTAGGGCTGGTTCAGTGCAGTGCAGGGATGGAAACCTAATTGGAGAGATGCAAACAGGGAGTTGCAGGAGAGATGGGTTTTTATTTGGGAGGCAACAGCCTAAAGGATTTTGGAGAAGAAACGGAGGTTGGGTATCAGCATGAATATGTAATATAACCCTGTGCCTGCAGATGATGCCACAAGGACCACTAACATGTAGATGAAGAGAAAGGGGCTAAGAAAGAAAAAAAGACTTGTACTTATAAAGCTCCTTTCACGACCTCAGGATGTCCCAAAGCGCTTTACAGCCAATGACGTACTTTTGAAGTGTAGTCACTGTTGTAATGTAGGAAACACGGCAGCCAATTTGCACACAGCAAGATCCCACAAACAGCAATATGATAATGACCAGATAATCTGTTTTTGTGATGTTGTTTGAGGGATAAATTTTGTCCAAGCCACCAATATTCATAAGGAAAGATCTTTGGGGGCTCCTGGAAGTGACTTTGCAGGGGTGGGAAGAGAGGCCGTTGCTGGAGATGTGCTGGCTGCCTCTGGACAGTTAGAAGTGGAATCATACAAGGACAGTCCCACAAAGCTGGACAGTGGAGGAGAGGTGACGGAGGAGGATGGCATAGTCAAAATAAACTATAATCATTATTATCTATATAGACAAGAAGTTCTTAGTGAGGTCAACGACCTGAAACGTTAACTCTGTTTCTCTCTCCACAGATGCTGCCTGACCTGCTGAGTGTTTCCAGCATTTTCTGTTTTAAGCTCTTAGTGATGCTGTGCAATATTTTGGTGTGAGCTCTTCCTAACACGGGTTTAAACTGAGACCAAGTTTTCACTAATGAAGTTCGGTTCCACAAAACAAATCTGCTGAGCAATTTTCTGAGGTAATCTGCAGATTCTCTGCCACATCAACTGGACCATCAACTAAACCTGCTTCTGCCATCAGTTCTCAATCCAGTGAAACAGACAATAAATAGGAAAGCTAGACTGGCCATCAACGAGCCAGACACTACATAATGATGTCGTGCAAATGCAGCCATAACCGATAAATAGTAATAACAATATGGCTGGCTTTACAGTCTTTTCACTGTTTTATCTCAACTTGTTCTGGCTGAGCCCGCTAAAATTGCGCTTGTGAAACTCCTCAGAAATTTCCCCAAAGGTCTTTCCTTTCGTTTCTGGCAGGAAGATTCCAATGAATAAAGCGGCGAGGAAGCTACAGGAAAGGAACGGCACATAACAGAAACTGCCCAGTCCCCCCTGAAAGACAAAAAAACAGGGTGAGTGCAAACAAACAGGTTCTTTTTCTTCTAAAAGATACAAGTTATTTTGTCATTTTCTGCCTTTTCCTTTTCTCAGGTTTCCTTGTCCCACCTCCTTTCCAGCAGTTCTGCCCCTTGGCTTCGCTTTTTAAAAAATTCTTTTATGGGATGTAGGCGTCGCAGGCAAGGCCAGCATTTATTGCCCATTCCTAACTGCCCTTGAGAAGGTGGTGGTGAGCCGCCTTCTTGAACCGCTGCAGTCCGTGTGGTGAAGGTACTTCCACAGTGCTGTTAGGGAGGGAGTTCCAGGATATTGACCCAGCGACGATGAAGGAACAGCGATATATTTCCAAGTCAGGATGGTGTGTGACTTGGAGGTGGTGGTGTTCCCATGCGCCTGCTGCCCTTGTCCTTCTAAGTGGAAGAGGTTGCGGGTTCGGGAGGTGCTGCCGAAGAAGCCTTGGCGAGTTGCTGCAGTGCATCTTGTAGATGGTACACACTGCAGCCACGGTACGTCGGTGGTGGAGGGAGTGAATGTTTAAGGTGGTGGATGGGGTGCCAATCAAGCGGGTTGCTTTGTCCTGGATGGTGTCGAGCTTCTTGAGTGTTGGAGCTGCACTGATCCAGGCAAGTGGAGAGTATTCCATCACACTCCTTACTTGTGCCTTGTAGATGGTGGAAAGGCTTTGGGAGTCAGGAGGTGAGACACTCGCCGCAGAATACCTAGCCTCTGATCTGCTCTTGTTGCCACAGTATTTATGTGGCTGGTCCAGTTAAGTTTCTGGTCAATGGTGACCCCCAGGATGTTGATGGTGGGGGATTCGGCGATGGTAATGCCATTGAATGTCAAGGGGAGGTGGTTAGACTCTTGCTTGTTGGAGATAGTCATTGCCTGGCACTTCTGTGGCGCGAATGTTACCTGCCACTTATCAGCCCAAGCCTGAACGTCGTCCAGGTCTTGTTGCATGCGGGCATGGACTGCTTCATTATCTGAGGAGTTGTGAATGGCGCTGAACACTGTGCAGTCATCAGCGAACATCCCCATTTCTGACCTTATGTTGGAGGGAAGGTCATTGATTAAGCAGCTGAAGATGGTTGGGCCTAGGACACTGCCCTGAGGAACTCCTGCAGCGATGTCTTGGGGCTGTGATGATTGACCTTCAACCACCACAACCATCTTCCTTTGTGCTAGGTATGACTCCAGCCAGTGGAGTGTTTTCCCCCCCGATTCTCATTGACTTCAGTTTTACTAGGGCTCCTTGATGCCACACTCGGTCAAATGCTGCCTTGATGTCAAAGGCAGTCACTCTCACCTCACCTCTGGAATTCAGCTCCTTTGTCCATGTTTGGACCAAGGCTGTAATGAGGTCTTGGTGGAATCCAAACTGGGCATCAGTGAGCAGGTTATTGGTGAGTAAGTGCCGCTTGATAGCACTGTTAATGACACCTTCCATCACTTTGCTGATGATTGAGAGTAGACTGATGGGGCGGTAATTGGCCTTTGCTGTATCCAGTGCACTCAGCCGTTTCTTGATATCATGTGGAGTGAATCGAATTGGCTGAAGACTGGCTTCTTTGATGGTGGGGACCTCAGGAGGAGGCCAATATGGATCATCCACTCAGCACTTCTGGCTGAAGATGGTTGCAAACGCTTCAGCCTTGTCTTTTGCACTCACATGCTGGGCTCCACCATCATTGAGGATGGGGATATTCATGGAGCCTCCTCCTCCCGTTAGTTGTTTAATGGTCCACCACCATTCACGACTGGATGTGGCAGGACTGCAGAGCTTTGATCTGATCCGTTGATTGTCGGATCGCTTAGTCCAGTCTATAGCATGCTGCTTCTGCTTTTTAACATGCATGTAGTCCTGTGTTGCAGCTTCCCCAGGTTGGCACCTAATTTTTAGGTACACCTGGTGCTGCTCCTGGCATGCTCTTCTACATTCCTTATTGAACCAGGGTTGGTCCCCTGGCTTGATGGTAATGGTAGAGTGAGGAATATGCCGGGCCATGAGGTTACAGATTGTGGTGGTATACAATTCTGCTGCTGCTGATGGCCCACAGCGCCTCATGGATGCCCAGTTTTGAGCTGCTAGATCTGTTCTGAATCTATCCCATTTAGCACGATGGTAGTGCCACACAACATGATGGAGGGTCTCGGACTGTGCGGTGGTCACTGCTACCAATGGACAGATGCATCTGCGACAGGTAGGTTGGGGAGGATGAGGTCAAGTAGGTTTTTCCCTCGTGTTAGTTCTCTCACCACCGCAGTCATGTCCTTCAGGACTCGGCCAGCTCGGTCAGTTGTGGTGTTACTGAGCCACTCTTGGTGATGGACATTGAAATCCCCTACCCAGAGTACATTCTGTGCCCTTGCTGCTCTCAGTGCTTCTTTCCAAGTGGTGTTCAACATTCATCAGCTGAGGGAGGGCAGTAGGTGGTAATCAGCAGGAGGTTCCCTTGCCCATGTTTTACCTGAAGCCATGAGACTTCATGGGGTCCAGAGTCAATGTTGAGGACTCCCAGGGCCACTCCTTCCTGACTGTATACCACTGTGCCGCCACCCCTGGTTGGTGATGGAGGAGTTTGGGAAAGGTATGATTCTGTGAATATGACTATCTGTTGCTTGACTAGTCTGTGGGACAGCTCTCCCAATTTTGCTTTCATAATTTATTATTTGTTACAACCGAGTGGCTTACTAGGCCAGGTAAGGACAGCAGATTTCACTGAAGGACATTAGTGAACCATATGGGTTTTTACAACAATCCGATACTAGTAATTATTCTAGATTTAACTGAATTTAAATTCCCCAGCTGCCGTGGTGGGATTTGAACTCACATCTCTGGATTACTATCCCAGTGACATTACCACTATGCTACCGCTCCCTAATGGTAAAACTCCTGTCTCAGAGTCAGATGGTTGTGAATTCGTTCCACTCCAGAGAATTGAGCACATAATCTAGGCTACCACTCCAATGCAGTACTGAGGGAGTGCTGCACGGTCAGAGGTGTTGCCTTTCAAATTAGATGTTAAATCAAGGCCCCATCTGCCCTCTCAGGTGGACAAAACAGATCCCAAGATACTGTCTGAAGAAGAGCACGGAATTTTTCCGTGTTCTGGTCAACATTTATCTCTCAACCAACTTCACTAAAACAATTGAATTAATCATTTACCTGACTGCGGTTTGTGAGACCTTCCTGTGTGCAAATTGTTGCTGTGTTTCCTACATTACCGCAGTGACTACAGTTCCAAAGTACTTCACAGAAGTCACCAAGTAGTGACCAAGAGCAGCTGTAGGTGGCTCTCCCATTGGGCAAGCATCTGGCCTTGAACAGTACAATCAGGACTGGAAAAGCACAAAGTTTCAAAAAGCCAGCACAGGGACGATGGGCCGAATGTCCTCCTTCAGTGGTGCATCATTCTATGAACATGGGGATTGATGGAATGGAGACCCGGTCCCAACAGAGTATGTTCCACCTCCAACGCAGCAGTTCATCAATCCACCAACCAAGAGTAATACCAATGCCCAAGCTACCTGACTGGGACTGTGGGCAGATCTGGGATGCAAGAACAAAGTGCAGCAACAACTTTCTATAACTGGCCTGAGATCCCCAAACTCCATTTCAGTCCATGATGCTTTTATGACACATGCTGGTGCAATGTCCTCATTGTCCAAGAACAGAGAGAAGTCTACCTAGAATCAGAGTGAGCTTCGGCTTTGTTTAGTTGGTGGTGCTGTAAAATTGTGCTTCAAGATGCCCAGATTTGTGCCAGTGATTACTCACATGATGACGGGTGCTGATGGGGGGGCCGGGGAAAGAGAAGAGCTGAGCCACAGCAAGCTGTTTTTAATGGAGAGCAAAGGAAAATCATTTAGCCACGCACCCCAGGCCGCTGCTTTATAACTCCTAAATAGCGGCTGAGGCGTGAGAATGGATTCCCTCTGCCCCTCAAGCTAGATAATGGTACAAGGGTCTCAAGAGACCAGAGAGTGGGTGGGGAAAGAGAGATTTTTTTTTAAATGGGGAAAAAGTGCTGTGGTTTGTCAGGAAGCAATAATACAGCAAGAGGATAGCTTGTCATATGAAGTTAAATTTAGTCTGTGTTCAATATACTTACTACGATGAACGGGAAAGTCACCCCAGTAATAGTAAGGTTTATCCAGAGCAGGGAGCCATTGATCATGTAGGCTGTGGGCCGTGCAGTTTGGTCAAAGATCTCCATCGGTATGACCCCAGTTACTCCGGCTAAGGGCAAAGAAGTCACAATGGATTTAGAAGTTGGGGTGCACCAGCACCCTCGGTATCGGGGTGTAACGAGACATTCTTCACGAGCAGTCAGCAGGGGAGAATACAGTCCTCGCACACTACGGTCATTGTAACTGAGATACACAACAGAGAGCACTGGTGTAGAGAGTGACGCTGAACCAAATGGGGCCCCAGTAACTCCTCATGATTGTTCAAACAGTACTACTCACCGAACCCAGCTGCTTGTTTGCATCATCTGATAAGAATGAACACCATGTCACAGACTGCCACATCATTGGCAACACCGCCTACTGAGTTAGCCACACTCTGCGGGCTTCCAGGCACAAATTTTGACATTTCTGGATCAAGAAGCTGAGAGATTTCAGTGCTGGGAATGAAATAAAGCTCCCTCTACAGCACCCCAACAGCTCCCAAGTCAGGCAGGGCAAAAGTTAGATGCACAATTTCCTGCTTTTCCATTAAGCAGGTTGCACGTCATTCAACCCAATAACTCCCTCACTGTGACTAGAGTATCAGTTGCCCCCTTTGTTTTTTTTGTCATGATTCTACAAAAATGCTTATTTATCTTTCAGTTTGAAGAGCTCAAGCTAAAATATTAAATATTAACCAGCACTGGATGAGTAGAAATTTCCTTCAATTAAATAGTGGGAAGACCAAAGCCATTGGGCTGGATTTTGAATGACCCATGGAGTCGGGTTTGGAGGCGTGTGGGGGGTTAAATTTGCGGGGTCGGGGTTTCCGACCCATCCCGACTCATCCCGCCTCCACGCAATTTTGACATAATCAGTCGCGGGGTTCCCGATTCCATCCCGCCTCCAAGAGGCGGGAGAGGCCATTAAAGCCCTTAACAAGCTCTAAATTGGCTCTGTAATGCGATTTTGAAACGCTGTAGCTAGTTTAACCCTCTTCTGATGTGAAGCACGCCTGGTGTGAAACACTCCAGTGAAACCTGGCGGGAGCACAAGTGGATAGCTGACTTTCGGCTGCAAGTGCACTATTACAACGGAGATGTGATGAAGGTGGTAGTGGTGGTAGTGGTGCTAGTAGTATTAGGTCTGAAAGTCGCCTCTGATGCTGCTGCATTGAATGTCTTAAGAGACTGCCTGGGAGGACTTACTTGGCAAAAAATCTCTCTCTCTCTCTCTCTCTGTCTCTCTCTCTCTCTCTCCTTCCCCCCCCCCCCCATAAGCCAGGCAACCCCTCTCTCACCAACAGTCTCTGAGACTAGGCAGTCAGTACTGATGACATCATCAGAGGCGGGTTTCAGACTGAAAACACTAATTAGTTCATGGGTTCCCACATGCTCCAATTTAATTGCCCAATTAAGTGAAAATTGCATCAGGCACCCACATTAATCTGGAGTCGGGGGGAAACACGAAATGCGGATTACACGACCCCAACCCGACCCCAAGACGAAATCCAGCCCTTTGTCTTCGATTCACGTCACAAACTCCATTTCCTTTCCACTGATTCGATCTCTCTCCCCGGCAACTATCTAAAGCTGACCAAGTCTGTTCGCAACCTTGGTGTCATATTTGATCACGAATTGAGCTTCCTACCTCATATCCGTTCCATCACTAAGACCGCCCATTTCCACCCTCGTAATATCGTCCGTCTCCGCCCTTGCCTCAACTAATCTGCTGCTGAAACTCTCATCCATGCCTTTGTTACCTCTAGACTTGACTATTCCAATGCACTCCTGGCCGGCCTCACTAGTTCTACCCTTGAGGTCAGCCAAACTCTGCTACCCATGTGCTAACTCGTACCAAGTCCCACTCCCCCATCTCCCCTGTGCTAACTCGTACCAAGTCCTACTCCCCCATCTCCCCTGTGCTAACTCGTACCAAGTCCTACTCCCCCATCTCCCATGTGCTAACTCGCACCAAGTCCCGTTCACCCATCTCCCATGTGCTAACTCGCACCAAGTCCTACTCCCCCATCTCCCCTGTGCTAACTCGTACCAAGTCCCACTCCCCCATCTCCCCTGTGCTAACTCGTACCAAGTCCTACTCCCCCATCTCCCCTGTGCTAACTCGCACCAAGTCCTACTCACCCATCTCCCCTGTGCTAACTCGTACCAAGTCCGACTCCCCCATCTCCCCTGTGCTAACTCGCACCAAGTCCTACTCACCCATCTCCCCTGTGCTAACTCGCACCAAGTCCCGTTCACCCATCTCCCATGTGCTAACTCGCACCAAGTCCTACTCCCCCATCTCCCCTGTGCTAACTCGTACCAAGTCCCACTCACCCATCTCCCCTGTGCTAACTCGTACCAAGTCCTACTCCCCCATCTCCCCTGTGCTAACTCGCACCAAGTCCTACTCACCCATCTCCCCTGTGCTAACTCGTACCAAGTCCGACTCCCCCATCTCCCCTGTGCTAACTCGCACCAAGTCCTACTCACCCATCTCCCCTGTGCTAACTCGTACCAAGTCCTACTCCCCCATCTCCCCTGTGCTAACTCGTACCAAGTCCTACTCACCCATCTCCCCTGTGCTAACTCGTACCAAGTCCTACTCACCCATCTCCCCTGTGCTAACTCGTACCAAGTCCTACTCACCCATCTCCCCTGTGCTTGCTGACCTACACTGACTCCCAGTTAAGCAACGCCTCGATTTTAAAATTCTCATCCTTGTTTTCAAATCTCTCCATGGCCTCGCCCCATCTCATCTCTGTAATCTCCTCCAGCCCTATAATCCTCCTAGACCTCTGCGCTCCACTGGACTTTTGAACATCCCCGATTTTAAATGCTCCACCATTGGCAGTCGTGCCTTCAGCTGCCTAGGGTCCTAAGCTCTGGAATTCGCTTCCGGAATCTCTCCGCCTCTCTACTTCTTTTTCCTCCTTTAAGATTCTCCTTTAAACCTACCTCTTCGACCAAGCTTTTGGTTATCTGCCCTAACATCTCCTTATATGGCTCGGTGGTAAATTTTGTTTTTTTTTGGATAACACTCCTGGTGAAGCGCCTTGGAGCGTTTTATTACATTTAAAGTATAAGTTGTTATCTTTTTTTCTCTACAGATGTTGACTGGCCTGTTGTGTATATCCAGAACTTAGAGTTTTTCCTTCATATGATTACAATAGTGTGACCTACCTGGTCCAATGCCAAAGCTTAAGATGGATGCAAAGATGCAAATCATGCTCATGTATGGCATCCAGCTGATCTTGTCCTAGGTCAAGACAGATAGTATCAGTAAGACATGCATTACATTCCATCTGCCATGTTCTTGCCCACTTACTTACTGTCTATATCCCTTTGCAGCCTCTGTGTCCTCCTCACAGCTTACTTTCCTACCTAGCTTTGTATCTTCAGCAAACTTGATACATTACACTTGGTCCCCTCATACATTACTGGAAAGATGGGAATGGATTTGGGAGGCGACAACACGTTCAAAAGACTTTGGAGAGGTGCAAGGGATGAGTTACCAAGACCAGACAGTGGTAGGAACTGGTACAAAACTGCAACAAAGTGAGGGTAAGTTACTGAGACCCTGATGGCACTGAACTAGTACCAGTGCAGTTCATCCAGTGTGATCACTAAAACAGACCATGACTGTCTCAGATGATATTTATTTGCCTCCTCAAATAGGGAGAGGACCTTTCAGTGTAAAGTCATTCCTGCACACGTTGATTTGCTCTCTCGCCTATTCGGTGAAATACTCAGGTTTATTACTGGTCAACAGCCTGGTGGAAAAGGGCCACGTTGGGTTTCCTAGCCAGGAGAGAGCTTCCCTGCCGGTGAATGTAGCCATTTAAAAAGATTGGACACTGGTCATCACTACATCAATCTGCAAATCAACCCAGAATTGAGATGTGCCAAATGTGGTGCTGGACACCAGGGGCTTTATGCGGAGGCTGGATCAACGATGCCTTTACATATTTGTTTTGACGTCATTCTTGCAATTTACCAACTGAAAATCTCTTGTAATGGGAACCCAAGATATTTGAGAATTTTGACACCAACTCCATTTCACAAGATTCTTCCCATTATGTTCACTTTAATGAAAACACAATCCACAATCGAGAAGAATTTGCAATGAGCCCATCCTAAACAACACCTAAATATAAATTGTCCTGGAAGTGTGAATCACATTCTGAAAATGCACTCATTCCAACCTGACTCCTTTCTTTTAACAGTGAGAAAGAGGCTGCAACTCACCTGGAGAGTCAATGAGATGGTGAACAATATTCCACAAACAACCATCAAACTGTAACCTCCCGTAAGCAGCACTTTGCGGCCAATCCGCTCAACAAACAGGTTCTAATGGAGGAAAATCACTGTTAGAACATGTCGATTAATCACATCTCCTTCTACACCCTATCCCAGTGAAAGCAATAAACATTCCCGGGTCTGCTGTGGCACACTGCAAATCTGTCTGAAACTCCTACACTGTCCAGACAATAGCAGAGCACAGAGCTCGGCATAAACCCAACCTCATGCTACAGCTCAGCCCTGATTCTGAAGCTTAGTGAGATCTGCAATTTGGTCTGGTCTTGTGGCTGCCTCTGCGGTCTGCACCATGGACTAGATTATTCATCTTCTGACGAAAGGTCATCGAAAGAATCATTAACTGTTTTTCTCCACAGATCCTGCCTGACCTGCTGAGTGTTTCCAGCATTTTCTGTTTTTATTTCAGATTTCCAGCATCCGCAGTATTGTGCTTTTTGTATTAGAGTATTCAATTGGCTTTGAACAGGTTGAAAATCTAGGCCATAATAATCATTCAACATTAAGTTTTAATCTGGTCCAGTCCATAATCTATTCACACGCCTGCTCAGTACATTATAGCAGTACAGTATCCCATTCATAGCCTGGACCAGTGCAGTATCCCATTCACAGCCTGGACCAGTGCAGTAACCCATTCACAGCCTGGACCAGTGCAGTAACCCATTCACAGCCTGGACCAGTGCAGTAACCCATTCACAGCCTGGACCAGTGCAGTATCCCATTCACAGCCTGGACCAGTGCAGTAACCCATTCACAGCCTGGACCAGTGCAGTATCCCATTCACAGCCTGGACCAGTGCAGTATCCCATTCACAGCCTGGACTAGTGCAGTAACCCATTCACAGTCTGGACCAGTGCAGTATCCCATTCACAGCCTGGACCAGTGCAGTATCCCATTCACAGCCTGGACCAGTGCAGTATCCCATTCACAGCCTGGACCAGTGCAGTATCCCATTCACAGTCTGGACCAGTGCAGTATCCCATTCACAGCCTGGACCAGTGCAGTATCCCATTCACAGCCTGGACCAGTGCAGTATCCCATTCACAGCCTGGACCAGTGCAGTAACCCATTCACAGCCTGGACCAGTGCAGTAACCCATTCACAGCCTGGACCAGTGCAGTAACCCATTCACAGCCTGGACCAGTGCAGTATCCCATTCACAGCCTGGACTAGTGCAGTAACCCATTCACAGCCTGGACCAGTGCAGTATCCCATTCACAGCCTGGACCAGTGCAGTAACCCATTCACAGCCTGGACCAGTGCAGTATCCCATTCACAGCCTGGACCAGTGCAGTATCCCATTCATAGCCTGGCCTAGCCTGGACCAGTGCAGTAACCCATTCACAGCCTGGCCTAGCCTGGACCAGTGCAGTAACCCATTCAATCCATTCACAGCCTGGACCAGTGCAGTAACCCATTCAATCCATTCACAGTCTGGACCAGTGCAGTATCCCATTCACAGACTGGACCAATGCAGTAACCCATTCACAGCCTGGACCAGTGCAGTAATCCATTCAATCCATTCACAGTCTGGACCAGTGCAGTAACCCATTCACAGCCTGGACCAGTGCAGTAACCCATTCACAGCCTGGACCAGTGCAGTAATCCATTCAATCCATTCACAGCCTGGACCAGTGCAGTAACCCATTCAATCCATTCACAGTCTGGACCAGTGCAGTATCCCATTCACAGCCTGGACCAGTGCAGTAACCCATTCAATCTATTCACAGCCTGGCCTAGCCTGGCACAGTATAGTAATCCATTCACAGTCTGTTACAGTTCACTAATCCATTCACAGACTATTCCAGTACTAGCATACAAGATCACTAGATAATTAAAAATGAGGAAGGTCTTTCAACCCACCTTGATTCATATATCCAGACATGTCTCCCCCACCCACCCAACCAATGTAAAATCCAATTGTTTCTTCAATGATTCCAGGGTTTTTGGCTCCATTACAGACTGAAAAGCCCCAGTATCTCCAGTGTTTCCTCACAACTCAGACCCCTGACACTGGCGATCAGCCTCGTGCATCTTCTCTGCTATATAAATGCAAGCTGTTGTTGTTGCACTGCCTCCAGTGTTTGAATATCTTTCATCTCCTGGTGGCCAGAACTGGATGCAAAATTCAAGGTGTGGTGTGATCAGAGCACCGTACAGTTTGATTCATACCCTCTCATGTTATCTCTTACTGTTTTGGCTGTGTAGTTAAAAATCCTACTGACTTAGTGGATTGCTGCTCTGCATTGGTTGGACATGTTTAGCACAATGTCTACTACTCTTAGGTCTCTTTCAGTTTCATCCTTAAATATTTCAACACCGTTCATGGAGGGCATGATGTCTATTTTTACTGACTCCAAGATGCATTGTACTGAAGTGAGAGAGCTTTCACCAGTCACAACGCAGTTTCCATAATAACAGGTAAAATAAATGAGCCATTTGTAATAAAATAACTTGTAACAATGAAGAGCTTGCTATACAGCAGGGAAATTACAGGGGGATTTTTGTTGATTTATGTTATTTGATTATCCTATGTATAACATTTCAGTCTGTGTATTATCCAGTGCATGACACCCTCTAGCCTATGTGTTACCTAGTGTTCAACACAATCACACCGTTGTATTATCCTGTAACACACTCCAGTCTGCTCATTATCTTGCACATACCATATTCTATCCTGCGCATTATCCTGTATGCAACACACCAACCAATGTATTATCTTGGACACAATGCATTTCACCAAATACATTATTGTGTAAATACTTCTCACCACCCTGTACATTATGCGTGTGTAGTACTCTTCAGCTTGTGTATTATCCGGTGTATAACCTTTGCATTATACTTTTGAATCTACAAAGAGGAGGGGTCTTTGAGAACTGTTAAATTGGTCCATTGACCAAGCACTAGCCAAAATGCAAAATGGGGAGATGATTCTACTCTGGTGCCATTGTGCTCCCTGTAATTTATGTGGGAAACAAAAGGGATTTGGAATAAAATAAATAATAAGAAGCAAATAAACTAATAAATGAATCACAAGAGAAATTGTTTCACGGTGAAACAAAGGAGAATTAAAACAGTACGTACACTTGTTAATGAAGTGATGAACTCACAGCACCCAGTTCCAATAGCGGCATACTGGATCTTTTCATTGGGAATTCCTGCAGCACGAAACACATACACAGCGTAGAAATATGCCTGATGGGGAAAGAAAGGCATTAAACTCCGAGTCCAACAACATACACAGGGTCTGTTAATACACTGGGCATGCAATAAGTTTTTATAATACATATAAACACAGGATCTGCTTTTCCCAGTATAATATAATACAATACTGCTGTTCCCCGTGTTATACAGTGTGTTATATAATATACACACGGTCTGCTGTTCCCCGTGATGTTCAGTGTGTTATATAATATACACACGGTCTGCTGTTCCCGGTGATATGCAGTGTGTTATATAATATACACACGGTCTGCTGTTCCCGGTGATGTTCAGTGTGTTATATAATATACACACGGTCTGCTGTTCCCGGTGATGTTCAGTGTGTTATATAATATACACACGGTCTGCTGTTCCCCGTGATATACAGTGTGTTATATAATATACACACGGTCTGCTGTTCCCCGTGATATACAGTGTGTTATATAATATACACACGGTCTGCTGTTCCCGGTGATGTTCAGTGTGTTATATAATATACACACGGTCTGCTGTTCCCGGTGATGTTCATTGTGTTATATAATATACACACGGTCTGCTGTTCCCGGTGATATGCAGTGTGTTATATAATATACACACGGTCTGCTGTTCCCGGTGATGTTCAGTGTGTTATATAATATACACACGGTCTGCTGTTCCCGGTGATGTTCAGTGTGTTATATAATATACACACGGTCTGCTGTTCCCCGTGATATACAGCGTGTTATATAATATACACACGGTCTGCTGTTCCCGGTGATGTTCAGTGTGCTGTTATATTATACACGCTCAGCTGATTTCCTGTCGTCTTGCTCCAGGTACTCTGAGTTTTGAAGCAGGTTTGTAATGTTTAGCTGCCAAACTGGCCTGTCCCCTTAAGGCCATTCTGCAGATACTCCCAGGCTGGAATTTTCTCTCGATCGGCAGCTGTTTGGTTCTATGCCTCGCCATACCAACCACCTCTCCAGATAATTTCAATGTCAAAAACAGCAGCAGCAAAGAGCTTGTTTTTTATCTGTAGACTTTATTTTAAGATTGTTCAGATGTGACTTTGGGTCTTACAGATAGTGTAATATGTGAAGTGTGAGGTCTGGAATGTTACATCATTTTGTTTTATACAAGATAGATGGATACAGGAGGGCTCCAATTTCCTGTGACACATGGGGTTAGATATTATGATCAGGCATTAACTGGGCAGTGTGTTAGAATTATCTGCCTGACCATTAGTACACTGATCCCACCTAATTTTGCAGAGACAGCTTCATAGAATTTACAGCACAGGAACAGGCCATTCAGCCCAATAGGTCACCACACAAGCCTCCTCCCACCTTACTTCATCTAACCCTATCAATATATCGTTCTATTCCTTTCTCTCTCATGTACTTATCTAGCTTCCCCTTAAATGCATTTATGCTATTTACCTCAACTACCCTACATGGTAGCCTGGGGCAGGGGGGGGGGGGGGGGGGGGGGGGAGGCGGGGTAGAAATCATTTAAAGGACTGCTTGCAAAAAGTGATGGGCAAATTTAAGGGGATGCAGCCATGTAAGTGGCCACTTCTGGGGAAGAAAATTTGATGAAAACGATGGCCACTATTACAAAGGCTGTTAATATTTTAGAACATAAGAAATAGGAGCAGGAGTAGGCCAATTGGCCCCTCGAGCCTACTCCGCCATTCAATAAGATCATGGCTGATCTGATCCTAACCGCCAATCTACTATCACAGAACCATCTCCTGAACCTAACAGAATTGGACACACGAAATAGGAGCAGGATCAGGCTACACGGCCCCTGGGACTGCTACGCTACCCACAGGGCCATGACCGATCCAAACCTAGACTCATGTCCAAATTCCTGCCCGCTCCCCGTAACCCTTAATTCCCTTTACTTCTAGGAAACTGTCTATTTCTGTTTTAAATTTATGTAATGATGTAGCTTCTACAGCTTTTTGGGGCAGCATATTCCATGGACCTACCACCCTCTGAGTGAAGTAGTTCCTTCTCATCTCAGTTTTGAAAGAGCAGCCCCTTATTCTAAGACTATGCCCCCTAGTTCTAGTTTCACCCATCATCGGGAACATCCTCCCCGCATCCACCCGATCCAACCCCTTCACAATCTTATATGTTTTAATAAGATCGCCTCTCATTCTTCTGAACTCCAATGAGTAGAGTCCCAATCTACCCAACCTCTCCTCATATGTCCATCCCCTCATCCCCGGGATTAACCGAGTGAACCTTCTTTGTACTGACTCGAGAGCAAGTATGTCTTTTCTTAAGTATGAACACCAAAACTGTATGCAGTATTCCAGGTGCGGTCTCATCAATACCTTGTACAACTGAAGCAATACCTCTCTATTTTTATATTCTATCCCCTTAGCAATGAAAGCCAACATTCCATTGGCCTTCTTAATCACTTGCTGCACCTGCATACTAACCTTTTGAGTTTCGTGCACCAGGACCCCCAGATCCCTTTGTACTTCAGTACTTTCCAGTTTCTTGCCATTTAGATAATAACTTGCTCTACTATTTTTCCTGCCAAAGTGCATAACCTCACACTTTCCAGTATTGTATTCCATCTGCCAAATCTCTGCCCACTTACTTAGCCTGTCTATGTCCCCTTGCAGATTTTTTATGTCCTCCTCACTCACTACTTTCCCTCCCATCTTAGTATTATCTGCAAACTTTGATATGTTACACTCGGTCCCCTCCTCCAAATCGTTAATATAGATTGTAAAGAGTTAGGGACCCAGCACTGACCCCTGCGGAACACCACTAGTTACTGATTGCCAGTCTGAGAATGAACCATTTATCCCAACTCTCTGCCTTCTGTTAGATAGCCAATCCTCTATCCATGCCAGAATATTACCCCCAATCCCGTGATTTTTTATCTTAAGCAATAATCTTTTGTGTGGCACCTTGTCAAATGCCTTTTGGAAGTCTAAATACACCACATCCACTGGTTCCCCTTTATCCACCCTGTGTGTTACTTCCTCAAAGAACTCCAGCAAATTTGTCAAACATGACTTCCCCTTCATAAAACCATGCATACTTTGTCCTATTAAATTATGATTATCCAAATGTCCCGTTACTGTCTCCTTAATAATGGACTCCAAAATTTTACCCACCACAGATGTTAGGCGAACCGGTCTATAGTTTCCAGCCTTCTGTCTACTGCCCTTTTTAAATAAGGGTGTTACATTAGCAGTTTTCCAGTCTGCCGGGATCTTTGCTGAGTCCAGGGAGTTTTGGAAAATTATTACCAATGCATCCACAATCCCTACCGCCACTTCCCTCAAGACCCTAGGATGGAAGCCATCAGGTCCAGGTGATTTATCCGCCTTGAGTCCCATTATTTTACCGAGTACCACTTCCTTAGTGATTTTGATCGTGTTTAGCTCCTCCCCCCCTATAGCCCCCTGTTTGTCCAGTGTTGGGATATTCTTAGTGTCCTCTACTGTAAAGACTGATACAAAATATTCATTCAGTGTATTTGCCATCTCCATATTTCCCACCATTAATTTCCCGGTCTCATCCTCTAAGGGACCAACATTTACTTTAGCCACCCTTTTTCTTTTTATATAACTATAAAAACTCTTACTATCTGTTGTTATATTTTTTGCTAATTTACTTTCATAATCTATCTTCCCTTTCTTAATCAATCTTTTTGTTATTTTTTACTGTCTTTTAAAGTTTTCCCAATCCTCTATCCTCCCACTAGATTTGGCTACCTTATAAGCCCTTGTTTTTAGTCGAATACTATCCTTAATTTCTTTACTTAGCCACGGATGACTGTCTTTTCTTTTACACCCTTTTCTTCTCAGTGGAATATATTTTTTTTGGAAGTTGTAAAATAACTCCTTAAATGTACACCACTGATCATGTATCGTCTTACCCTTTAATCTATTTTCCCAATCCACTCTACTCAATTCCGCTCGCATACCTTCATAGTCTCCTTTATTCAAGCTTAGCACACTTGTTTGAGATCCAACCTTCTCACCCTCTAATTGAATATGGAATTCAACCATGTTATGGTCACTCATTCCAAGGGGATCCTTTACTAGGACATTTTTAATTAATCCTGTCTCGTTACACAGGACCAGATCTAAGGTTGCTTGCCCCCTGGTCGGTTCAGTTACATACTGCTCAAGAAACCCATCCCTAATACACTCAATGAACTCATCCTCAAGGCAGCCCTGCCCAATTTGATTTGTCCAATTAATATGATAGTTAAAATCCCCCATAATTATAGATGTTCCCTTATTACAAGCCTCAACTATTTCCTGATTGATACTCCGTCCAACAGAGTTTCAACTATTCGGAGGCCTATAGACTACGCCCACTAGTGTTTTTTTCCCCTTATTATTCCTTATCTCCACCCAAACTGTTTCATTATCCTGATCTTTTGACCCAATATCATTTCTCTGTATTACAGTGATTCCTTCCTTTATTAACATAGCCACCCCACCTCCCCTTCCTTCCTGCCTGTCCTTCCTGATCGTTAAATAACCTGGTATGTTTAATTCCCAGGCATTGTCACCCTGCAGCCATGTTTCTGTAATGGCCACAAGATCATACCCATATGTAGTTATTTGTGCCATTAACTCGTCTATTTTGTTACGAATGCTACGTGCATTCAGATAGAGAACTTTCAAATATGTTTTGTGACACTTAGTTCCTGCTTTTGCCCTTTTTATTACTTTACCTTTTACACCATACCTTCTGCCCCTTCCTGACACACTCTGGTTTTTAATTTCCCCACTGCTACCTAAGTCTATGACCTTCTCTGTTGTCATTTTTATTATTTGCTCTCTAGGAACCTCCCCCCCACTAGTTAGTTTAAAGCCCTCTCTACAGCCCTAGTTATATGATCCGCCAGGACTCTAGTCCCAGCACTGGCCAAGTGAAGCCCGTCCAAACGGAACAGCTCCCTCCTGCCCCAGTACTGGTGCCAGTGTCCCAGGAAGCAAAACCCATTTCTCCCACACCAGTCTTTGAGCCACTCATTTAACTCTCTAATTTTATTTGTCCTAGCCAAATTCGCTCGTGGCTCAGGTAATAATCCAGAGATTATTACCCTTGAGGTTCTGTTTTTTAATTTGACCCCTAGCTGCTCATACTCCTTTAACAGAACCTGCTTCCTTGTCCTATCTACGTCGTTTGTACCAACATGGACCACGACAACTGGATCCACCCCCTCCCACTGCAAGTTTCTTTCCAGCCCAGAGGAGATGTCCTTAACCCTGGGACCAGGCAGGCAACACAGCCTACGGGACTCTCGCTCTCGGCTGCAGAGAACTCTATCTATCCCCCTAATAATACTATCCCCTACCACTACAACATTTCTATTTTAATGTCTATTTCAGCAAGTGACAGAGCAGAGTGACAGTCCAACTTCCTGTTTGATGGCTGGTGAAGTTGAGGTAATGCAAATCGAGATGGTAGCGAGAAGGGTGCCCCTGCAGGTTACCATCCACATAGGACAGCTTTAAATATACTCCTGTAAACAACACACCCATTTTATGTGGGCTGACTGGATGCTATAGCTACATGGATTCTAGGAATTTGCGTGGACGTCGAAACAACATCAATGGGCCAAAATTTTAATATAATTAACTGCAAACTGTCAGACACTTCTCGTGGCCATAAGAAATCCGACCAGAAAGTTGCATGGGACGCTAAGTGGGGCTAACCGAACGGGAAATCTACCCAGTTTGTTGCATAATATACATAGGGGATGTTATTCCCATGAGATGCATGGGACTCGATATTCACCCGGTGAGGCCAATGGCACTCGCTGTTATTCATGCGAAAATGGTAGAGCAACTTCAGGTGCGAGGTTAAATGCCAATATCCAAATGTTGCTGTCCATGTTACGCTGCGCCGCCATTAGCTTCGCAAAAACGTCATCTCGCTGTCTGTCTCGCCATTGAAATGCATTGAATGGCGTGAAGTTGCTGTATTTGCGTGGTAGATATGAACTAAACTCGCCACAGAAAGTGAAGTCTTTCCATTACACGCAAATGTACTCTTAACGACGTGATAATTGTTAATTACTGGCAATAAACCTCTCTGGCACTTAAAATTAACTATTACAACCGTGGAGTCTCATTCCTTCAGGTATTAATTGCTGTTGGAAATTTTCTAAATGTCAGATTTTAATTTTTACTTTTCCTTTCTGACTCTCTTCTCTTAATCCAATCTTTCTTTCCCTCTCTTTACTTCCCTTTCTGTACCTGATTTGACACTGAATTCACTCACTCTAATTTACACTTCCTTCTCAGTCCTTCCTCTGTATATTTCTCAATCCTTCAATCTGATTGGTTAAGGAGATATAGAGTTGTTTGCCCTGTTCACTCAGGTCCCGTTTCCTTCACTGCGATATTATTAGCTCGCACTTTCAGCAACTTGCCATGCAAAAAATTTAAAAACCTAAACATGCACGAGCACACAGCTGCACAGTACACATCTCGAAAGGGTGCTGAAGGGGCGAACCATCAAATAATCTTAAAAAAAACACAGGTCCCCGTGCCCTCTCTGCCTCTTGTCCTGCTGCTTTGTACGGGTCCATCCTCCTCTCTCCCCATTCCCCTCCACACGCCAGGAATGTGCCTGGTGTACAATGGTCAACCAGCAGCTCTACTGGGGGCTGGCAGCAGATGGTGCAGCCCTGGCATTCCCACCACATCGTGAGACACGCGCATAGAACACCAGTGAGTTATGTAAATGACCTGGTCATGCAATATTGAACAAGGTCAGCCTGTTTGTGTAGGAGGCCACTACGTGTACAAGTGAAGCACCAGGTTGCTGGCCCCATGATATATATATATATATATATATACACACACACACAGGGTCTCCGATCCTTTGTGGTGTGCTCTTTCCCCATAGCCCTGCAAATTTCTCCTTTTCATGTATATATCCAATTCCCTTTTGAAAGTTACTCTTGAATCTGCTTCCTTTCAGGCAGTGCATTCCAAATTGCAACAACGTACTGTGTAAAAAAAAAAAGTTCTCCTCATTTCCCCCCTGAATTTTTTGCTAATTATCTTAAATCTGCATCCTCTGGTTACCGACACTCCTTCCAGTGGAAACAGTTTCTCCCTATCTACTCCATCAAAACCCCTCACAATTTTGAGCACCTCTATTAAATCTTCCCTTAACATTCTCTGCTCGAAGGAGAACAATCGCAGCTTCTCCAGTCTCTCCACATAACTGAAGTCCCTCATCCCTGGTACCATTCTCATAAATCTCCTCTGCACCCTCTCTAAGGCCTTAACATCCTTCCTAAAGTGTGGTGCTTAGAATTGGTCACAATACTGTAGCTGAGGTCGGACCGGTGATTTATAACTGTTTACCATAATTTCCTTGCTTTTGTACTCTATGGGCTGGATTTTGATACTGGGGCGGGTTGGGGTCGTGTCATCCGTATTTCGTGTTATCCACCCGACTGCAATTGGATGTGGGAGATTGATGCAATTTTCACCTAATTGGGCAATTGAGTTCCAGCATGTGGGAACCCATGAACCAATTAGTGGTTTCAGTCTGAAAGTCGCCTCTGATGATGTCATCATTGCTGCTGCATTGCAGGTCAGAGACTGCCTGGCCTTTGCTGTGAGAGGACCTGGATGCAAAATGAGCAGCAGCTGAGAGAGAGAGAGAGAGAGAGAGAGAGAATGCCTGCCAGCCACTCACTGATACTCAACGCAGCCACTGATATTCAGCTATCCACATGTGCTCCCGCCAGGTTTCACAATCGTGGTTCAGAACAGGCGTGCTTCACGTAGAACAAGGGTTAAAATCACAAAGGCCTTTCAAAATGGCATTATAGAGCCAATTTAGTGCTTGTTAAGGGCCTTAACAGCCTATCCCGCCTCTTAAAGGCGGGACCAGCAGACACGATTTCATCAAAATTGCGTGGAGGCGGGATGGAGGCTGACTTGTGCCCGCCCGCCACTTTTCACAATTTTAACCCCCCACACGCCTCCAAACCCGCCTCCATGGGTCAATGAAAATCCAGCCCTATGCCTGCAATTGTAAGGTACACATGCATTGTTCTCTATCTATATATGCTTTGTCGAGTCTGTATTTCTTTACTTCACCTGAGGAAGGGGCGATCGATAGCTCCGAAAGCTTGTGATTTCAAATAAAACTGTTGGACTATAACCTGGTGTTGTGCGACCTCTCTATTTATAAAGCCAAGGATCCATTATGCTTCTTTAACATCCTTATCAATTTGTCCTGCCACCTTCAAAGATTTGTGTATTTGAACACCCAGGTCTCTCTGTTCCTGCATCCCCTTTAAAATTGTACCATTTAATTTATATTGTCTCTCCTCATTCTTCCTTCCAAAATGCATCATAAAATGCAATCACAAGGGCGAAGCCCTGCACAGTCCTTCTTCAACCAGCACAGGATTGGAAAAATGAAGGCTTGGTTATTGGTGCCTTCCACAACACATTCTAATGAAGGTTTACACTGGCTTTTCACATTTCTAGGTGGGAAGCTTCCAGTGGATCTCAGCCCTACTTACGGAGTCGTTCCCACATAACTGCATGGCACTGCCCAGCACGAAGGTGACGATCAGCTGCCATCGGACGGCGCGGTCTCGTAACAGGTCACACAGTCCCTTTGCGCTTTGACCTTCGAGCGCAGTTTGCTCCTCCAACATTTCATCCATTTCCGTGGTGAGGTCGACCTCCCCACGTAATCTCTTCAATGCTGCGGAAACGGAAAGGGCGATGCTATTGGCAACCAGAAGGCCAAGCAGAAACATGCACGGTCTGACAGATTCACCAACAGCTGCCCTCTGCATATCTCTCACATAATGAAAACTTCTAGTGCTCCACTTGCCCTTCTGTTATACATTACTACTGAATTTTCTGTTTTATCTCCTGATTCCTCCACCCCCACCCCATTTTTTCCCATTGATAATGCACTAGATGTTTGGATGGGCTATCCCCCCACAATGCTGACAGGCTACAGCACCACCCAAGGTTTGATATCGGGCCGAAGCTGAGTCAGAGGGTTTCAGCAGAGGAGTAGTAGTGTTCTACAATTGGTCTCGGTGCATCTAGGCTAAGGGGAGTAAATAAGACAGCCAGTGTTCCTGCTCCTGATTACTATTAGGAACATAGAAACACTAGTAGGCCATTCAGCCCCTTGAACCTGTTCCGCCATTCAATTAAATCATGGCTGATCTGTATCTTAACTCAATTTACGTGCCTTGGTTCCGTAACCTTCAATACTCTTACCTAACAAAAATCTATCAATCTCAGTTTTGAAATATTCAATTGACCTAGCCCCAACAGCTTTTTTTAGGGGGAGAGTTTTCCAGATTTCCACTACCCTTTGTGTAAAGAAGTGCTTCCTGGCATCACCCCTTAATGGCCTAGCTCTAATCTTGTTATGTCCCCTTGTCTCCCTACCATAGGAAATAGTTTCTCCCCATCTATCCTATCAAATCCTTTAGTACCGGGACCAATATCCTCGTGGGGGGGCGGTGTTTGCTAGTGCTGTTGGGGAGGGTTTAAACTAGCTTGGCAGGGGGATGGGAACCTGAGAGTAGATTCAGAAGGGAGAGAAGCAAAGCGGGAAATGGAAGGCAGAAAATTAGTAAGTGAGTTTGGAAGGCAGAGGAAACAAAGGCTAGAAAATAGACAATGAGGGAGTTTGGCAGTGCTAAATGGTATATACTTCAACGCAAGGAGTCTAGGGAATAAAGCAGATGAGCTGAGGGCACAGATAGACACCTGGGAGTATGATATTATAGCTATTACTGAGACATGGCTGAAAGAAGGGCAGGAATGGCAGCTCAAAATTCCTGGTTACAGGATTTTCAGACGAGACAGAGAGGGGGTTAAAAAAGGATGGGGGGGGGTCGCAATATTGATTAAAGAAACAATTACAGCTGTGAGGAGGGATGATATCTCAACAGGATCATCCAATGAGGCCATATGGGTTGAACTGAAAAACAAAAAAAGGGGCAATCACACTGCTGGGAATGCACTATAGACCCCCAAACGGTCAGAGGGAGATAGAAGAGCAAATATGTAGGCAAATTTCTGAGACCTGCAAAAATAGGACAGTAATAGTAGGGGATTTCAACTTTCCGAATATTAACTGGGATAAAAATTAGTGTGAAAGGTAAAGAGGGGGCAGAATTCTTAAAATGCATCTAGGAGAATTGTTTTAGCCAGTACGGAGCAAGCCCAACAAGAGAGGGGGCAGTTCTGGACCTAGTTTTAGGGAATGAAGCTGGGCAGGTGGAAAGGGTATCAGTGGGAGAGCATATTGGTGGTAGTGATCATAAATCAGTTAGATTTAGGGTAGTTATGGAAAAGGACAAGGATAGACCAGGAATAAAAGTTCTCAATTGAGGAAAAGCTAATTTTACTAAGCTGAGATGTGATTTAGCCAAAGTGGACTGCAGACAGAAACTTTAAGTGAAATCAATGTCAGAGCAGTGGGAGGCATTCAAGGAGGAGATAGTGAGGGTTCAGAGCAAGTATGTTCCCTTAAAGAAAAAGGGTGGGACTAACAAATCTAGAGCTCCCTGGATGTCAAGGGGCATACAGTACAGGGTAGGATAAAGAAAAAAAGGGAAGCTTATGACAGATACCGAGGGCTCAATACTGCAGAAACCCGAGAGGAGTATAGAAAGTGCAGGGGTGAAATTAAAAAGGAAATTAGGAAAGCAAAGAGAGGGCATGAGAAAATATTGGCAAGTAAAATCAAGGAAAACCCAAAGATGTTTTATAAATACATTAAGAGTAAGAGGATAACTAAAGTAAGAGTAGGGCCTATTAGGGACCATAAAGGTAACCTGTGTGGAGGCAGAAGACATGGGTATGGTTCTTAATGAATACTTTGCGTCTGTTTTCACAAAAGAGAGGGACGATGCAGACATTGCAATCAGGGAGGAGGAGTGTGAAATATTAGATTAAATAAACATAGTGAAAGAGGAAGCATTAAGGGGTTTACCATCTTTGAAAGTGGATAAATCCCTAGGCCCAGATGAAATATATCCCAGACTGTTAAGAGAAGTAAGAGAGGAAATAGCAGAGGCTCTGACCATCATTTTCCAATCCTCTCTGGCTACAGGTGCGGTGCCGGAGGACTGCTAACGTGGTACCGTTGTTTAAAAAGGGAGAAAGGGATAGACCGAGTAATTACAGGACAGTCAGCCTAACCTCGGTGGTGGGAAAATTATTGGAAAAAATTCTGAGGGACAGGATAAATCTTCATTTAGAAAGACACGGATTAATCAGGGACAGTCAGCATGGATTTGTTAAGGGAAGGTCGTGTCTGACTAACTTGATTGAATTTTTTGAGAAGGTAACAAGGAGGGTCGATGAGGGTAGTGCATTTGATGTAGTCTATATGGATTTCAGCAAGGCTTTTAATAAGGTCCCGCATGGCAGACTGGTCATGAAAGTAAAAGCCCATGGGATCCAAGGCAAAGTGGCAAGTTGGATCCAAAATTGGTTCAGAGGCAGGAAACAAAGGGTAATGGTCGAAGGGTGTTTTTATGACTGGAAGGCTGTTTCCAGTGGGGTTCCACAGGGCTCAGTACTGGGTCCTTGCTTTTTGTGGTATATATCAATGATTTGGACTTGAATGTAGGAAGTATGATTAAGAAGTTTGCAGATGATACAAAAATTGGCCATGTGGTTGATAATGAAGAAGAAAGCTGTAGACTACAGGAACATATCAATGGACTGGTCTGGTGGGCAGAACAGTGGCAAATGGAATTCAATCCGGAGAAATGTGAGGTAATGCATTTGGGGAGGGCTAACAAGGCAAGGGAATACACAATAAATGGTAGGACACTGAGAAGTGCAGAGGATCAAAGGGACCTTGGAGTGCATGTCCACAGATCCCTGAAGGTAGAAGGACAGGTAGATAAGGCTGTTAAGAAGGCATACGGGATACTTGCCTTTATTAGCTGAGGCATAGAATATAAGAGCAGGGAGGTTATGCTGGATTGTATAAAACACAGTTAGGCCGTAGCTAGAATACTGCGTGCAGTTCTGGTCACCACATTACAGGAAAGATGTGATTGGACTAGAGGGGGTGCAGAGGAGATTTACGAGGATGTTGCCTGGGCTGGAGAATTGTAGCTATGAGGAAAGATTGGATAGGCTGGGGTTGTTTTCTTTGGAACAGAGAAGGCTAAGGGGGGACCTAATTGATGTGTATAAAATTATGAGGGGCCTAGATCGAGTGGATAGGAAGGACCTATTTCCCTTAGCAGAAGGTTCAATAACCAGGGGACATAGATTTAAAGTAATTGGTAGAAGGATTAGAGGGGATTTGAGGAGAAATTTCTTCACCCAGAGGGTGGTGGGGGGTCTGGAACTCACTGCCTGAAAGGGTGGTAGAGGCAGAAACCCTCATCATATTTAAAAAGTACTTGGATATGCACTTGAAGTGCCGTAACCTACAGGACTACGGACCAAGAGCTGGAAAGTGGGATTCGGGTGGACAGCCCTTTGTCGCCGGCACGGGCAAGATGGGACGAAGGGCCTCCTTCTGTGCTGTAAATTTCTACGATTCTGTGATAAACACCTCAAATAGATCACCCCATAACCTTCTATACTCAAGGGAATACAAGTCTAATCTATGCAACATGTCCTCATAATTTAACCCTTCTAGTCCTGGTAGGATTCTGGCAAATCTGCATTGGAACCCCTCCAAGGCCAATATATCCTTTCTGAGGTGCGGTGCCAGAACTGAACACAGTACTCCAGATGGGGTCTAACCAGAGCTTTAGACAATTCAGCACTATTCAGCGACCACTGTGGGGAAATATGCATCTGAATGTCAGGTGAGGACATGAGAGGACACAGCAGTAACAGCCCTTGTAGTAGAATAGCCTGCTACTCTCACTGGCGAGGTGGGTCCATGAAGAATGACACTTGAGTGGGGCATCAGCGAGCTGTAGGACTCGTTGGACCCATACGCCAGCAAAGAACGCTTTCAGTAGTGGAGCAAAGAAAATGGAAATAGTTTAGTGTTTTATTATAGTGCAAGGCCTGCCTCTGTAACCACTGGGGGAATTTCTGTTCCCGCTTTCTCCAAGATCCCCGAGCCAATGGGCAAAAATATTTATTCTCTCCTCTCTGAACCACTTACCTTTCATGCACAATTTCTTGTTCTCCTTGTCAATCAGCAGGTACCTGGGACTCTCTGGGCACCACGGCAGAGTGACGAGCTGGATCAGAGCCGGCACTGCACAGGACGACAGCAGTAGAGGCCACAATGCTTCACTGCCCAAAATCTCTCTGCAATTAATATTATAAAATGGCTTCACTTCCTTATGAATACACCTTGCACTACTAACACAGTCAACCAACACAGTCACACTATGCACAATGGATCAGCGCTGAGCAGCAAATACTGTCCAGTCCCCATCACTTACACCGTCCATGCTCAACACAGGCAGCCGCCTATAATCAGGCAAATGGCGCTAACTATTTACCATTTCCATAGAAGTCAATTAGAAAAGGCGCCACTTATATCGTATGGGGGGGGGGGAGGGGGGGGGGGCGGTGGTGGCGACCATTTCAGACAGTTCAAAAAGTACTGACCTTGTACTTTCCAATTTACTCTCTGCTGATTTCAGGCAAAGTCGGGTCTTCAAGCAGTTTTAATCAGATGTTCACACCTTGTTGAAGTGCGATTACTTTAGTGATGAGTTTCTGAATACAGCTGCTAACATTTAGAGGCAGTTGCTAAGTGAAGACTTCCTGCTTTTTAAAAAAAAGTAACTGTGCATTGCAGGCAAATCGCGGTAATACTAACACGCCCGCTATAACTGATAGAGACTCTATCGGCATTTTTTTGAAATTCAGTCGCAGCCACCAGCTCAGTACCTGGGGATTCGGCACAAAGACAGGTTGCAGGTGGGGCCTGGGGAGATCCTTGGTGGGACCCGAAGGGTCGGGAGCAGGCATGCCGCGATGGGCAGATCGACATTCGACACAAGAGGCAAGAGGCCCCCAAATTGGCAGAATGGCAACGGGCCGTAGAGACGGCATCAATAGGGCAAGAGGCTACTGCAGCGGCGACAGGAACATGGGAAGGGAGATGGTGGGAAGAATGGGAGAGGGCCACAACGGAAACTGGGAGTGGCAAGGCTGACTATTATCACATGATCAACTCAGCCAATCACAAAATAAATTTAACTCAATAGCGAAATCTCACTGCACCACTTAGCGTAGCAGGTCTGAATCAAGGTGCAATCACAGCTCAGTATATAAAGTAAATGGGCAAACTGAACTGTCCCGAAAATCGTGCAACAGGAAAATTGTGATATAGAAAATATTACGAGAATCAAGTGTTACAGTATGCAACATTTTTAAAATCAGGTAGACAGACAGGCAATTGTCATCTACACTTCGACAGCTGCTGACACCATAAAACCTTATCCAAAACTGAAATAACTGCACTTCATTACACAGAGAAGAACACATTAAAAAAATCAGGGTGCGAGTTGCAGGCTGTAATATAGCAGGGAATAATGGATATCATAAGAACATAAGAAATAGGAGCAGGAGTAGGCCATTCGGCCCCTCGAGCCTGCGCCGCCATTCAATAAGATCATGGTTGATCTGATTTTGGCCTCAACTCCACTTTCCCGCCCGCTCCCCATAACTCTCAACTCCCCTGTAACTCAAAAATCTGTCTATCTCCGCCTTGAATATATTCAATGACTCCGCCTCCACAGCTCTCTGGGGTAGAGAATTCCAAAGATTCACGACCCTCTGAGAGAAGAAATTCCTCCTCATCTCCGTTTTAAATGGGCGACCCCTTATCCTGAAACTATGCCCCCTAGTTCTAGATTCCCCCACGAGGGGAAACATCCTCCTGAAATGAGTTGCAGTTTGTATGGAGAATATAATGTAAACAAGGTCCTGATGGTTGCAATATAGAATGATAGGTACCTGGGAGTGAATTAGAGACTGGAATCTCATCGAAGTTCAAATAGCTTAGAGAGAGTATAATAGATACCCAGGAATGAACTACAGGCTGATCGGCGGTTTGGACAGCGCATATATAAAATAATGAACGTCTGGGTGAAACTGTCGCTCTGGACGAAGCTGCCGCTCTGGGCGAAGCTGTCGCTCTGTATCAGTTCGCAATCAGAAGTAGACGTGTTGCAGGGATGGAAAGCCAGAGGGTCTTTCCGTGACTTCATGTCCAGAGATAACTCAGGTTCCTTTAGCCTGTACCTGGGATTATTTCAATAACAAAGTGCTACTTTGGCTGACACTTATCTAACAACAACTACCTGCATTTATATAGTGTCTTTAACGTAATAAAACATCCCAAGGCGCTACACAGGAACGCTACCAAACAAAATTTGGCACTGAGCTACGTAAGGAGATATTAGGATAGGTGACCAAAAGCTTGGTCAAAGAGGTAGGTTTTAAGTAGCGCCTTAAAGGAGGAGAGGTAGCGAGGCAGCGAGGTTTAGGCAGGGAATTCCAGAGCTCAGGGCCTTGGCAGCTGAAGGTAATAATTACAGCTCCCACTGCTTAGTCCTCGGGTATAATTTTCCTTTATCACTGCATTGTGAACACTGCATCTTTATTCAGCATTTTGCCACAAACACATACAGACATTGGCCCGAAAATTAGACCTAATACGCGAGAGTACGCACTGTGTACTCTCGCGTATTAGGTCTCCAATTGCCGGTTTCCTGCATGCACTGCGCATGCGCGGGAAACCGGCACTTCGTGAATTCAAAAGGGGGCGGTTCCTAAGTGAACCGCATGCGCGCTACAGGCTGTGCACACGCAGTGCACTTAGTTATTTTGTCAGCTTTGAACGCGCAGGTAAGTGGTGAACATTTTACACATAAAAAAAGCAGGCGTAGGACCCCCTTTTTACAAGGTACAGGAAACTTTTGTTTATCCGGCACCCAAATATCCGGAATTCTCGCTTAACCGGCAAAAATCATCCTCCGAAAACTCCTCTCAAATAACCGGCAATGTTGCCGAGTCGCAGTCGAGTCTCCGCGAACGCCGAGTACTCCGAAAACTCCTCTCAAATAACCGGCAATGTTGCCGATCCCGAGTCCGAGTCCGAGTCCGCGAACGCCGATTTAGTCAGTAGGGGTAGTTTTCAAAAGTGCCACTACTCGGCCTCCTGGCGCTGTCGGAAGTATACTGCACATTTCTTGATTTATTTATTTTTCTTTGTTAAAAATAGCCTCGGTAGATATAACTCTCCGTTATCCGGTACTTTCGATAAACCGGCACCACGCCGGTCCCGTCGGTGCCGGTTAATAAAGAGTTTCCTGTAAGTAGTTAATTAAGTGTTATTTTAAATTTTTTTCAACAGGTTTATCTTTTTTAGAGACTTTAAAGAAAGGTAAGTTTATTTTTATAACTTTTAAAAAGATTTTAAATTTTTTCAAAAATTTAATTTTTTGTTTAAAGTGGTTAATTTATTTAACTATACTTATTTTATTAATGTGATGGCTTTTTTTTTTAATTTAATTGAGGTTTAGCTGTTCTTTTGGGGGGTATAGTATTCATAGCTTTGACAGGTCTTCCTGTCAAAACTATGAATGAAAGATGGTGTGCTGCCATTGGCTCTAACTGAATCACGTGATCCCAGAGCTCGCACGAACTAATTGCGTCTCTGGGTCACGCAATCACTGCACAGCTGCATGTGGGACTGGCCTTGAAACTAAAGTTCGTGTGGGCCCGGAGGAAAAAGGTAGGCGCGGAGTGAGATATCGCGGGGAAGCCTTACCCCCGCGCGAACACTCACTGTTTAATTTCTGGGCCATTAAAACAATAATCTCTCGTATCTGAAGACTCAATTTTGCACAAATATCATAAATGAGGAAGAGATTGGACTTGCCTCAGTCCGATGGTCTGTCCCACCACTAATCCAGCAGCAGTGAACGGAGCAGCTGACAGGGTCACCATGCCTCGGATCTCCTTTGGTGCACTCTCACCGAGATACATGGGGTTAACGTTCATTCCCACACCTCAGAGCAAAAGGAAAAAAGGAAGTTGCATGAACCACGGTTACAGATCTGGACATTCTTGTCCATTTTTGATCCTAGTTCTCACCAAATAGTTACAACATTGCACTGATTCATTCAGTCTATAAACCTGTTCCACCCTGCAGCGGTTTACTGCTTGCGTATTGTGTTAAGTAACTGCACCTATTCTTTTTTGCCCCTTCTTCCCTGGTTTTCCCCCAGCTCTCCTGAAGCTACTGACTTGCGTGAGAGAGTACAGTTCTACGCGTTGCTTATTCTTCACGTGTGAGCCTGGACAGCGAGTGTCGACAGGCTATTTAACTGTGGGGAGGAGGAGGGGATCACAGCCTCACCCAATTCTGTTCTCAGCTGATGTCCAGACAAGTGCCATTTTCCAGCAGGGTCAGAGGGCAGTGATCAGGAGTGCAAACCCCAACTGATTTTGCCCCCCTCCTATCCCGAGGCCAACTGCCCTAGCTGACTAAAACCCAAAACCTGGCACGTGCCAGACCAAATTCAAACATTTGAATACGCTGGCTGAAAATATATTGCATGTGATAGTTTTGTTGCTTCCAGCTTTGAAAAGACATGACCATCAAAGCAGTACACGCTCCCACACCTGACCAGCAGAGGGCAATGTCTCACTGCTGCTGAGAGGACTGGAACAGCCATTATATGAAGATTTTCTCAATCAAGCTTGAGTACAGAACTTTCAATCAGCCGGAGCAATATTTCCAAACAGTCTGATCAAATAAAAAAAATGATGCTTGGTTAAGTGACCCCAAAACTTCAATACTGAACTTAAGATTTAAATGACTTCCGAATTAACAATGCCCTTGGAGCAACTTCGATCCCCATCTCATTCCCAGCACATCGACGCCAGTGTGGTTCCGCTGCATGACACGGTGTGAATGCAATCTTAAATGTGTTCGAAAAAAGATACCTGAATTTATTCCAGAAAAGAATCTCCCGATTAAAATCATCTCAAAGGATTTGGCTGTTCTGCTCAGCCCCATTAACAAAGCACCCACGAGTACAAAAACGTTGCTTAGCAACAGCGAATTTCTCCTGAGGAAGAAAAGTAATGAAAGTCAGTCAGTACAATGTGATGGAAGCGCCTCCATGTCATGGCAATCGCAACGGCAGCAAGTTCCACGCAGAGCAAGTTAGCTTCACATCAGAATTTTCACGTTCCATTCAATGGAATTGAACTCTTCAGAAGGGCATTTGGGTCCAACCCTGATGGCCTTGTGGCAAATGCATTACCAGTGTGGTATTGAGGAAGATTTCAGGGTCAATCTGCCGTCTGTGCTGACCTAGTGAATGCACACTGGCCTCGGAGTCAGAAGGTTGTAGATTCAAGTCCCACTCCAGAGACTTGAGCACATAATCCATGCTGACACTCCACTGCAGTACTGAGGGAGTGCTGCACTGTCGGAGGTGCCGTCTTTCGGATGAGACATTAAACCGAGCTCTTGTATGCCCTCTCAGGTGGACATAAAATATCCCGTGGCATTATTCGAAGAGGAGCAGGGAGTTCTCTCCGATATCCTGGCCAATATTCAACAATAAACTTTGTTTGCGGTAAATCTCACTGTTTGCAGTAAGTCCCGCCAGCTGTGACCCGTCCCGTCCCGTCTCCAACTCATTGGCTGACACAGTATCAATAGACACTCCGAATATTGATCCCTCAATCAGCACATTAAAAACTAATTATCTGGTTATCACATTGTTGTTTGTTGGATCTTCCTGTGTGCAAATTGGCTGCCGTGTTTCCTACAACAGTGACTACACTTCAAAAGTACGTCATTGGCTGTAAAGCACTTTGGGGTGTCCTGAGGTTGTGAAAGGTGCTACATAATGCAAGTCTTTCTTTTTTGACATGGCCCCTGGGCTAGGGAGATGAAAAGAATCAGCCCGTGTTCCCAATACTGATCGTTAACCAATGACTCCCGCTGGAAAGCATGCATGTCTGTGACGCTCTCTACAATCAAACTGCTTGCTGATAGTGTCTAGGCTCAAAGTGAAGAATGGTCACTTAGGCAGGATAGCAAAGGGTAGCTAGTGCCCATGGAATCGCACCTTTTGATGTTGTACTCGACTGGGACATACAGGTTTCTCCATTTAAAATGTGGGGATTAGAAGGAGGTTATTCCCATGGATCAGCTCTGGGATGTCAGTAACAGGTTAATGGAGAACTCATGATCATTGCAAAGGAGAAGGACAAGGGTAAGGAGGCTCACCTGCCCCCAGATACCTTCAGCTGACCCTTATGCAGGACAAGGGGAAGAAGAAAGAGGAATATTGTCATCCTGCTTTCCAAGGACAGTACGATCTACTCACCCCCCTTTGTCCAAGTAGTATTCTTGGACAACAGCGGGCTGTGGGAGAGCAAGAGGGCAAAGGAGAAGAAACAACAACTAAATGAAAACACACAGAGAAAAACCTGGAGAGAAGGAGGAAAAGAATAATAGTTTTTCTCAATTGACAAACTGGAATCTCTCTGAACCTTAACTGACTGTGAGTAAAGTATTGCCTGGGTATAAGACAGTCACAGCGCTGCAATACCACACAAGGGTTTTACCAACATCAGAGACCAGAGGAGAAAAGGCAAGAATGATTTACACACATTATCTGGGCAGTAAGATTGCAGCTCTGCCTTTGAACCATCACCAAGTAGTTCTGTTTCAAAACAATGTGTAGTTGTAGTCTGATTCACCAGTGTTCAGAACTGCCTTGATCCTTCTGAAATGATATGTAAATACATAGAAGTTACAACACTCACACTTGCCTCCAGATAACTTCTGCAGGACAAGGAGACGGAGAAGAAAGGAGTCATCATCATCCCATCTTTCTAAGGACAGTTCGATCTACTCTCTCTCTCTCGTGTCCAAGTAGCATTCTCAGGAAACAGCTGGCTGTGAGAAAGGATACAGGCCATTCAGCCCAAACTCTATGGGGGCAATTTTAACCCCCAAAAATGGGTGGGGTTGGGTCAAATGGAATGTTCAAATGTAAAAAATCTCAAACCCGAACCCACCCTGCCCTGAACCCGCCCACCTCCGGTTTTAACGGAGGCGGGACAGGGGGCGGGCGACGAACCCACTGAGGATTGGCAAATGGACAGAAAACTAAGGGCGCGATCTTGCCAGCACTGGGAGGCAGGTATGGAGACAGGACTGCCGGGAAAATGGCACAATCTGGGGGGCGGGTGCCTATCTCGCCTCCAACCCGCCTCCGTGCCATCTTGCCAGGAGGCGGGTAGCCGACCCACGCCGGGTCCCGTCTCCTTGGAGGCGGGAAGGGGATTACAGCCACTTAACTGCCTGTTAACTGCCCGTTAAAATAATTCACGCACAGGCATCTTCCACCCTTTAAAATGAAGTTCGGGACCTGGAACATCAGGACCCTCATGGACAACCCCAACAGTGACAGACCGGAACGCCGTACTGCTATCGTTGCCCGGGAGCTCAGACATTTCGACATTGACATCGCCGCCCTAAGCGAGACCCGGCGGGCAGGGGAAGGCCAGCTCAAGGAGCAAGGCAGTGGCTACACCTTCTTCTGGAAAGGCAAACCTGAAGAAGAACGCCGCCTTGATGGGGTAGGCTTCGCCATAAAAAAATGAACTAGTTGGGCGTCCAAGAGACTCTCCTAGCGGTATAAATGAGCGCCTCATGACTCTTCAGCTGACCCTAGCCCGGTACTAGTGCGCTATGGTCATCAGTGCGTACGCCCCAACACTGGAAGTCACAGACGAGACCAAAGAGGAATTCTACTTCAGCCTCGAACAATCCCTGTCCCGAGTCCCAACGGGCGACAAGCTAATCCTCCTTGGCGACTTTAATGCCAGAGTTGGAAAGGACACAGACCTCTGGGGAGGTGTGATCAGCAGAGAGGGGGTAGGGAAAGCCAACTCCAACGGTACCCTCCTCCTGTCGAAATGCTTAGAACATGGCCTTGTCATAACCAAAACCTTGTTCCGTCAGAGAGACAAGTACAAGGCTTCATGGCAACACCCTCGCTCCAAGCACTGGCATCTGCTGGACTGCGTCATCGTCCGAGCGAGGGACCGCAAGGACGTCCGCATCACCCGAGCCATGACAGGAGCTGACGACTGCTGGACAGACCACCGCCTAATCCGCTCTGTCATCGCCATCAATATAGCCCCAAAACAGCGGCGGCAACAGAAACAATGCCACAGGAAAATTAACGCTGGAGCACTCAAAGACCCCGCTAAGAAAGTCCTATTCAGCCTGCACCTCACAAACAACCTGACGACTCCCATTGATGCAGAGACACAGAGTGTCCACAGCACCTGGTCTGCATTCAAGGCCTCCATAATCAGCACCTGTGAAGAGACGCTCAGTCACTCGACCAGGAAACACCAAGACTGGTTCGACGAGAATGACCAGGAGATCCAGGAGCTAATAAGCCGCAAACGCAAGGCATTCCTGATCTGGAAACAGCAACACAACTCGAGAGCAAGAAAGCAGCTCTACAGATGCCTGAAGGCCGAGGTTGGACCATGTACAGCAGGCACCTCAAAGCACTGGAGAGGTACCACCAACGTTGCATCCGCAAGGTCCTGCAAATCCATTGACCAACATCCCCAGCATCGAATCTTTGACCACGCTCGATCAGCTCCGATGGACAGGTCACATTGTCCGCATGCCCGATACGAGACTCCCAAAACAAGCGCTCTACTCGGACTCCGGCACGGCAAGAGAGCCCCAGGTGGGCAGAGGAAACGCTTCAAGGACACCCTCAAAGCCTCCTTGAAAAAGTGTAACATCCCCACCGACACCTGGGAATCCCTGGCCCAAGACCGCACAAAGTGGAGGAGAAGCATCCGGGAAGGCGCCGAACACCTCGAGTCTCTTTGCCGGGAGCAAGTGGAAGCCAAGCGCAAGGAGCACACGTCAACCTAAGCACCCCACCCACCCGCCCCTTCAAGCACCGTCTGCCCCACCTGTGACAGAGACTGTAGGTCCCGCATTGGACTCATCAGTCACCTGAGAACTCATTTTTTATGTGGAATCAAGTCATCCTCGGTTCCGAGGGACTGCCTATGAAGTAGAAATGAGGTGGAGATGCCGGTGTTGGACTGGGGTGGACAAATGTGAGAAGTCGCACAACACCAGGTTATAGTCCAACAGCTTTATTTGAAATCGCAAGCTTTCGGAGCGCTGCTCCTTCATCAGGTGAAGTGAAGAGATGCATATAGGCACAGCATATATAGTCAGAGAACACTGCCAGATGATTACAGTTAATCTTTCCAACTGCCCTTTATCACACCTCAGCAGAGAGACAATCACGGCAATCAAAGGTGTGGATGGTGTCCAAACAGGTCAGTCAGGAAAACATTACATCAAAACACAATGTGGCAGATGCTGGGGTCTGTATGGAAAACAAAAAACTTTTTTTGCTGGAAATCACAGCAGGTCCGGCCGCATCTGTGTAGAGAGAACAAGCAAACGACGACTCGAGTCTGGGTGACTCTATGTCAGGTGGGGTTACATGTAGCGTGACATGAACCCAAGATCCCGGTTGAGGCCGTCCTCATGGGTGCGGAACTTGGCTATCAGTTTCTGCTCGACGATTTTGCGTTGTCGTGTGTCTCGAAGGCCGCCTTGAAGAACGCTTACCCGAAGATCGGAGGCTGAATGTCCTTGACTGCTGAAGTGTTCCCCGACTGGGAGGGAATACTCCTGCCTGGCGATTGTTGCGCGGTGTCCGCGAATCCCAAGATGTCAGCAGCGAACCCAATGAGACAATCAATGATCCGGAACAGCAGACAGAGGGACCCGCAGTGCAGCAACCGAAGAAGAAAGAGTCAAATTGGACCCCTCCGGAGGGTCGCTGCCAAAAGCTTGACATGTATGCTCAAGCTGTCAGGAGATGCATCAACGCCAGATTCATCAGATTCAACGCCATCCACGCTCTCAAGACCAACCGCAACATTGTCATCAAACCAGCGGACAAAGGAGGAGCCATCGTCATACAGAACAGAATGGACTATTGCAAAGAAGCATACCGACAACTGGACAACCAGGAACACTACAGACAGTTACCCGCAGATCCGACCAAAGAACACACCCGCCAACTCAATAGACTGATCCAGACCTTCGATCCAGACCTTCAAAGCATCCTACGCGCTCTCATCCCACGTACTCCCCGCGTGGGAGACTTCGACTGCCTCCCAAAGATACACAAAGCCAACACACCCGGACGTCCTATCGTATCAGGCAACGGAACCCTGTGTGAGAACCTCTCTGGATACGTCGAGGGCATCCTGAAACCCATCGTACAGGGAACCCCCAGCTTCTGTCGTGACACTACAGACTTCTTACAGAAACTCAGCACCCACGGACCAGTTGAACCAGGAACACTCCTCGCCACGGTGGACGTATCGGCACTCTACACCAGTATCCCCCACGATGACGGCATCGCTGCGACAGCCTCAGTACTCAACACCAACAACAGCCAATCTCCAGACGCCATCCTACAACTCATCCGCTTCATCCTTGACCACAATGTCTTCACCTTCGACAACCAGTTTTTTACCCAAACACACGGAACAGCCATGGGGACCAAATTCGCTCCCCAATACACCAACATCTTCATGCACAAGTTCGAGCAAGACTTCTTCGCTGCACAGGACCTCCAACCAACGCTATACACCAGATACATCGAAGACATTTTCTTCCTATGGACCCACGGCGAAGAATCACTGAAAAGACTACACGATAACATCAACAAGTTCCATCCCACCATCAAACTCACCATGGACTACTCCTCAGAATCGGTTTCATTCTTGGACACACGAATCTCCATCAAAGACGGACACCTCAGCACTTCACTCTACCACAAGCCCACGGACAACCTCACGATGCTCCACTTCTCCAGCTTCCAGCCTAACCACGTTAAAGAAGCCATCCCCTATGGACAAGCCCTGCGAATACACAGGATCTGCTCAGACGAGGAGGAACGCGATGGATACCTACAGACGCTGAAAGACGCCTTCGTAAGAACGGGATATGACGCTCGACTCGTCAATCGACAGTTCCAACGGGCCACAGCGAAAAATCGCATAGACCTCCTCAGAAGACAAACACGGGACACAACCAACAGAGTACCCTACGTCGTCCAGTACTTCCCCGGAGCGGAGAAACTACATCATGTTCTTCGCAGCCTTCAACATGTCATCGATGACGACGAACACCTCGCTAAGGCCATCCCCACGCCCCCACTACTCGCCTTCAAACAGCCACCTAACCTCAAACAGACCATCGTTCGCAGCAAATTACCCAGCTTTCAGGAGAACAGCGACCACGACACCACACAACCCTGCCACGGCAACCTCTGCAAGACATGCCAGATCATCAACACAGATACCATCATCACACGTGAGGACACCACCCACCAGGTACATGGTACATACTCATGTGACTCGGCCAACGTTGTCTACCTCATACGTTGCAGGAAACGATGCATGGTACATCGGCGAGACCATGCAGACACTGAGACAACGTATGAACGGACACCGCGCAACAATCGCCAGGCAGGAGTGTTCCCTCCCAGTCAGGGAACACTTCAGCAGTCAAGGACATTCAGCCTCCGATCTTCGGTTAAGCGTTCTCCAAGGCGGCCTTCGAGACACACGACAACGCAAAATCGTCGAGCAGAAACTGATAGCCAAGTTCCGCACCCATGAGGACGGCCTCAACCGGGATCTTGGGTTCATGTCACGCTACATGTAACCCCACCTGACGTAGAGTCATCCAGACTCGAGTCGTCGTTGGCTTGTTCTCTCGATGAGGCCGGACCTGATGTGATTTCCAGCAAAAAAAGTTTTTTGTTTTCCATACAGACCCCAGCATCTGCCACATTGTCTTTGATGTAATGTTTTCCTGACTGACCTGTTTGGACACCATCCACACCTTTGATTGCCGTGATTATCTCTCTGCCAAGGTGTGATAAAGGGCAGTTGGAAAGATTAACTGTAATCGTCTGGCAGTGTTCTCTGACTATATATGCTGTGCCTATATGCATCTCTTCACTTCACCTGATGAAGGAGCAGCGCTCCGAAAGCTTGTGATTTCAAATAAAGCTGTTGGACTATAACCTGGTGTTGTGCGACTTCTCACATAAGAAGTAAGAAGAACAGGTAGTTAACAGGCAGATAAGAGGATTATCCCCATTTTACCCACACATGTGCGGGCTTCCCGAAGGCTGCGAACCCCGCCAGGGTCACCGAGGTTAGCAGTGGGTCTGCAGGGGTCGGAGGGGTGCAAAAGTGCGCTGTGAAGGTAAGTGATGGGTACAAGTGTGGAGAGGTGAGTATGTGAGGTAAGTGGAAAGTGTTAGAAAAAATTTACTTACCTTTGTTTCTTCCTGCAGGCTTCAAGAGTTGGGGATGCGGAGAGTCTAGCACCTCTGCGGCAGAGATGACAGATGGCTGCTGCATTCTCCAATGCAACAACCATCTAATTTCTGCTAAAGAAAGTGGTTTGATGAGGTCTTGAATTCAAGAACTCATCAAACTACAGAGAATGTCAGTGTTTGGCAGCTTCACAGAGCTGTCAAACGATGACAATTCATCTGTCAAAAATTTTTGACAGATGAATTGTCATACACTGACGTTCTCTGTAACCGGCTTTCCCTTAATTGGCCTGCTAAGCCGGCTGGGCGGGCTTACCAAGGTCAATCAAGGGAAAATAGCGTGGGTTGGCCAGAAATTGATGGAGGCGGGACTAAAACCCGACAAGTGGGAGTCCCGCCTCCAAAAGCTCCCCATTGGCAAAATCCAGCCCAGAGAGTAGGAATAAACAGGTAACTTTTGGGTTGGCAGCTGTAACTAGTGGGGTACTGCTTGAGCCTCAGCTATTTACAATGTATATCAATGACTTGGATGAGGGGACCGAGTGTAATGTTTGCTGACGATACAAAGTTAAGTGGGAAAGTAAGCTGTGAGGAGGATGCAAAGAATATAGACAGGTTAAGTGAGTGGGCAAGAACGTGGCAGATGGAATATAATGTGGAGAAATGTGAAGTAATCCAGTTTGGTAGGAAAAATAGAAAAGCAGAATTTTTTTTTAAAAGGTGAGAGACTGGGAAATGTTGGTATTCAGAGGGACCTGGGTGTCCATGTACACAAATCCCCAAAAGTTAACATGCAGGTACATCAAGCAATTACGAAAGCAAATGGTACGTTATACTCCAATCACTTTGCAATAAAGGCTAAGACTAAAGAAGTCTTACTGCAATTATATAGGACTTTGGTGAAACCACACCTGGAGTACTGAGTACAGCTTTGGTCTCCTTACCTAAGGAAGGATATACATGCCTTAAAGGGAATGCAATGCAGGTTCACCAGATTGATTCCTGGGATAAGGGGATTGTCCTTTGAGGACAGATTGAGTAGACTAGGCCTATATCGTAACAAAATTGATGAGTTAACGGCACAAATAACTATCTATGGGTATGATCTTGTGGCCATTACAGAAACATGGCTGCAGGGTGACAACGTCTGGGAATTAAATATGCCAGGGTATTTAACAATCAGGAAGGACAGGCAGGAAGGGGAGGGGGGGTGGCTATGTTAATAAAGGAAGGAATCACTGTAATACAGAGAAATTATATTGGGTCAAAAGATCAGGATAATGAAACAGTTTGGGTAGAGATTAGGAATAATAAGGGGAAAAAAACACTGGTGGGCGTAGTATATAGGCCTCCTAATAGTTGCAACTCTGTTGGAAGAAGTATTAATCAGGAAATAGTTGGGGCATGTAATAAGGGAACAGCTATAATTATGGGGGATTTTAACTATCATATTAACTGGACAAATCAAATTGGGCAGGGCAGCCTTGAGGAAGAGTTTATTGAGTGTATTAGGGATGGATTTCTTGAGCAGTATGTAACTGATCCTACAAGGGGGCAAGCAACCTTGGATCTGGTACTGTGTAATGAGTCTGGATTAATTAATAATGTCCTAGTTAAGGATCCCCTTGGAATGAGTGACCTTAACATGGTTGAATTCCATATCCAATTAGAGAGTGAGAAGGTTGGTTCTCAAACAAGCATACTGAGCTTGAATAAAGGAGACTATGATGGCATGAGAGCAGAATTGATTAAAGTGGACTGGGAAAATAGATTAAAGGGTAAGACGGTACATGAGCAGTGGTGTTCATTCAAGGAGTTATTTTACAACTTTCAAAATAAATATATTCCACTGAGGAAAAAAGGGTGTAAAAGAAATGACAGCCATCCATGGCTAAGTAAAGAAATTAAAGAAAGTATCCAACTAAAAACAAGGACATATAAGGTAGCCAAAGTTAGTGGGAGGATAGAAGATTGGGAAGTCTTCAAAAGACAACAAAAAGTAACTAAAGGAGTGATTAGGAAAGGGAAAATAGACTATGAAAATAAATTAGCAAAAAATATAAAAACAGATAGCAAGAGTTTCTATAGTTATATACAAAGAAAAAGGGTGGTTAAGGCAAATGTAGGTCCCTTAGAGGATGAGACCGGGAAATTAATGGTGGGAAACATGGAGATGGCAAAAATGCTGAACAAATATTTTGTTTCAGTCTTTACGGTAGAGGACACTAAGAATATCCCAACACTGGACAAACAGGGGGCTCTAGTGGGGGAGGAGCTAAATACGATTAAAATTACTAAGGAATTGGTACTCAGTAAAATAAAGGGACTCAAGGCGGATAAATCCCCTGGACCTGATGGCTTACATCCTAGGGTCTTGAGGGAAGTGGCAGTAGGAATTGTGGATGCTTTGGTAATAATTTTCCAAAACTCCCTGAACTCAGCAAAGGTCCTGGCAGATTGGAAAACTGCTAATATAACACCCTTATTTAAAAAGGGTTGTAGGCAGAAGGCTGGAAATTATAGACCAGTTAGCCTAACATCTGTGGTGGGTAAAATTTTGGAGTCTATTATTAAGCAGACAGTAACGGAACATTTAGATAAACATAATTTAATAGGACAAAGTCAGCATGGCTTTATGAAGGGGAAGTCATGTCTGACAAATTTGCTTGAGTTCTTTGAGGACATAACGTACAGGGTGGATAAAGGGGAACCAGTGGATGTAGTGTATTTAGACTTCCAGAAGGCATTCGACAAGGTGCCACATAAAAGATTATTACTCAAGATAAAAAATCACTGGATTGGGGGTAATATTCTGGCATGGGTGGAGGATTGGTTATCTAACAGGAAGCAGAGAGTTGGGATAAATGGTTCATTCTCGGACTGGCAACCAGTAGCCAGTGGTGTTCCGCAGGGGTCGGTGCTGGGTCCCCAACTCTTTACAATCTATATTAACGATTTGGAAGAGGGGACCGAGTGTAACGTATCAAAGTTTGCAGATGATACAAAGATGGGAGGGAAAGTAGAGAGTGAGGAGGACATAAAAAACCTACAAGGGGATATAGACAGGCTGGGTGAGTGGGCAGAGATTTGGCAGATGCAATACAATATTGGAAAATGTGAGGTTATGCACTTTGGCAGGAAAAATCAGAGAGCAAGTTATTATCTTAATGGCGAGAAACTGGAAAGTACTGCAGTACAAAGGGATCTGGGGGTCTTGGTGCAAGAAAATCAAAAAGTTAGTATGCAGGTGCAGCAGGTGATCAAGAAAGCCAATGGAATGTTGGCTTTTATTGCTAGGGGGATAGAATATAAAAACAGGGAGGTATTGCTGCAGTTGTATAGGGTATTGGTGAGACCGCACCTGGAGTACTGCATACAGTTTTGGTGTCCATACTTAAGAAAAGACATACTTGCTCTCGAGGCAGTACAAAGAAGGTTCACTCGGTTAATTCCGGGGATGAGGGGGTGGACATACGAGGAGAAAGAGGTTGAGTAGATTGGGACTCTACTCATTGGAGTTCAGAAGAATGAGAGGCGATCTTATTGAAACATATAAGATTGTGAAGGGACTTGATCGGGTGGACGCGGTGAGGATGTTCCCAATGATGGGTGAAACTAGAACTCGGGGACATAATCTTAGAATAAGGGGCTCCTCTTTCAAAACTGAGATGAGGAGAAACTTTTTCACTCAGAGGGTAGTGGATCTGTGGAATTTGCTACCCCAGGAAGCTGTGGAAGCTACTTCATTAAATAAATTTAAAACAGAAATAGACCGTTTCCTAGAAGTAAAGGGAATCAGGGGTTATGGGGAGCGGGCTGGAAATTGGACATGAGTTTGAGTTCGGATCGGTCAAGGCCCTATGGGTGGCGGAGCGGGCCCAGGGGCCGAGTGGCCTGGTCCTGCTCCTGCTTCTTGTGTTCTTTAGAGCTGAGGTTGGATCAGATCAGCCATGATCTCATTGAATGGCGGAGCAGGCTCAAGGGGCCGATTGGTCTACTCCTGCTCCTATTTCTTATGTTCTTATGTTCTTATATTCCCTAGAGTTAAGAAGAATGAGAGGTGATCTCATTGAAACATATAAAATTCTTAAGGAGCTTGACAGGGTAGATGCAGGGATGCAGGGAGTATGTTTCCTCTGGCTGGGAAGTCTAGAACCAGGGGTCACAGTCTCAGAATAAGGGGTCGGCCATTTAGGACTGAGATGAGGAGAAATTTCTTCACTCAGAGGGTGGTGAATCTTAGGAATTCTCTACACCAGAGGGCTGTGAATGCTCAGTCGTTGAGTATATTCAAGACAGAGATCGATAGATTTTTGAATATTAAGGGAATCAAGGGATATGGGGATAGTGCGGGAAGGTGGAGTTGAGGTAGAAGATCAGCCATGATCTTATTGAATGGCGGAGTAGGCTTGTGGGCCAGGACAAGCAGGAGTGCTTGCCCCCGGACCCCCAAGCGAACCTGTTTCCCACTCCACACGATCGAACACCCGTGATCATCGACCCCCCCACCCACCGCGATCGGCACCCCTCCCGTGATCATCGAACCCTCCCCCAACACCCACCAACCCCCATCTCGGTCCCAATCTCACTCCAACCTCCCACAATCACCCCCCCGCCCATCTCAACCCGAGCAGCGGGAAATCTACCTGCTAACCTGCTGCATCTCTTCTGGCGCGTTCCCCGCCCGAAAGAGAACCAAGTCTGTCAATCAGGCCGTTTTCCGGGCGGGGAACCTGTTGAAACAAAAAACACGTACTCTGAAATTAAAACTCCACGGCATTCGGGGAAACCCGGACTTCCGAGTTTCCCGACCAGAACTCCTCCCCCCACCCCCGCTTGGCAATCCCGCCCCGGTAAATATCGGGGCCTATGTGTCAGCATTTACCCTCCACACAAGCAAATAGTTCTAATCACATTGATCCACTCTCTCCCTACATCTTTTAATCCCATTTTCTTTCATCCACATACCCAATCTAATCCTTAATGTTAACATAGTTTGAGTCTCAACCACTGACCCTGGGGGTGAATTCCACAGCATGAGAACTCTCTGTAAAGAAATTGCTCCTATGCCTGCTCTATATCTCTTGCATTTAATCTTCTCATTTTTAACCCCTCAACTGTCTGTACTTGTAAGCTCACAAGACACTGTTTGAGACTTCCCAAACTCATTTCACTCAGAAACCTTGCAAGAGCAGTGAGAACCTTTCATCCCATTTGCATCAACTGGATTTAATTGGAGAGAGTCAGGAAGAAACTCAGACCAGTGTTGTCACTGGGCTTATTAACATATTGGTAACAAAACATGAGGAAAAATAATGCTGAACTTTTAATAAAAACAGAATATGCTGCAAACACTCATTAAGTAAGGCAAGCCTCCATGGAGAGAACAACCAGGGTAAGGTTTCAAACTTGCACCCTTCTTCCAAACTGGAAGATGTTAAAGATGAACAGCACTTGAAAAGGAACGGAACAAGTGGAAGGAGGAGGGAATAAAGAGACACACACAGGAAAAGAAATAGAATGACCTGCAAGGTGCTTAAATGGAAAGCAGGAGATCGTTAAACGGCAGAAGTGATATAAACATGAGACAATAGGAAGCATTATGAGAGCAATCAAATAAAACACATATACAAGACACAGAGAACGTGTGAATAGCTTAAAGAGGTGGAAGGTAGGCGGGTTAAAGGGAAGCAGGAGAAACTAGCAAGCTCAGTAGCCCAGGAGCCTGGTAGAAGAAATAAACAGGTTGACACCAAGGGTGCAGACCACCATGATGTTCCGATGGGGGCGTCTCCACCCCAAGAACCAACCTGTTCCTTGTCTCCATCCCCAGAAATGCTGGCAAACTAATCCTACATTGCTAGCACAACCTGCTGGAGAAAAAGATGGGGGATATAATTAAGGTCGTGTATGAAGTGGTTAAAGCCAATGTTAAGGCCAGGGAAGTGCGCAGTGCCTAGTAGAAAGATAAAGTGCCGCTCCTCGAGCTTGCCTTGAAATTCATTGAAAGAGTGAAGAAGGCCAAAGGCAGAGAGGTCAGAGTGGGACTGGGATAGAGGAGAGATAGGCAGCTCAGGGTCACAATTGCGGACAGGGCGGAGGTGTTCAGCAAAGCGGTCACCTAACCTGCATTTGGTCTCCCCTGCGTAGAGGAGACCGCACCGCGAATGAAGATTTACAGGCTCTTGGGCCACTGGAGATTGCTCCACTTTGCCAGTTTTTCATATTTCCCTGCAACCTGCCTATCCCTCAAGCCTTTAGCTATTCACACACTCTCTATGTCCCTTAATTATTTGATTGCTCACATTATGCCTCCTATTGGCTCATGCTTATATCACTTCTGCCATTTAACTATTCCACTTAAGCACTTCACAAATCTCCATTTCTTTTCCTGTGTGTGTTTATGTTTTTTCTCCTCCCCTTTCTCCTCCTTCTGCTCCGCTGTTAATCTGTAATATCTTCTAGTTCTGACAAAGGGTGCAAGCCTGAACTTGTTTGCTGCCTGACCTGCTGAGTGTTTCATAAGAACACAAGAAATAGGAGCAGAAGCAGGCCATTCGGCCCCTCGAGCCTGCTCTGCCATTTAATGAGATCATGGCTGATCCGATTTTGGCCTCAACTCCACTTTCCTGCCCGCTCCCCATAACCCTTGACTCCCCTGTTGCTCAAAAATCTGTCTATCTCAGCCTTGAATATATTCAATGACTCAGCTTCCACAGCTCTCTGGGGTAAAGAATTCCAAAGATTCACAACCCTCTGAGAGAAGAAATTCCTCCTCATCTCGGTCTTAAATGGGCGACCCCTTATTCCACGAGGGGAAACATCCTCTCAGTATCTACCCTGTCCAACCCCCTCAGAATCTTATGTTTCAATAAGATCACCTCTCATTCTTCTAAACTCCAATGAGTATAGGCCCAACCTGCTCAACCTTTCCTCATACGACAACCCTTCCATCCCAGGAATCAACCTTGTGAACCTTCTCTGAACTGCCTCCAATGCAAGTATATCCCTCCTTAAATAAGGGGACCAAAACTGTACGTAGTACTCTGGATGTGGTCTCACCAGCGCCCTGTACTTTTATACTCTATCCCCCTTGAAATAAAGGCCAACATTCCATTTGCCTTCCTAATTACTTGCTGCACCTGCAAGTTAACTTTTTGTGTTTCATGTACGAGAACAGCCAAATCCCTCTATACCACCGCATTCTGTAGTCTTTCTCCATTTAAATAATGTTTTTCTTTTCTATTCTTCCTACCAAAGTGGATAACTTCACATTTTCCCACATTATACTCCATCTGCCAAATTCTTGCCCACTCACTTAACCTATCTATATCCTTTTGCAGACTCTTTATGTTCTCCTCACAACTTGCTTTCCCACCTATCTTTGTATCGTCCGCAAATTTGGCTACAATACACTCGCTTCCTTCATCCAAGTCGTTAATATAGATTGAAAATAGTTGAGACCCAGCACTGATCCCTGTGGCACCCCACGAGTTACAGATTGCCATCCTGAAAATTACCCATTTATCCCGACTCTCTGTTTTCTGTTAGTTAGCCAATCCTCTATCCAATCTAATATATTACCCCCAACACCATGAGCTCTTATCTTATGCAGTAACCTTTTATGTGGCACCTTGTCGAATGCCTTTTGGAAATCCAAATACACATCTACTGGTTCCCCTTTATCCACCCTCATTACCTCCTCAAAGAACTCGAATAGATTTGTCAAACACGATTTCCCTTTCATAAAACCACGTTGACTCTGTTTGATTGTATTATGATTTTCTAAATGCCCTGCTACTACTTCCTTAATAATGGATTCGAGCATTTTGCCAATGACAGATGTTAGGCTAACCAGCCTATAGTTTCCTGCTTTCTGTCTCCCTCCTTTTCTGAATAAGGGCGTTATATTTGCGGTTTTCCAATCCGCTGGAACTTTTCCAGAGATCAAGGGAATTTTGGAAGATTACAACCAATGTATCCACTATCTCTGTAGCCACTTCTTTTAAGACCCTAGGATGCAGGCCATCAGGTCCAGGGGACTTGTCAGCCTTTAGACCCATAAGTTTGCCTAGTACTTTTTCTCTAGTGATAGTGATTGTTTTAAGTTCCTCCCTTTTGCCCCTTGATTTTCTACTATTACTGGGATGTTTTTAGTGTCCTCTACTGTGAAGACAGATACAAAATATTTGTTCAATGCCTCTGCCATTTCCTTGTTTCCCATTATTATTTCCCCAGGCTCGTCCTCTGAGGGACCAACATTTACTTTAGCTACTCTCTTTCTTTTTATATACTTGTAGAAGCTCTTACTGTCAGTTTTTATATTTCTTGCTAGTTTACTCTCATAAGCTATTTTCTCCCTCTTTATTATTTTCTTAGTCATCCTTTGCTGGTTTCTAAAGTTTTCCCAATCTTCTGCCCTACCACTAATCATTGCAACATTGTATGCCTTTTCTTTCAATTTGATACCATCCTTAACTTCCTTGGTTAGTCATAGTTGGTTCATCCTTCTCTTCGAGTCTTTCTTTCTCACTGAAATATATCTTTGTTGAGAGTCATGAAATATCTCTTTAAATGTCTGCCACTGCTTTTCTACCATCTTACCTTCTAATCTATTTTCCCAGTCCACTTTAGCCAACTCTCTCCTCATACCTTTGTAATTGCCTTTATTTAAGTTTAATACTCTAGTTTCAGACACAAGTTTCTCACCTTCAAACTGAATGTGGAATTCACCATGTTATGATCACTCTTCCCTAGAGGATCCTTTACTGAGATTATTAATTAATCCTGTTTCATTTCAATTTACCAGATCTAAAATAGCCTGTTCCCTGGTCGGTTCCGCAACGTATTGTTCCAAGAAACTGTCCCAAATACACTCTATGAACTTGTCCTCAAGGCTGCTTTTGCCAAATTGATTTGTCCAATCTATATGAAGATTAAAATCGCTCACGATTATTGCAGTACTTTTCTTACAAGCCCCCATTATTTCTTGATTTATACTCTGTCCTATAGCGTAGCTACTGTTAGGGGGCCTATAGACTATTCCCACCAGTGCCTTCTTTCCCTTACTATTTCTTACCTCCACCCAAATTGATTCTACATCTGGAACTTCCGAGCCAAGATCATTTCTCACTATTGTACTGATCTCATCCTTTATTAACAGAGCTACCCCACCTCCTTTTCCTTTCTGTCTATCTTTCTGTAATGTCAAATACCCCTGAATATTCAGTTCCCAGCCTTGGTCACATTGCAACCACGTCTCTGTGATTCAAAACAGATAAAGAGCCTTTAATTTTGTCTTCTCATTTTTCCCTCCTCTGACCTTATTTGCTGGTGCACTCTTATGTTTGTACGCTCTGTCCCTTCCTGTCACACTCTGGTTTTCATTGCCCATATCGCTACCCTGCACTATTGCCCTGTCCTTTCTCTCTAACTTTCTAAATTTCCCCTCGCTTGAACCCTCCCCCCCACTATTTAGTTTAAAGCCCTATCTACAGCCCTAATTATTCGATTCGCCAGGACACTGGTCCCAGCATGGTTCAAGTGAAGGCCGCCCCAACGGAACAGTTCCCTCTTTCCCCAGTACAGTACCCAGTTTCCAGCATTATTTTTTTTTTGTTTCAGATTTCTAGCTCCAGCACTATTTTGCTTTGAATGCATTTAAGCTTTAATGTAATGCCAATACTCTTCCTGTGTGATGATCTGAATTCATCAACTAAACTTCCTCCCACCAACAATGAAAGACCTATAAGCACCAGTATTCCACCCTGGTGTTGTATAACTGAAAGCGCTGTCTGCAGACACAACCCAAGTTTGGAATAACAAAATCTCTGCAGTTAAATTGAGCATAGGATGAAAATTCTGGAGTTCCCGAGTTCTTAGTCCTTTTTCATCGATTGACATTTTGTACCTAACTATCCCCTCCATTGTAAAAGCAACCTCCAAGAAGTTTATTTTCCTCTGCATGTCAAACAATTCTTTTACCCTCAAAACTCCTTAAAAAACCCAACTCCATCCAAGCCTTGAATACAACCCCACATGGGAAAAATCATCTAAAACCTCCTTTCACACTCCTGGACAAAAAGAAAAGAAAAAAGTTTGTCATCCAACAGGTGATCTCTCTCTCTCACCGTATTCCCTCTGAATTTTCTTCTCATACCCTTGGTATCAATTTGACCCTGTACTAGCGCTCTCACTTCTGAGTTGGAAGGTTCACGTCCCACTCACAGCAGAGAAGGGTAGATTTTTCTTGGTTTAACCCCAACATTCCTCCTGAAGTTCGTACCTTCCATACATTATGGCCATGGGTCCAGCAATAAGTGCCCCGACCAATCCTCCAACAGAATAAGTGGCCACGATAATGCTCCAGAGCAGTGTGATGGACCGGCTCTCCAGATGCGTGCCGTAGCGCTCAGTCCAGGTCTCGTTGATAAATGTTTGGATGTACTGTCATTTTGAGGTAAAGAAAAATATGGATTTAGTTTTAATTATATGCCTTTACAAATATGGAGACAACTGACCTTTTCAAGTTGACCATTGCTCTAGACTCACAGTTGTTGGTGCATTGATGATTGTCAGGTTAAGCCCATATTGGAAGGTGCCACCAATACAGGCAGCAAAGATAGTCAGGAGGAGACCTCTGCTCTGCAGCTACAGGGGCACAAAAGGAAATAGAAAGGATTACTTTCCGGTAAGGCTTACTTCAGTCATACACCACCTATATTCAAGGAGATTCACAAACAATACCACACAACATACTGGATGATATTTCCTTCTCCATGTTTAACACTCCCCGGTCCCACACCAAGTTTGGAAATGATCAAAATTGTCAGTACATCTTTCCAGCAACAAAGGGTCATCACTCATACCCAAACCTGATCTCGGAAACCATTTTGTTTTTAAATCAAAATTATCTGCAATAGCAACTAAGCTTGTTTTTAAAGAATTATATATTATTGAATATTCTCAATGGATCGAGGTCCCAAGACCTTGGTACAGTCAAACATCTACGTTAGACATTCGGCTTCTGCGTCTACATAACTCTTACCGCATTCAAATGGAATGTCAGACACAAGAAAGAACTTAAATTTATACAGGGCCCTTCATGTCCACAGGATATCACAAAGCACTTTACAGCCAATGGATTACTTTTGAAGTGTTGTTATTGTTGTCATGTAGGCAAACACAACAGCCGATCTATGCACAGCAAGGTCCCACAACCAGCAAATGACCAGATAAACTGTTTTCAGTGGTGATGGCTAGGCACCGGGACAGCTCCTAGGGATCTTTTATGTCCACCTAAACAGGCGGATGGAACCATATCTCATCCAAAAGACAACGCAGCACTCTCACTACTGCACTGAAATGTCAGCCCAGTTAACAGTGGGTCTCGAACCCAAAACCTTCTGACTCAGAGGCAGCAAAAATTGCAGGAACCCAAATAGCTAATTTACACAAGCACAGATCCCCACAAAGTTAAATATGCTGGACACGATACAATGCAGTACAAGTATGAACATTTCCATTTTCCTTACAGCCTTTCTGAGAGAGAGATTGACAATTTAAAACCAATTTTGCATCCATAGGACAATTCCAGTCAGGAGAGAACAGAATTTCATCCTTTCAGTCTGGCCTGGATTCAAGCCCAAAGTAAAATGACAGTGAACGCACGCACATATACACACACAGGGGGCGATTTTCCCAGCCCCGAGGAGGCGGGACAGTTGGCAAAAACTGAGGGCGGGTTCGGAACCCGCCTCCGTACAATTTTGCCGGAGGCGGTTTTGATGGGTGCGATTCAGTCCTGCCTCCATCAGTCCAGAGAGGTAGTTAAGACCCTTAAATAGTAGTTAAGGGCCTCTATAATCATTATTTTACCACATTTTCAGCATGTTCCACGACCCTCCTAAACCACGCCAGCTAAACCTGGCGGGTTGACAAGTGGGTGGACTCCTCACAGCTGCAGCGCCACCATTAAAATGGAGCTATCATCAGGGAGCAGTTGCAAGTGGCAGAACTTCTGTTCCACAGGTCTTTCAGCACTTTTATCAGGCCTACCGAAGTCGGAGGTGCTGCAGTTTCTATCTCTCAACTGTGGGACCTCCTTGGAAGACCCTCTCCCCGCTTGGACTGAGCGCTCCCCCAACGGAGGTAACTGCCAGCAGCATGGGAGCCATTTATTTCCTTTCACCATGGAGCTCAGATTCGGATGAGGAGCAGCCACGGCAGCAGCAGAACCAGGCAGCTCAGCAGCAAGAGCCCCAACCTCCTGCTCATGCACTTAATGCTGCACAGGGCAGAAGGCGCCAGCGCATGGAAGCACGTCGCCGTAAGAGATAACCCCCTCTCAGGGTTTACAGACAGAGGATGAGCTACCTCAACATGAGTGAGCAGCAGTGCCAAAGGAGGTTGAGACTTTCGCGAGAGGTTGTCAGAGACATCTGCGCAATGCTGCACCAACACCTGGAGCCCAGAGGAGCAGGTGGACACCCCTTACCAGTGGCTGTCAAAGTCACCACCGCACTCAACTTTTTTGCCTCAGGATCCTTCCAGGGATCATCAGCGGCATCTCCCAGTCGGCCGCCAACAGTTGCATCACTCATTTCGCAAAGGCCCACAATTACATCCACTTCTCAAGGAATCAAGCAAGTGTAACTGCGCGTTCAGTTGGCTTTGCAAATATGGCAGGCTTGCCAATGGTGCAGGGCTTCATAGACTGCACACATGTGGCCCTTAGGGCACCCCATCACAACCCAGCTATCTTTGTCAACCGCAAGGGCTTCCACTCCCTCAACGTACAGCTGGTGTATAACCACAAGAAGGAGATTTTGCATGTTTGCGCCAAGTTCTGTGGTAGTTGCCATGACTCTTTCATCCTGCGGAACTCGAGTGTTCTTCCATTCTTCAATCCGCCAAACTAACTTAACGGATGGCTCCTTGGTGACAAGGGCTATCCCCTGAAGTGGCTAATTACGCCAATCAGGAGGCCAGCTAACGAGGCTGAAGAGCGCTACAACGCCAGCCACATTTCGACCAGGTCCATCATCGAGCAAACCATTGGCTTGCTGAAGATGCGATTCCGATGACTTGACAGATCAGGTGGAACCCTGCAGTACTCGGCAGCCAGGGTCTCTAGAATGGTCGTGGTCTGCTGTGCACTGCACAACATGGCACAGCGTTGTGGCTTGCAGCTTCCTGATAAGCAAGTGGCTCAGTTCATAGCCTCCTCAGATGAGGAGGAGCAGGAGGAGAACCGAGCGCCGGCCTATCGAGCAGCAGCAGTGACTGCCCATGATGCAAGGGATGCACTTATCCTGGCCAGATTTGCATAGGTTGCCCATTTTAGCACATGTCCTTGGCTCCATCTTAACACATGATAGACAATGGACATGACTCTCTGGCCTCCTTTCACTCTGGCCACCAAACTGACCATGCAAGTGTCGCGGAGCCTGCAATGTGGAGCTGCCTAAGGCGAAATAACAGATGCCATCACACCAACAGTTTGCCATCAAATCAATTTTATACTTTCAAACAGGGATGGCATTTCGTCAATAAACATAAACAATCACCCAAGTGGCTACCCCTGTGACTAATGGTGCTTTATTATTCTCTTACGCGTGCTCCTACGTAGTGCTCCCCCTGTGGCTTCAGCAGAAGTGGAGGCCCCTTGCTCACTTTCATGCTGCTCCTGCTTCGACATCTTTGGCGGGCGTCCTCTGGGTTTACGAGCCTGTGAAGGCGTGCCAAACGTCTGCTCCTCCTGCGGCAGTGCAGGGGCTGAGACGCCCATCTCAGTTGGGTGCAGACTCTGGTGGGGCTCTGACCGAAGGCTACGCAGTGGCATGGAAGTGTGAGCGCTTGGAGAGGAGCCCCCACTTCCTTGTTGTCTGTCACCAACTTCCCCCTCATGGGTCAGGTCCACCTCAGCGCTTGAGAGCACCTCGCTGCACATCAGGGAGGCTATGGGGACCCGTGTCTGCACTGGCAGTCCTACTCAAAAGGGCTTCCATGAAGCTCTGGTTTGCCTGTTCAATAGCTGCCCGTCACTCCTCCAGAGATGTCAGTCTATTCTGAACAATCACCATGTTTTCCTGACTCTGGCGACTTATTTCCTCCATAAGAACATAAGAAATAGGAGCAGGAGTAGGCCATTCGGCCCGTCGAGCCTGCTCCACCATTCAATGAGATCGTGGCTGATCTTCTGCCTCAACTCCATTCACCGGCACTATTGCCATATCCATTGATGCCTTTACTAGTCAGAAATCTATCGACTTCTGTTTTGAATATACCCAATGACTGAGCCTCCACAGCCCTCTGGGGTAGAGAATTCCAGAGATTCACCACCCTCTGTGTGAAGAAATTTCTTCTCATCTCAGTCCTGAATGGCCTACCCTTTATCCTGAGGCTGTGGCCCCTGTTCTAGACTCCCCAGCCAAGGGAAACATTCTCCCAGCATCCACTCTATCAAGCCCTGTAATAATTTAGTATGCTTCAATGAGATCCTCTCTCATTCTTCTGAATTCAAGAGAATACAGGCCTAGTTTACTCAATCTCGTCTCATACGACAGTCCCGCCATCCAAGGAATCAATCTCGTGAACCTTCGTTGCACTCCCTCTATGGCAAGTATATCCTTCCTTAGGTAAGGAGACCAAAATTGTACACAGTACTCCAGGTGTGGTCTCACCAAGGCCCTATATAATTGGAGTAAGGCTTCTTTACTCCTGTACTCAAATCCTCTTGTAATGAAGGCCAGCATACCATTTGCCTTCCTAATGGCTTGCTGCACCTGCACATTCACTTTCAGTAACTCATGTACAAGGGCACCCAGGTCCCTTTGAACATCTGCATTCCCCAATCTTTCACCATTTAGGAAATACTCTGCCTTTCTGTTTTTTCTACCAAAGTGGATAACTTCACATTTTATTCCATCTGCCATGTTCTCGCCCACTCACTGAGCTTGTCGAGATCCCCCTGAAGCCTTTTCACATCCTCTTCACAGCTGACACTGCCACGTAGCTTTGTATCATCAGCAAATTTGGAAATGTTACATTTAGTCACCTCATCCAAATCATTGATATCGATTGTGAATAGCTGGGGCCCAAGCACCGATCCTTGCGGTACCCCACTAGTCATAGCCTGCCATCCTGAAAAAGACCCGTTTATCCCTACTCTTTGTTTTCTGTCTGTTAACCAATTCTCAATCCATGCTAGTATATTACCCCCAATTCCATGTGCCCTAATTTTGTTCACCAACCTCTTGTGTGGGACCTTATCGAAGGCCTTCTGAAAATCCAAATACACCACATCTACCAGTTCCCCTTTGTCTACTCCACTAGTTACATCCTCAAAGAACTCCAATAGGTTTGTCAAACAGGATTTCCCTTTCATAAATCCATGTTGACTCTGCCCAATCTTACTATTAGTTTCTGAGTGCCCAGTTATTGCATCCTTTATAATAGATTCCAGCATTTTCCCAACTACTGATGTGAGGCAAACAGGTCTGCAGTGCCCCGTTTTCTCTCTCCCTCCTTTCTTAAATAGCGGGGTTACATTTGCTATCCTCCAATCTGCAGGAACCGTTCCAGAATCTATAGAATTTTGGAAGATGACAACCAACGCGTCCACTATCCCAATGGCCACCTCTTTCAAAACCCTAGGATGTAGGTCATCCGGTCCTTGGGATTTATCGACTTTTAGTCCCATTAATTTTGCTAGTACTGTTTTTTTACTAATAATAATTTCTTTAAGTTCCTCATTCTCGCCACACCCTTGGTTTTCTCGTATTTCTGGGAGGTTTTTTGTGTCTTCCTCCGTGAAGACAGAAACAAAGTATTTATTTAATTTCTCTGCCATTTCCTCATTCCCCATTATAAATTCTCCCGTCTCTGACCTACATTTACCTTCGCCAGTCTTTTCCTTTTCACATACCTATAGAAGCGTAGTGCTGCATATATGCGCCATTGCCTCCCCAACAGCACTGCTCAGGTTAGAGTTGGACTCCTCCATCCTCTCCACACTTGCAGTGACCCTGGAGACAAGACCTGTCAGTTACTCCTGCACCTGCTCCTGGAGTTCCAGCATCGCTCTCCTTCTGGATGGACCCAGAGGCACAGGGTCCACATGCAGCGGAGCAGAGCTAGGAATGTCCTGCGCCCTCCGCCGAGGACTCTCCACTGCTGTCCTGTCTCCACCACCTGCTGATGCTCACCTGTCAGATGTGATACACACGGTGACAACACTACTCTATGTCCCGAAGGTCCCACCGAGGTGTGCGTATCTGCGCTGGTGCTGGGTGTGCTTACATCTGCTGACGCTGCGTCCTCAGAGGTTGCAGGTTCCCCTGAGGAGTCTTGTTGCTCAGCCTCTTCCTCGTCGACAGTGGGGTGGGGCTCTGTGGATGGTCCTGTGGGGGAGTAAAGGCATGGGTTAGGCATTTGATGGAAGTCTGGCATGCACATGCAATAGTGCAGATGCTCAAGTTGCATTCTAATAATGTACACCAGCAGCCATTTCAGTCACTCAAGCAGTGTAAATGAGAGGCAAAACTATTCTGTCACCAGCTTGCTCTGCCTCGCCCGTCTGTCCGTCCCCCACTTTCACCTCCACCTCTGCGCCGGCGATGTCCAGGGCCTCATCTTCAGCCTGGGTGAGAATCGCTAGGGAAGGTGGCCCTCCTCCTGTCTTCGCCCTTTCCCTTCTATTGTGGGTTCTTTTTTCCTGCAGTGAGGGAGACAAGTGGAGTTGGAGTGAGAATGATGGAGTGAGTGTAGAGAGTACAGAGCATAGATGCTTAGGAGACAAAGATGGAGTGAGGTTCCATGTCCAAGGGCCCTCCCTGTGCGTTGTTAGTCGTTGTCATTGCATAACATTGAAAGGGAGTGTGAGGGCAGCATAGTCGAATAGTCAAATGATTGGGTTCATAGAGCGAGAGGGATGGTGAAGAGTGCAAGGGTTGTAAGGGTAAAGTGGGATGTGGAGGAGGAGGTTGACAATGCAGAGTACTGGTGATGAGAGGAGAAGGGCAGCAGAAGGAGGATCAAGCTGAAGGTATACTCACTTTGCCTGATCTTACAAGGTCGTTGAACCTTTTACGGCACTGCATCCATGTTCTGCTGCACACTGATCTGGAGGTTATATCCCTTGCCAGCTGTACCCAGACAGCCTTGTTTACTTTGGGAGGCCTCTTCCTCCCAGATGAGGGGTAGAGCACCTCCCTGCTAGCTCTCGCCCCCTCAACCAGCATTCCCAGCGCCTCATCGGAGAACCTCGGGGAGGCCCTTGCCTTGGAGTTGGCCATTGTTGAAGCAGATAAAAGTTTGGAGGTGGTGCATCATCAACCAAAAACCAGTGGAATGAGCCAAGGCAGCAAGCAGCCCTTAAATGAAGCTGGATAAGTGACGTCAGCAGAGGCGAGTTTCAGTTCCAAAACACTAATTGGCCCAGGGGAACCCACACCTCTGAAATCAACAGGCCAATTAGGAGAAAAATCGCAATTTTTTTCCCCACCTCTCAGTGGAGGCGGGTTTGGAACCCACCCAAACCGAAACCCACCTCCATTGGGAAACACACACACACACATATATATATATATACACACACACACATAGGATGTACCTATTTGTAGTAATTAGATTTTGTGGCCTTAAGGGGGCAAGCCAAGTTTTATACAGGTTCAGAATAATGCACTATACACATTACCTGGTATAGCATTTCCGTTATTATAAAACGTGTCCTCTAATTTACCATAAGCAATGCCATAGGAGATCTGCTAGTATCTCAAAAGCTTACAGAAATGTCTAAGTACCTTTTACTAGAACAGCCTGCTTGACATACCAAACAGAAACAGATGCTTCGTCACTGCTCTATACAAATTTGCAGTGTTACCACCGCAGTGTAGGAACTGGAACTCTGGTGATTACAAGGCCACATCATGTTGCAAGGTACAATATAAGTGGGTTAAAAGTTAAGGAAGGGTTGCATGATCCGAGAAATGTTCTGATCTATACAGAAGTTGCAGGACACAGACTGCAGGCTCAGATGCAAGGATTAACCATTCACCCTCGGTGGGAAGGCATGTCCCACAAGGCCACATGAACAGAGTAAAACTTTGACTGCTTCTTTGACCCGTGATGGTATCTCCTGCAGATCTCCCACTGGCATCCGTTCAGGATCTCTGGATGCAGTGCCCAAGATAAACCAGTCAAATCAAAATAAAAGCATGTGGGATTTCCAGCTGGTGTGACTTTACTATAACTCTTAAATACTGAATACAGTGGGATGGTGTGGCAAACATGATTGAAATGAGACTGATGCACGGTATTTCATTTAAAAAAAATTATTCTCCATTTTATTTTGGCAAGAGCGATTAAGTTTGTGGTCATCAAGGTGAAGATAATTAGCATGGGAAAGAGGAACGCTTTTTCCACTTTTATCACCCAGTGTTAACATTGAGCACTCCCAGAACTGGAAAAGCACAGCCAGCTATAGAGTATGGTTTCCTCCATTTGTCCCATCAAAGTGCCTTAGCCCCAATCCCTCAGAAGAGCCCCCCTACCGTATGTGAAACTTTTCTCTACTTGCCGGCTTTGGCTCAGTAGTAGCACTCTTGCCTCTGAGTCAGAAGGTTGTGAGTTCCCAATCCAGAGACTCCGCATATAATCCAGGTTGACACTTCAGTGCCGTACTGAGGGAGTGCTGCACGGTCAGTGGTACCATTTATCAGACAAGACATTAAACCGAGGCCCCATTTGTTCTCTCAGGTGCATGATTTCGAAGAAGAGCAGGGGAGTTCTCCCCAGGTTCCTGGCCAATACTTCTCTCTCAACCAACATCACTAAAACAGATTATCTGGTCATGCTGTTTGTGGGAAAAGACTGGCTGCCATTTTTTCCTACATTGCAACAGTGGCTGCCATTTTTTCCTACATTGCAACAGTGACTACACCTCAGAAGTTATTAATTGGCTGTAAAGTGCTTTGGGCGGTCCCCAGGATGTGAAAGGTGCTATATAAATGCAAGTCCTTTCCTCCCACATCAACAATCCTTATGGCCTTTCTATGCGAGATTGACAAATTAGTGCCACTTAGGGGTAGAGTTCTATGCCTTCTAGACTCACCAGTGCCTACAGTCACTGGGAACTGGGTTGAGATTACCCAAACTCGTTTGTTTTTTTTAAAACTTTTCAGCCAACTTACTTGACCCTTACTGCCAAAAAACAAAAGGAGACATTAATCCCATCAGTCTACACTAGATCTGAACTCAGGAAGCAGAGGAGAAAGGCGACTGTACCACTTAGCTCTTCCTTTTATTTCCAAATTTTTCCTTTTTTCTTGGCAGACACAAGTAAATGTGAAGTCCTGTGCCGCTGGCAAAGCCTGACATACAGACATCAAATAATGGATAATCAAAGGCAGTAAACGTGCGATTATCCAACACGAGCTGGCTGCTGCAAGGGCACAACCGGCAACACAGGGCCTCAAAAAATTTACCCGACAAAAAGTGAGAAGAACCATTCAATCCATCTAGACTCACTCCATTGTTTAGTCAATGTTCAGGACCTGCTTGGACCATTCTCATTCCCTTCCTTCCCGAAAGGCTTGGAGATTTGATTATGACTGCAGTCAATGCCAAACCATAATATCATGAACACATTTTAAGTAGCCAAAATGGGCAGTATTTGTCCATTCTTCTAAACATGTTCCAAGCTCATGGCTCTGAGTCTGGTAGCCCCACTAAGAACTAATCAAATTTACATGATGCAGGTAGATCCGGGTACTCTGGTACTCAAACAACGTGATTAAGAGGCAAACACTCGGCGTACACAGAGGATGCTTTAGAAAATATTTTTAAATTATACCTCATATTGTGGTAAGAGTTACGAATGGATAGTAAATCAAGTCGATAGTCATAATGATAAATGTGTTGCTTATACAGTCTGCCAGTAACAAAACATTAACAGTGCTCAACCCACTCAAGTGGATCTGTATCTGGATTGCACAGGATCTGAAAAGAGAAAGGGGGCGGTCAATACACTGAGTGCGAACCTTCATCAGAGTTCTCATGAGGAGTTATACGCAGAATATTAACCTTTCAGATACCCATCAAGCTGCTGTACATTTCCAGCATGTGCTGTTTGTATTTTAAGATTTCTGGAATCTCTGACTTGGAAATGGTTTTCCTCAATCTACTTTCCCTGATGTAGTTTTATTATTTTTTCTCCTCTTTTTCTCCCCCCCCCCCCCAAAAGTTCTCCTTTCACAAACCCATATCCTACCATTTTGTGTCAACAGTCAATGCCACCCTGAAAGCTTCAGGTTACTTCAGCCATTGATACCTACACACAGCGCCTTGAAGTTGCCTTTGCCAGGACCAACCAGCATCCCATGTAGAAAACTCTAATTCCCTGGTGCCAATTTTAACAACTCATCCTAATAAAAAATCTTTTGTACTTTCACTCTTTGAACTGGAGAAAAAGACATTTGAAGCTCTCACCAACTTGCTAAGCATCTGGGCTATCTGCAGTATTTGACCCAAGGAGGAGTCTTCGGCAAGTCACTCAGTTACTGCAGTGGTCATTGACACTGAGAGATCCGCATATTCAGTGTTGTTTTAAATGCAATCCGTCTACACATTCTAGGTTCACATGACAAAAAAATCACAACTCATTGAGTACTTGATGATTTATTCAGCGTTTCATGGACAGCTCAATCATGAATTGTTTTTCACTGGCTACTTCTTCTCTATAGTAACACTGAACCTTACCCTTTAATAATCCAATCCATGTCTACAACTAGCCATAGGACTACAATGTCTGAGCTGAAAAGGAAATGACAGGTGCTCACTGAACATCTCTCAATGGCCCAAGAATGGACAAGACCCTGGATTTCACAGAAAGAAGTTTTAAAATCCACAGCAGAAAAATCTGAAGTCTGTAATGATTCAAAGCGCTTTCAGTAATTTATGTTCCAAATGACGTTTCTATATACTTCTCATTTCTTCCACACGTTACTTTACGTCATTTATGTGACAGGAGCCACAGCACTTTTACCATCTCCACTGTCAGTTATTTACACAAAACTCTACCAGTAACAGTGTGCAAATAACTTACCAGCTCCATCTATAAACTTTTTTAGTGAGAAAGCTAGGAAGAAGGTCAAGATCCAGGGACAGGACAGCATCAAGGTTGAAAAGAGGAGAGAAGATGAGGTAAATCAAGCTTCCTTACTCAAGCAAGAGGTGAATTACCTGTTCCATAAAGACAAAACAACAAATGGTCACTTTGCAATAAACTGTGTGTCTTTGAAGTAGCAAAAGGAACTGAATGACAAACTTATTATCCCCTTCATTCAAAAAATGGTTTCCATGTTTGACCTTGTAACAGGTCATGGAAACTATAGCTTAATTCTAAAGCTCAAAGAGATCAACTGCACTTGAATCACTGTTCTCCACCATGTTCACTTGCAAAGTTGTTCTCACCCGTTGCCCCTCCGCCCGACATGCTGCCTCCTATCCCGATGGCCGAGTCTGTCCCTGCACAGGTGCAGATGGAGCAGTCTTTGGAGGGGCGCTCACAGATTCCAAAACCCAGAGAACGTCGGCCAAGAGCATCTCAGCAGCCAGAGCAAGGATCTGAGCAGCCTGCCTCTACCTCTGCTGAAGCCACAGGGGTTGCACCACGTAGGAGCGGTACGAAAAGAAATTGATAAAGGGAAAATGGAATATGAGCACAAACTAGCGAAAAATATAAAAACGGACTGTAAAAGCTTCTATAGGTATGTGAAAAGGAAAAGACTGGCGAAGGTAAATGTAGGTCCTTTACAGTCAGAGACGGGAGAATTTATAATGGGGAATGAGGAAATGGCAGAGAAATTAAATACTTTGTTTCTGTCTTCACGGAGGAAGACACAAAAAACCTCCCAGAAATACGAGAAAACCAAGGGTGTGGCGAGAATGAGGAACTTAAAGAAATTATTATTAGTAAAAAAAACAGTACTAGCAAAATTAATGGGACTAAAAGTCAATAAATCCCAAGGACCGGATGACCTACATCCTAGGGTTTTGAAAGCGGTGGCCATTGGGATAGTGGACGCATTAGTTGTCATCTTCCAAAATTCTATAGATTCTGGAACGGTTCCTGCAGATTGGAGGATAGCAAATGTAACCCCGCTATTTAAGAAAGGAGGGAGAGAGAAAACAGGGAACTACTAACCTCACATCAGTAGTTGGGAAAATGCTGGAATCTATTATAAAGGATGCAATAACTGGGCACTTAGAAACTTATAGTAAGATTGGGCAGAGTCAACATGGATTTATGAAAGGGAAATCCTGTTTGACAAACCTATTGGAGTTCTTTGAGGATGTAACTAGTGGAGTAGACAAAGGGGAACTGGTAGCTGTGGCGTATCTGGATTTTCAGAAGGCATTCAATAAGGTCCCACACAAGAGGTTGGTGAACAAAATTTGGGCAAATGGAATTGGGGGTAACATACTAGCATGGATTGAGAATTGGTTAACAGATAGAAAACAAAGAGTAGGGATAAACGGGTCTTTTTCAGGATGGCAGGCTGTGACTAGTGGGGTACCGCAATCGGTGCTTGGGCCCCAGCTATTCACAATCTATATCAATGATTTGGATGAGGGGACTAAATGTAACATTTCCAAATTTGCTGATGATACAAAGCTAGGTGGCAGTGTCAGTTGTGAAAAGGATGTGAAGAGACTTCAAGGGGATCTCGACAGGCTCAGTGAGTGGGCGAGAACATGGCAGATGGAATATAATGTGGATAAATGTGAAGTTATCCACTTTGGTAGAAAAAACAGAAAGGCAGAGTATATCCTAAATGGTGAAAGATTGGGGAATGCAGATGCTCAAAGGGACCTGAGTGTCCTTGTACATGAGTCACTGAAAGTGAATGTGCAGGTGCAGCAAGCCATTAGGAAGGCAAATGGTATGCTGGCCTTCATTACAAGAGGATTTGAGTACAGGAGTAAAGAAGTCTTACTCCAATTATATAGGGCCTTGGTGAGACCACACCTGGAGTACTGTGTACAATTTTGGTCTCCTTATCTAAGGAAGGATATACTTGCCATCAAGGGAGTGCAACGAAGGTTCACGAGATTGATTCCTGGGATGGCGGGACTGTCGCATGAGAAGAGATTGAATAAACTAGGCCTGCATTCTCTTGAATTCAGAAGAATGAGAGGGGATTTCATTGAAGCATACTAAATTATTACAGGGCTTGATAGGGTGGATGCTGGGAGAATGTTTCCCTTGGCTGGGGTGTCTAGAACCAGGGACCACAGCCTCAGGATAAAGGGTAGGCCATTCAGGACAGAGATGAGAAGAAATTTCTTCACACAGAGGGTGGTGAATCTTTGGAATTCTCTACCCCAGAGGGCTGTGGAGGCGCAGTCATTGGGTATATTCAAAACAGAAGTCGATAGATTTCTGACTAGTAAAGGCATCAAGGGATATGGCAATAGGGCCGGTGAATGGAGTTGAGGCAGAAGATCAGCCATGATCTCATTGAATGGCGGAGCAAGCTCGAAGGGTCGAATGGCCTACTCCTACTCCTATTTCTTATGTTCTTATGAAAAGGAAGAGTAAAGCTTTGTAGTTGCACAAGGGTATGCACATGGGTGTATGGGAAAATATTATGCTGTGAAGTTTCCGTTCTTTAGTAGAACCACATAAATGTTATTACTTTGCACCACTTTACGTGTTGCCCATTCTTGGTTGCTGGTGGGAATTTGCCTGTTGTCTTCCTATTCATCAACAAGCAAGTTATGAATTGATGGGAACTAATGAGGGGATGTGCAATTGGTGGTTGGTTGACTGCTTTGTGTCAGTGGGATGGCGGGGGGGCGAGAGGAGAGTGGTTGTTGGATGTGATTGTTACATTGGTCCAGTGGTGATGTGCTGTGCTTTTGCACAACATTGCGCAGTAGTAAGATTTGGACCAGCAGGAGGAACCTGCATGTGGTTCTGACATCGGTCCATTGGTGCTACCCAAGTGAACCTTGCATTAATAAGGGCATCCCAGGCAACAATGTGAGCAGCTGGTGCTGCATTGCCCTCATCACCATCCTCCTCATTCTTAGAATCATCTGCAGATGACCGGCCGCTCTGCGCCTTTTTCCTCCTGCAGGTCCAAGTCTCACTGCTGCACAATTGTTGTGCAGTGCGGAGCACGCCATGACCATTCTGGAGACCCTGGCTGGTGCGTACTGAAGGGCGCCTCCAGATCTTTCTAGGCACCTGAAGCGCATCTTCAGCATGTCAATGGCTTGTTCGATCACACATCTGGTGGTCATATGTAACGCTGTTGGGCTTCCTTGGTCGGGTTTCTGACGGGTGTCATCAGCCAAGTTTGAAGGGGGTATCTTTGTCTCCTAGCAGCCACCCCTTAAGTCTGCTTACAGGTACAAAGAGGTCAGAGAGCTTGGACTGCCGCAGGATGAAAGCATCATGGCAGCGCCCCAGGAATCTTGCACAGATCTGCAGAAATATCTTCTTCTGGTTGAACACCAGCTGCACATTGATGGCGTAGAAGCCCTTCACAAATACTCCTAGTTGACCTGGGGGTGCTCAGATTGCCACGTGTGTGCAGTCAATGACGCCCTGCACCTGTGAGAAGTCAGCCAGAGACGTAAACCCGAGCGGTTGCTCATTCTGACTAGCGTCATCGCAGGTGAAGTTCAGATAATTGCCGGCCTTGGCAAACAACCCATTAGTCATCTGTCTTACAAGCAGCTACTGGTAGTGTGTGGCCACTAGGTAGCAGGTCTTCTTCTAGGAGGCGGCAGATGTCTGCTAACACCTGATGCGACAACCTGAGCCTCCTGAAGCACTGCTGTTCCGACATGTCAAGGAAACTCAGCCTCTGCCTGTATACCCTGTGTCGCACGTAGTGCTTCCTGCAAGCAGCACCTCTCTGATGTGCAGCTGCAGGTCTCTCAACAGCATAGTGCTGCTGGTGCTGGTCATATTGGTCCTCATCTGAGGTCCAATCTAAGGCAGCCAAGACGCCATCCATCATGATGTGATTCGGAAAACCTCCAAAGTAAACTCTCAGGAAAGGGACTGTGAACAAACCCTATCCCACTTGTAGGTAAGAAAGCAGCTATAAGTACGGAGTATTTATTGCAGTATTTCCATGAGTTTTAATCAGCCTGCTCAATTGCCATTGTGTTCTTGCCCTGCTTTCAATGGCAAGTTTCAGTTAGCCTGGGAAACCCATGGATGTGACATTAAACTTAAAATTCTGTTGTAATATCGCTCCAATTGAGCAATTAGCATATGTTAATAGGCAACCCACCTCTCCCGAGGGGGTCGAGCACAACCAGCTTAACGCGTCAGAGTTAAATGCAGAAGTCGGCGGGTTGGAGCTGGCTTACCGACGCTCTCACATTTTCTCCGGATTTAACTCCCCCCACCCACCCACCCCTCCCCCCCAGCACCTAAACCCACGTATTCATCCATGTTAAAATTTTTCCCAGTGTTTCTTTTTACAAAGAATTATATGACATTATATTGAGAGTGTTCTTAATGGGCACTTGTGAACATTTTCCAAATGCAGTATTTTTGGTGAGGAAAATGTGTTTCACTTGGCACAAGCACAAGCCAAGCCACTTGCCACATGAATATATTAATGAAGAGCCCATGTGACAAAACTGAGAGTGAACCGAGCAGAGTCAGAGGGAAAATGCTGCAGGTTTTTCCTGTATATATAAAATGGGAATAGGAAACATAAAACAACTTGCATTTATATAGCGCCTTTAACGTAATAAAACTTCCCAAGGCACTTCACAGGAGCGATTATCAAACACCGAGCCACATAAGGAGATATTTGGACAGGTGACCCAAAACTTGGTCAAAGAGGTAGGTTTTAAGGAGCGTCTTAAAGGAGGAGAGAGAGGTAGAGAGGCGGAGAGGCTTACAGAGGGAATCCAGAGCCTAGGTCCCAGGTAGCTGACGGCACGGCCGCCAATGGTGGAAAAATTAAAATCGGAGATGCACAAAAGGCCAGAATTGGAGGAGCGCAGAGATCTCGGAGGATTGTAGGGCTGGAGGAGGTTATAGAGATAGGGCCATGGAGGGATTTGAATACAGGGATGAGAATTTTGAAATCGAGGCATTGCTGGACCGGGAGCCAATGTAGGTCAGCGAACACAGGGGTGATGCGTGGACGGGGCGTGTTGCAAGTTCGGATACAGGCAGCAGAGTTCTGGATGAGTTCAAGTTTATGGAGGGTGGAAGATGGGTCGCCAGCAAAGCAAGCATTGGAATAGTCAAGTCTAGAGGTAACAAAGGCAGAGATGAGGGTTTCAGTAGTAGGTGAGCTGAAACAGGGGTGGAGACGGGCGATGTTACGAAGGTGGAAGTAGGCGGTATTAGTGATGGCGCGGATATTTGGTTGGAAGTTCAGCTCAGGTTCAAATAGCACACCAAGGCTGCGAACGATCTGGTTCAGCCTCAGACAGGGAGAGGTATGAAGTCAGTGCATAGGAAATGGAGTTTGTGGTGGGGACAGAAGACATTGACCCTGATTTTAACTCCAGGTGAATTCCACACTCAGGCTCAAGTTAAAATTACAGTCGGGTCTCAATGATGCCATCGGGCCACAACATGCATGTATAAAGAAGGACCCTGTTGGCTCCTTGCTGCCTGCTCAGGAGAGCAGGTTAAAATGGCAGATGTTGCGATCATGGCAGTTTTTGGACAGGTAAGAGCCAGGGCGATTTTAAGTGCCCACCCGCCAGGTTTCTGCTGAGCGAGTAGGGTTAAAATCGCCCCCAATGGCTTTGGTCTTCCCAGTATTTAGTTGGAGGAAATTTCTGCTCATCCAGGACTGGATGTCGGACAAGCAGCATGAGAAATCAGAGACAGTGGATTGGTTGAGATGGTGGTGAGGTAGAGCTGGGTGTCGTCAGTACATATGAAACCCAACATTGTGTTTTCGGATGATGTCGCTGAGGGGCAGCATGTAGATGAGAAATAGGAGGGGGCCAAGGATAGATCCTTGGGGGACTCCAGAGGTAACGGTGCGGGAGTGGGAAGAGAAACCGTTGCAGGTGATTCTCTGACTATGACTGGATAGATAAGAATGGAACACGTGAGAAGTGGGAAAAAAAGACACCAGACATAAACCATAAATACACCAATGATGGGATTGGCATGAACACACCAATGGTGAGATTATCATTAACCCACAAATGGCATCTGCAATAATAGGCCAGCCACAGAAACAGATGCTGTCCCTTCAACACCCCTCCCCCACAATCCCAGAGAGGGATGAAGGAGGGGTGAATAAAGGAGGCTATTCACCTGCTACATCATGCCACAGACAACGTCTGTGCCAGTGTGGGGACTGGAAACACTCAGCCACACGAATGCATTGCATAGTAATTTTAAAGGAGGTGCAAGAACAGAGAGACCTGGGGGTGTTTGTGCACAAATCTTTCAAGGTGGCAGGACAGGTTAGCAAAGCAGTTAATAAAGCATATGGGATCCTGGGCTTCATAAATAGAGGCATCGAGTACAAAACCCAGGAAGTTATGCTAAACCTGTATAAAATACTAGTTCGGCCCCAGCTGGAGTATTGTGTCCAATTCTGGGCACCACACTTTAGGAAGGACGTGAAGGCTTTGAAGACTTAGAATGGTTCCAGGGATGAGGGATTATAGTTACGTAGATAGACTGGAAACGCTGAGGTTGTTCTCCTTAGAGCAGAGCAGGCCAAGAGGAGATTTGATAGAAGTGTTTAAAATAATGAAGGGTTTAGATAGAGTAAATAAAGAGAAACTGTTTCCAATGGCTGAAGGGTCGATAACAGAGGGCACAGATTTAAGGTGATTGGCAAAAGAACCAGAGGCGACATGAGGAAAACCATTTTTACACAACGAGTGGTTAGTATTTGGGATGCACTGCCCGATAGGGTGGTGGATACAGATTCAGTAGCAGCCTTCAAAAGGGAATTGAATAAATACCTGAAGGAGAAAAAATTGCAGGGAGATGGGGAAAGAGCGGGCAAGTGGAACTAAATGGATTGCTCTTCGAGAGAGCCGGCGCAGACTGGATGGGTCGAATGGCCTCCTTCTGTGCTGTACTATTCTATGCAGCTGTGCTGGACTGAGATAACAAACACGATGGTTCTGTAGCTAATCTATTCATTTTGTCTGTGTACAACCTGCAGCCCTCTTGCTTTTAGCACTGAGATTCCATTAGTTATTCAGAGCTCTCTTTTGAATCCACTGAAGTTGTATTTACAGAGGATCTGGGGCCAATATCCAGTTCTCCTGTGGCTGAGATGGCACCAAAAGCACAGTACTACCCATGTGGAGATCCATCCAGAGCTCAGCGGCTGTAAATAGAACAAAACTGATCATTTTAATACAGAAATCAGACTATATATCTATCACATACAATGACAATGTACTTTCTTCAACCTAGCGGATAGAATCATAGAACCACAGAGGGAGGCCATTCAGCCCATCCTGCCTGTGTCAGCTCTTTGAAAGAGCTATCCAATTAGTCCCACTCCCCCTGCTCTTTCCTCATATATCCAATTTCCCTTTGAAAGTTACTACTAATCTACTTCCACCACCCCTACAGTGTTGCAGCAGTAAACATGATCACTTTTCGCACTCTAAATTTTGCATGAATTGGTTTATAATATTGTAAATGTATTAGCTATTCTTTCCCAACGGCCACCAAAGATCACACTGTTGCATATATTTGTTTCACAACACAAGTTATTTTATTCCCCCAAATATTTGACTAATTGCAATAGATTTAATTTGTTCAGTGTGTTTCCCCCCCCCTCCATGTCTTTCAAATACAGATTATACGCAGTTTGAAATACTGAAATCCTTCAGCTTGCTCACTCTTCAGGTGCAATTCTAGCAGTTACTGGAAGGTTCAGTCACAGGCTCTCTTGTTGAGGTATTATTAAGCAATTCCTGTTCGTGACTTGTGCCAGTTACAGCAACAAAATCCAAAGCATGTGACTATTTCTATTTAGTATTTGCAGCATTCCTAACATGAATTTGGATGCAATCCCTTCAAAGGATTAGCAAAATGAATACTTTCCGTACTTAAGCATATTAAAAAATTACAGTTAAATCAGTCAAAACTTGCAAACTGGCATTGTACCATTCAAAGCAGTGCTTGAAACCTAGACTGCATTCAATTCAAGCATGAAATTCAGACAGTTCCAGTTAAACTGAAAATCGGGAACAAAACATCAACAAGTAGGAAGAGCCTCTGAAATATGCACTAACCTCGCATTATACAGACATCCTTGATCTCTGCTCAGCCTCCAGTTATCAAATTCCTCAAGTTTCAGTGTTCGTGCATGTTAAAATCGCTCAGCTCCACTGCAGCGTCAGAACTGGGTTGAACAGCCCGCTGAGAATCTCTAAACTAAAGTATCTATATTATCAATGCTTGAACAGAGTTTGAGCTCTCAAGCTATAAATGTAATAGTCGTGCTGCAACCACAATATTGCATATTAACCAATTTACAAAGATCCTTTCAATCTTATCACCTACAAACAGCAATCTAGATGATCAAGTTTATTCCTCAAAAAAACCTAAATTTTTCACAATTCGAAACACATTATATATCTATATCTATATAGACTCACTCCAAAATGTTGTTAACCAATTTACCCAGTATTTTTTCCCCAATTGCCCAGACATCAAACCTGTATTGTTTCAGTCTAGAAATAATCTTAATTTTAGACTTAGTTTAATTTTTTGGACCTCAAATTTTGGGCTTATTTTATGTATAGTCTCAAGATGAAATATAATGCTAGTTTTAGACTTGTCGTTCCTATTTTTGTTTCAGACTTGGGAAAATTTTAGTATTGGAAATGTTTTTAAGAAAAAGGCGTAGGAGGAATTTTAATAGTAAAGAGAGCATGGGTTTGGGATCGGGATGGTTGTTAAAACTTGGCGAAAATGACAGCGCCTCCAGAAGCCGGCTCCACCATGCCAACTTCCGGGTTTATCTCAGGCGCGTTTCGATGCGTGCGCGCAATCCCCTCCGGAGAGGCGAGTTACTGCTTATAATATTTAAAGGAGCCACTTTTGATGAGATTTTGCCTGGCATTTAAACAGAACTTCACATGCAGGGGTTTCCCGGGCTTCCTGAAACTCAGCATTGAAACGTAGGCGAGAAGATTGAAAGGCAATTCATGGCACTTATTAAAAGTCAGGCGCACGGAAATCAATAAATACCCAGTGCTCACAGCTGCTTTCTTACCTCACGCTGGGGAAGGGCTCGTTGAGAGCGCTCGTATTCAGAGACTAATTTGTGCACTTTGAAGGTATTGAGACTCAAGATCAGGATGGGTGGCGCCGTCGCTGCCTTAGATTGGACCTCAGAGGAGGAACAAGATGACCAGCAGCAGCAACAGCCTGCTGTGGTGGGAGCAGCAGAGAGGGGTGCAGCAAAAAGGGGACAAGGTCGCAGGAGGCACTAACTGCGTAATAGGGTTTACAGGCAGGGGCTCAGCTTCCTTGACCTCTCGGAGGAGCAGTGCTTCCAGAGGATGAGATTGTCACGTCAGGTGGTGGCTGACATCTGCAGCCTCCTAGAAAAATGCCTGCTCCCTACTAGACCTGGTGGCCACGCATTATCAGTGGCTGTGAAAGTGACCATCGCACTCACCTTTTTTGCCTCCAGGTCCTTCCAGAGCGCTACTGGAGACATATCCAGGATTTCCCAGTCAGCTGCACATAAATGCATAAGGCAGGTCACTGGTGGATTGTTTCCCAGGGCTGGCAATTATGTCAACTTCGCCTGTGATGACACTAGCCA